>OZ014525.1:217557740-217949478 GCA_963966055.1 Lathyrus aphaca | reverse complement strand
TCATCATGAATTTCCCATCATAACATCATTAACAGAAGTACAACATCCAAGGAAGCAAAAAAGAAGAAAGAAAGGAAACAAAATAAAATAACTAGTCTTGTTCTTTTGGTGCTCACCTGATGAAATTTCTTTTTTTCCCGAGGCTCGCCCGGTAAAGCAAAGGCGAAGCATCCCCTATACAAATTCCAATAGTACTTATTTTCACTTTTAGCTCGACTCTCATTTCTCCCGGCGATGATCAAGAGAGTTTGGTTTCTCCCGACGAAACACACCTTTTGCCCGACGAAAATATGCGTACAGCAACATTGTAGTTGCGTTTTCTACACAGTCCATATCCCAAAACTTCTTGCGAGTTCAAGGCCATACAATTCGAAAATGAACATAAATCACATTACTATCATAATACAACGACAACACAACTTAATGGAAATCTTACACATCATTTGTCATCATTTAACACATCATAATCACCATTTTCTTTCTAATTCGTCATATCATCATCATAAACCCCAAAATCCCAAAATTAGCTACACATACATCTAAACTTTATATCAATTACACTAATAAGTAATACTTCCCATACATCATATATCATAAAATTCTAATTAATAAATCAATATATACATCAAAAAACATCAATTATAACCTCCTCTAACACAAAAATCACAATCTAAATGATCAATTTACACAATTTACATGTTATTACGGACACTGACACAAAACTTCAATTTTTCACCGAAAACAATCAAAACATATAGTGAGATGCATAGAGATGAACCTAATGATTTACTCACCCTCATACATAATCAATTATAACCTCCTCTAACACAAAAATCACAATCTAAATGATCAATTTACACAATTTACATGTTATTACGGACACTGACACAAAACTTCAATTTTTCACCGAAAACAATCAAAACATATAGTGAGATGCATAGAGATGAACCTAATGATTTACTCACCCTCATACATATATTATTCATCCCATAAGTGATCAAAGAACTCCACCCTTACCTTAGTGATGATTCTTGAATGCTCTCTAAGCCTAGCTCTGCTTCTCTCTTTCGTTCCTCTTTTCTCCAAAATAGCGATCATTCATAATGACTCTCTCTTCCTAATTTTCTTCCTTTCCTACTATAACCCTTAGACTCCTAATACACTCTTCCTTCATTACCCTTACTAAACTAGTGAATTTTTTGTTTTTCCCTCACTAATTCACTACTCATGTTGTCCAAATATAAATAAATAAAATAATAATAACTAATTATTTAAATCTAAATAATTCCAAGTAAATTATTTAATTACTATTACTAATATTCCAACTAATTATTTCTAAATATAAATAATCTCATAAATTATTTAAATTAAAATTAATCCATAATACTCGTATATTTCTACACTACCCAATACATGGTTTCACCAAAACACATCACATAAATCACAAATACATGAGATTAATCACAATTAATCACAAATCAAACAATCATAATTATCGAGACGTTACAACTCTCCCCCACTTATAATATTTTCATCCTCGAAAATTTACCTCGTGTAAATAACTCTAGATACGACTACCGCGTCCTACTCCCTAATTTCCAAGTCATATTTACACTAGCATCGCCTCCCCACACTACCTTCAAAAGAGTGATCTCCTTACCTCTCAATTGCTTCACCTGGCGATCTTCAATCTGTATTGTTAAAGCCTCCCCCGTAAGGTTATCCCTTACTTCAATATTATCCATCGAAATCACCTTTGATAGATCCGAAACGTGCTTCTAGAGGTGTGAAACATGGAACACGTCATGCAAATTTGACAAATTTGGTGGCAACTCCACTTGGTAGGAAACAGGTCCAACTCTTGCAAGAATCTGATATGGGCCAATAAACCAAGGAGTAAGCTTCCCCGACTTCAACACACGTCCAACACTGGTCACCAGAGTAACTCTCAAGAACACATGGTCTACTTCTTGGAACTCGAGGTCCTTCCTCCTCTTATCATGGTATCTCTTCTGCCTACTCTGCGAAGCTTTCATATTTTCTTGAATCAACTTCACCTTTTCGTTAGTCTGCTGAACAATCTCAGGTCCAAGTACTACACTCTCACCAGATTCATACCAATACAAAGGCGTCTAACACCTCCGACCATATAAAGCTTCAAAAGGGGCCATTCCAATACTAGAATTATAATTGTTATTATGCGTATTCAATCAACAAAAAATGGCTATCTCAAGCATCTCCTTGTTCAAGCACACGAGCTCTTAATAAATGCTCTAAAGACTAAATGATTCTCTCCGTCTGTCCATTTATATGCGGGTGATAAGCTGAACTCAACCTCAACATCAAACCTAAAGCTTCTTGTAAACTCTCCCAAAATCTGGAAGTGAACTTCAGATCTCTATCTGACACAATAATCAATGAAAACCCATGCAACTTCACAATCACACGAATATAAATCTTTTCCAACTTCTACAAAGAAAAACAAATATCAATCGGAATAAAATGTGCCAAATTCGTTACTCTATCCACATCTACCCAAATAGAATCATGCCCTCTCGGAGTATTAGGCAATCTAGTCAAAAAATCCATAAAAATGGTATCCCATTTCCACTACAGAATATCCAACAGTTACATTAAACCAACAGGTTTCTGATGCTCCACCTTCGACTTCTGACAAGTCAAACAAGCATACATAAAAGGAGCAACATCATATTTCCATCTAGGCAACCAATATATATATATATATATATATATATATATATATATATATATATATATATATATATTCTTCAAGTCTTGATACATCTTTGTAGCTCCTGGATGGATACTCAAGCTACTCATATGACTTTCTTTTAGAATCACTATTTTCAACTCAGAATCATCAGGAATGCAAATCCTATGATGGAACCTCAACACACCTTGCTTGTCTACTCTGAAGTCATTACTTCCTTCCTGATAATTTCAACCCATCAAATCCACTAGTTTCACATCCAACTTTTGACCCTCTCTGATACTATTAATAAATTCATTGTTGATCTTCAGCATACCCAATATTACACTATGCGGTGTCTGTTCACAAACTAAACTCATATCTTTGAACTACTCAATCAATTCCAACTCTCTAACCATCATAGCAGACATATGCAAAGTCTTCTAGCTCAAAACATCAGCCACAATATTAACCTTATAGGGATGATAGTTCAAGCCAAAATCATAATCTTTTATGAATTCTAACTACCTTTTTTGTCTGATATTAAATTCCTTATGATCAAACAGATATATCAAACTCTTATAATCACTATACACCTCAAATTTGGAACCATAAATATAGTGCTTCCAAATCTTCAATACATACATCACTGAAGCCAATTCTAAATCGTGAGTAGGATAATTCCTCTCATAAACTCTTAAATGTTGCAAAGCATAAGCCACCACCTTACCATCCTGCATTAACACACCACCTAAACCCATCAAAGAAGCATCACAATACAAAACAAATGGTTCATCCGGTTCAGCTAGAATCAAAATTGGAGTTGTAGTCAATCTATTCTTTAAATTGATGAAATTCTTCTCACAGTGAATATCCCACACAAATTTTTTACCCTTACAAGTAAATTGGGTCAACGGAAGTGCCAACTTCAAAAAACCTTTAATAAATTTATGGTAATAACTAGCCAAGCCCAAAAAGCTTCTAATATTATTCATCAACTTCGGAGCCTTCCATTTTTGAATTGCATCTACCTTGAATGGATCCATAAAAATACCATCACCTGAAATAACATGACCAAGAAAAGTCGCCTCTCTCAACCAAAATTCAAACTTAGACAACTTAGCATAGAGCTTCTTCTCTTTAACACTTGCAACATAATCCGCAAATGCTCAACATGTTTCTCTTATGATTTAGAATAGATTATAATGTCATCAATAAATACAACCATAATTTGATCCAAGTAAGCATGAAAAATTTGATTCATATACTCCATGAATACACCAGGTGCATTAGTAACCCCAAACAACATCATTATATACTCATAATATCCATATCGAGTCATGAAGTTTGTCTTCTGAATACCCCCATCCTTTACTCATATTTGATGATTATCTTACCTAAAGTCAATCTTACTAAACACCCGAGAACCCACTAAATGATACATCAAGTCATCTATTCTTGGAAGTGGATACTTGTTCTTAATCATCATTTTATGCAGATGTCTCTAATCTATACATAACCTTATACAACCATCCTTTTTCTTCACCAACAACACCGAAGCTCCCCAAGGTGATACACTTGGTCTTACGAATTTATTTTCTAGCAACACTTCCAACTACTTCTTCAAATATGCTAAAACTGATGTAGACATCATGTATAATGTAATAGAAATAGGTCTGGTACCAGGGAAGAGATCGATAGTAAACTCTACCCCTCTTTCTGGCGGTACATCGAAAATATCGTCTAGAAACACTTATGGAAATTCACATACAACCTGCAATTCATTAATCACAGAATCACTCTCCACTGACAAGGATGCAAACAATGCAAGCACTCAAGATTCTTCTTCTAAGAGCTCTCTCAACTCTCTAGCAGATAGAAAACCAACTTCTTCCTCTTCATCAAGAACAAGAAATTGTACCGACTTTTTAAAATAGTTAATATGAACATGATTGAACTCCAACCAGTTCATTCCCAAGATCACATCAAGATTTACCAACGAAAAACAAATAAGATCAACACCAAAGTCCTTACCAAAGATTGATAGTCGACAATTTAAACACACTAGGGAAGTAGTTGTCGATCCCTTTGCAGGAGTTTTGATAACCATTTCCCTTCATAAGAGAAAAAACAAGGCCTGACCTTCTCACGCAATCACCAGCAATAAAATAATGAGTAACATTGGTATCAATAATAACAATCAAAGGCATATTATTAATGTAACATGTACCTCTGATCAGTCTGTCGTCACTGGAAGTCTGAGTCCCTGACAAAGTGAACACCTTTCCTCCAGTTGAAGCTTGATTTGGTTTTTGGAAACGAGTACTAATATGGCCATGTTCTCCAAAGTTGTAGCAAATCACCACATTTACCTTGCAGTCAGCAATCAGATGTCATGTCTGTCCACACTTGAAACATTTCTTCACATCACTCGTGCACTCATGAACATGATGACCTAGCTCACATGTAACACCTATATATACCAACATACATCAAAGCATATATATTATAGATGAATACAAGTTTGGTATTGAAATACCAATAAGTTTTGCCTCAATCGGACACCCGAGTAAAAAGTTACGAATTTTAGAAATATTTTTCAAAAACCAACAGTGGTAATCGGTTATCACAAAATGTGTAATTGGTTACTTAGTGCATTACTATTCATCCAAATGCGTTTTGAGAGTTAGAGCCACATTTCACAAAACCGGTTATCACAAAACGTGTAACTGGTTACTCAGTACAAGTTTCACCAAATTTGCTAATTTTTCAACGTGGTAACCGGTTATCACAAAATGTGTAACCGGTTACTTCATGTCTGAATTCTCAAAAATCTACGTTTTCTTCATTGAAAAATCATTAAAACTCATTTTAACACATAACAATATAGTATCCAATATCATATTGTATATTCACACTTATCTTCCTCATATTAAGAAATTAAATCCGCATTTTAATCGTTAGATTTCGATTTAGAAAGATTAACACTTCTAACCTAAAACTCTAGAACTCAAAACTCTAAAACAAAAGTATCTAGATAGAACCCACCTATAGCAAAGAAGATGAATAAATTGAGATGAAATGTTGCAGATAAAGCTTGATGATCCAAAAGTTTTCTAACTTCAAGCTTTTGCTCTTCTTCCTCTTCTCCAACTTCTCTCTTCTTTCTCTCTCTCAAAAGTTTTTATTTTTAGATATTATGTAACAAATGAAATGTTATAGTAATAATATATATCAGTTAGTAACCTAACTGGTCTAAATTGGGGTATCCAAAAATGTCTCTGATGCACTTAATTTAATAAAACCTCTTAGTCAAATAATATTTTAACTAATCAATTTTAGTCCAATGGTGGTTCTAATTATTTTTTGTAGAAAACTCTTGGAGAACATTGGAACCCTATTGATCTTAATTAATATTATCCAGAGCATTAATCAAAATACGGGGTATTATACTCACCACACCTATAACACTTAAGAGGAGTAGGGAAACCTCTCACACTCGGCTTCTTTCCATCACTATATTTATGTTTACCTTTCTCATTTGGAGTTGTATAAGGCTTCCCACGGTGCATCTATTGTTTTCCACTTCTCCCAGCCAACCCTTTAAAGTGAGTCGGTCGAGCCTTGCTATCTTCCTCAAAGATCCTACAATAATCCACCAAATATGGAAACCTCCTGATTCGCTGATAACCAATCTCCTATTTGATCTCAGGCCTCAAACCAGTCTCAAACTTGACACACTTTGAGAACTCAGGAGTTTCCGCACTGTAGTGAGGATAAAACTCAGCAAGATCTGAGAATTTTGCAACATACTCCGTAACCGACATGTTACCCTACTTCAACTCTAGAAATTCGATCTCTTTCTTTCCTCGGACATCCTCAAGAAAATATTTCCTCAATAATTCCCTATTGAAAACAACCCAAGTGATTACTTCTCCTACTGCTCCCAACAATTAACGGGTGCTAACCCACTAGTCATCGCGTCCTCAACCAGCATGTGAGTACCTAACCGCACCTTCCGTGCCTCGGAACATTTCATAACCCAGAAGATTCTATCGATCATTTTGAGCCAAGCTTGTGCTCCTTCCGGATCTTATCTTCCCTTGAAGGTAGGCGATCTATTCTTCTGAAACTCATCATTCTCACCAGCATTATATGGATTATGTACCTCCTGAGCAACAACCTGCAAAGCAGCAACAATAGTAGCATCCTTCCTTCTAGCCATTCTATATCTATTACACATCAACAATATAACACAATGGTTAAGGAAATAACATCGATAGTAATCAACTGTCACACAACAACGACTCAACAACTTAGTCGGACAGATCAACCTGCTCTGATACCACTATGTAACACCCTAAACCCCCACATAAATTAAATCAACTATCAGAGTAAAATTCATAAAAAATCAGTACATAGGATGTTAATTTCCAACATACACCTGCTCATGCATACGGCATGTAACATATAATTATTATTATTAATATCAAAGTCATAATTAAATATTCTTCTTATTTAGCAATGGAAACTTCTTTGAAATAATAACCAAAACATAATATGTTTAAACCATCTCATCAACATCAATTAAAACAAAAGTAATAACGGTTCATAAAATAAATGACATCAAGCGTTCCATAACCCAAGTGTTACACATCAAAGCAGAAGCGAACTCTAAAAATAAAGTAGAAGACTTCATCTTCACTAACTTCGACTCTGCACTATCCTTGATTATCTACACGATGTCGTATAAAGCATCATTCCAATAGAAGGATGAAATTCTCAATCAACAAAATAAATGCTTAATATAAATATAAAAGCATATAATCATTATGCAATTCACACTATCATCAAATCATTTCACACAATCTCCAACACAAGCAGATAACCACATAATTCGTAACACTACACAAAAGCAATGCAATGATATTTACAACTTCGACTCAATGCATGTGGTACCAATCGATCTTTTTTTTCATTATCATAATTCCCGTCGGAATTTCCATTAAATTCGCTCACACCCTACATAGGCACACGACATTCGTGATAGCTCACACCCTACATGGGCACATGATTACCTTAACAACAACAACAACACAATACCATTATATAAAATCCGATAAAGGCACTCACACCCCACATGGGCACACGACCTATCCCACAACTTATGCAAATATGCTATGCATTTCAACGACAACATAAAACAACGAAAAATGCATATTACTATCACAACAACCAATATATCACTAGCGTACATAAAATCTCTCACGAATTTCTCATTATAACATCACAACATCATTAACAGAAGAACAAAATCCAAGGAAAAATGAAAGGAAACAAAATAAAATAACTATTCCCGTTCGTCCGGTGCTCACTCGATGAAGCAAACGCGAATCATCCCCCATACAAATTCCAGTAGCACCTATTTTTCACCCTTCTCTCGCCTCTCATTTCACCCGGAGATGCTCAAGAGAATTTAGTTTCGCCTGATAAAACACGCCTTTCAACTGATGAAAATGTGCGTACAACAATCTGCAGTTGCATTTTCTTCATAGTCCAGACCCCAAAACTTCTTGCGAGTTCAAAGCCATATAGTTCAAAATTGCACATAAATCACATGACTATCATGATACAACAACAACACACCTTAGTGGACATCTTACACATCATTCATCATCATTTAACACATCATAACTCACCAATTTATTTTTAATTCTTCACATCATCATCATTGATCGTACATGGGGATCAGGATCCGATGTGGCTGACGTCGAGCGTGGTTGAAGCACAATTGATGGAGAGAAGAGGGGGTGTATCTGCAAGGCACTCTGATGCTAAAGTAAGATAGAAAACAAAGAGTGATCAAGTACGAGATTTAGAGTGAGAATTGAATACCTGACCCTCTCATATGAGAGGGTTTATATAATACCCCTAGCGCATGGATATTGGTCCCTATTATTGGGCCTGGATCGTGGGTCCCCAATAATCGGTAACTACCAGAAACTAGTCGTTGGAGTGATGCTTGAACTCCTCGAACGAGACCTTGGTTGGATGATGTTAATACCGAGAGAAGGGCTTGTCGGGTGAGCGTTCCTCGGCTGATCCTGGGGGATTCGACCCTTGTTGGGTCCAAATCATGATCGGTGGCATTGGTGGTCGATCGGAAGGGAATTTCTGGGAGGACTAAGGATGTATTGGGTGTCAAAGAGTTATTGGGCCGTTTAGGGCCAGAAGATGGATTGGGCCCGATTATGAAAATTGGGCCAGTCCGAAACAGGAGCCCCCTAATTCATTGCTTCTGGTCAAAGAAGTGATGACTTAAGGGCGGCTAGCTGCTCAGAATTGTCTACAATATTGATAGAATACTACTTCGCTCGATGAAACATTCTTCCCTGGGGGAGTAAGTGAGCTTAGTAGTCGGGAAAACCATTGGGTGGTCGGTGCCGAGGAAGAGGAAACGAAAAGGTGACATGTTTTGAAACTTGTGCCAATTTAATGCTTCTGGCGGCTAGTCTAGGGGCTAACGTGTATGCCATGATTGTCTAGGGATAGGGGTCACGCTTAAATGCATGTGTTCCCAATCCTATAAATAGGGGAATCCTCTTCATTTTCACACTTTTCTGCTTCCTTGCTCGACGTCATTTTTGTTCTCCGGCTGCTGCTTGCAACTGTCGACCACCGCGGCCCTACTTCCGACCATCGTATAACTTTCTATCAAAACCATTCTAATCATGTCTCAAGAACCTGGTAAACACTTTTATCTATTTATGTCTTAATTATTTCTACGAGTAGAAATGCATGTGGTTAGGTTTTATTTTTAGGAGGTAGATTAGGGTAGTCTAGATTATCCCTTAGGCTGTAGTGGTGACAAACTGCTTTCTAGTGGCGAATCTCCCTTCCATGATTGGGTACGAGTACCTTTGTCGTGACTGTGGCACTGCTCATTCCAGAACCCTAACATGCGTCAAGCGGTGGCTTTGGTTGAAGTTCAACCGGAGTCTTGGGTCCGGGGATAGTAGCGACCATATGGTCGCTGTGAGGTCCCTTGATTGTCATGTTTTTATTGAGCATTGTCGATCGTTTTAGGTAAGTAGACCCTTTGAGGGCTTTGTCCAGGGGCCTCGCCTCCTGGTCGTTTCACGCCCTTTCACTTGATAGGTAGTGGAAGGGTGGATTTGATGCCTTGATCGAATTCACTGACGCCTTTCCTCTACTTTACAGGTGAAAAGTGCTCGTCGATCCGTACGATATCTCGTCTGAGGAAGATACACGAGAGAACTCTGGTTCTTCTATTACTATCCCGAGCGATTCTGACAGTTCCTCTGAGGACTCTGACGCTACCGAGGTGGGTAACACGGCCACAACTTCCGGGGGAGCGGCAGGCGCTCAAGAGGTTTCTGATGAAGAAGAGGTCCCGGCGCCCGAAGAGTGGTTAGTGAAGGACCTGCTGGACAAGGTTTCAAGTTATGCTGGACCGCAGACGAAATCGTTGCCCGAGGTGGGGGATCCTGCGCACTGGGTCGTGACGTGCCTGGGCGATGATGACAGGATCTACTCCGATTTAGGAGGGACAAAGTTCTCAATGTATGACTACGTCTTTACGACTTTGGGGGTCAAACTGCCGTTCAACGACCTGATTTTCTCGGTGTTGGGAAATTTGGGAATGGCGCCTCGCAGCTGCATCCCAACTCTTACGCTTTCATGTAGGCGTTCGAACTGACGTGCACACACCTTGTTGTTGGGGCTAATCTCCCTCTTTTCATCCAGCTTTTCTCTATGCAACGCCAGGTTGGGAGAGGAGGTGCTCGGAAAGGCTTTATCTCGTTCAAGAAGCGGACCAAGATCTTCAAAGCACATTCAGAATCCATCCGATCATTCAAGGACGACTATTTCCTGGTTTAACCGTCGACCACAGAGGCAACCAGGTCAATCAGCTTCCTCGGGACCGATACTGATGCGAATGGGGTGCCCAGGCTTAACGCCCAAGGGAGGAAAATCCCTCGACGGATTTGGATGTTCCCTTTCTCATGGGGTCATTTTCACAACGACACCCTAGTGAGTGAGTTCACCTAGGTTGGGGACAGGCTGAATGAAGACGACGGGGCCAACTTTGAGGAGTTTCGCAAACTGGTGGCATCTTTTACACCTATCTCGATGTTCGACGGGGAGGGTAAAAAGAAGCTCGATGCTGACGGGGGAGAGGTTGTGGAGCATCCCCTGATTGATGTAACGACACTCCTTACTTGTAAAAACAGGCAGGAAGTGTCTGAATTTTTTGGTATTCGCAGTCATATCTAATTTTATTTTGTCTTATGATTTGCGTGTTTGTAATGCTCGGTACTGACTTTCTTTCCTTTCGTCTTTTGTAGTTTCTATGACCAAGTCTCTGGACAAGATCCAGGAAAAGCTAAGGCAGAGCAATAAGAGGAAGCTCAAGACGGTCCAAACCCGGTTGACGGGAAATGCTACGAGCGGCTCGGGCTCGGGTCCGACCGCTCAGGGCTCTCCGGGCGTGAACTCGGCCTCCCAATTGAAGAGGAAAAAAGGCGGCACGACCGTCATGGACCTGAACAGCAACGCATCGCCCAAACCCAAGTTCGCCATGCCTCCCTGTTTCGCGAAGCATAATTATTTCGAGGACACGACCCTGGAGGTCCAACTGGCGGATACTTTGTATGTCTAGAATATTGATCGCCCTGATCGAAGACTGTCACTGGTATAGGACGCTAGCACTATCATGAGAGTGATGAATATGGCCTCGATGTTGGTAGAAGGAAACCCCGGGCATGAGCGGGAAGTCAATTGTTTGAAGTCCCTCCTGGCGGCGTCTGAAGAGAACGCCAAGAAGGCTATTGATGAGGCGACCAAGTCGCTCAAAGATCATGCGGAGGTGATAGCCAAGCTGGAAGTGGACAAAAGGATGGCGCTCGATCACAACAAAAGGCTAAAAGATTCCTTTAGGCCCAAGGAGGACAAGGACTAAAACACCAAGGGCCTGCTGACTCGGGCACACTTTCTCGCTAGGTTGGACCATGAATTGGAGGAGCTACGGGAGTCGACCAAATTGAGTTTCCAGGATATTGTTGATCAGATCAAGGTACTCCATCCAGAAATGGATCTTAATACTGATCGGATCAACTATCTATACAAGGTCGAGGAAGGTCAGATCATCGTCCCTGACGACATGATCATTGATGAGACCCAGCCCGACGAGCCTGTCCAACCTGTCCAGAACGAGGACCAACTTATCTAGAGTGAAGGTCATCCCGATGCCCACATGGAGGAGGGTAATTAGTCCGACCCGCATGCCGTTACATTGTAGTTTTGTTAATGCTCGGGGACATGGTCCCCGTTTAATGTAATTTTGAACGTCCCATCGCGAGCTGGGGTTCTATCTGGTCTTGGTACTTAGGCAACGACAGACTCGTTCGAGTATCTGTTCGTGCTATAGTTACCTCCCTCGTGGGTGAGGGGGTCCTGATGATTAAAAAGTATTGGGCTGCAATGCTTGTACCTAGGCATGCAGGTTGGGTCTGACCGTTTGCTCATCTCCTTGGAGTCGAGCATGGTAACGTTTGTACTAGCTATAGTACTATTTGAGTTTCTCGTCATTCCACAGCTGAGCGAGCTCTTCCCCTTGTAGATTTTCTAAGTAATAGGCTCCATTTTCGGTCTTTGCTCGGACACTATATGGACCTTCCCAATTTGGGGCAAACTTCCCCTTCCGGGAGTCCTTGCGGTTCCTCCTCAAGACGAGATTACCAACCTCGAATTCTCGTTTGATGTCCTTGGCGTCATGTCGAGCTTCTACTTTTTGTTTGAGGGTGGCCTCTCGAAGAGCAGCTCCTGACCGGATTTCTTCGACCAAGTCGAGCTCCTCTCGAAGTGTCTCAGAGTTACTGTCCTAGTCCATAGGTGATTTTGTCCGTCTGGTCAGGATGTGTGTCTCTATGGGTATGAATGCTTCGGTCCCATAGGCTAGTCGGAACGGGGATTCCCCGGTCATTGAATGAGGTATGGTTCTGTACACCCAAAGTACGCTATGCATTTCTTCGACCAAACGCTTTTTATGTTCATCCAGCCTTTATTTTAGTCCTCTTAGGATCACGTTGTTCGCAGCTTCCATCTACCTGTTAGTTTGGGGATGCTCGACTGAGGCGAAGTGCTGTTAGGTTCCTACTGAGGCCACAAACTCCTTGAAATGCCTGTCTGTGAATTGGGTTCCATTGTCTGTTATGATGGCGAGTGGTACCCCAAACTAGGGGTGGCAAAACAGCCCCGGCCCGTTGGGCATGCCTGTTTTACCCGCACTTTAGTGCGGGGAGGGCCAAGGGTTTATGCCCTCACTCTCTAAAGTGTTCGCCCCGCCCGACCCATTTTCTTCGCGGGCTTTTGTTGGCATGCATATTTACTTAAATTTTTGCATTTTAGGCTTAAAAACTCAAATGCCCGCGGGCTTTCCTCACCCCGCCCTCACTTTTTGCAGGGAGGGCTTAGGTTTTAGGCCCGCATCCTCAACTTTGATCGCCCTGTCCCGCTCCTTTATTTTGCGAGATTTTGCGGGGCGGGCCTAAACGGGGCAGACATGCCCGTTTGCCACCCCTACCCCAAACCGAGCAAGGATGTTTCGCTTGAAAAAGCGTAGGATGTTGAGTGCAGTGATTTTGGCTAAAGCCTCTGCCTCTATCCACTTAGTGAACTAGTAGCGCCTACGATGAGGTATTTGTTTTGACCTGAGCCGACGAAAAAAGGGCCTAGGATATCAAGTCCCCACCAGGCGAACGACCATGGGGAGGATATCGACTTCAGCTCGGTAGGAGGCGCCACGTGTATGTTTTCGTGTCGTTGGCATTTATCGTATCTCTTGACATGTTCTTTTGCGTCGCTCTGCATTGTTGGCCAATAATATCCTGCTCATAGGACTTTGCGTGCTAACGATCTCCCGCCCGGATGTTGTGCATTGATTCCTTCGTGGACTTCTCTCAATACGTGTGGTACGTTTTTTTCTTCAACGCATCTAAGGAGGGGCATAGAGAAACCTCTATGGTACATCTTTCTTCCGACCATGACGTATGAGCATGCTCTGCGTCGTACGATACTGCTGCCTTTGGGTCTGCCGATAGCTCATTTTTGGTCAGATAATTAAACACCGGAGTCATCCAACAATTAACGTCGCCCACGGTGTTGATATCTACCAGGGTCGAAGATTTTCCGATGCTAGGTCGGGGGATTATCTCCTATATGACACACTTATTGCCTCCCTTCCTCTTGGTACTGGCTAACTTGGACAAGATATCCGCTCGAGTATTATTTTCGCGTGGAACATGCCTGACTTCTACGGATGCAAATCTCTTTAGTTTCTTTTTGACCAAGGATAGATATTCTGACATGTTGTCATTTTTAGCTTGGAAATCTCCTCGCACTTGGTTGGCGACCAGCTGGGAGTCCATGCATATTATAATTATCTTTTCACCAAGGTCGTCTGCTAGGTGCAAGCCGACTAGGAAGGCTTCGTATTCCATTTACTTGTTGTAAGTGGGGAAATATAGATCAAGGATACCTCAATGATGGTTCCCTCCTCATTTTCCAGCATAACCTCGGCCCCGCTTCCTGCAGATCTAGAAGCCTTGTATACGAAAATGGTCCACTTGGATGTGGACGCTGGTGTTTGCTCGAGGAGGGTAATCTCCGCTACGAAATCGGCTAAGGCTTGGGCCTTAAGAGCTTGTCTACCCTCATACTTAATGTTAAACTCAGATAGTTCCAATGACCATTTTAGCATTCGTCCGGCCATGTCTGGCCTCCCGAGCAGCTGCCTAATGGGTTGGTCACTTCTTACGATAATCATATGGGCCAAGAAATAGTGTCTAAGCCTTCTTACTGCAAAGAGGAGGGACAACACTACTTTTTCAATCTACTGATACCTCAGTTCTGGGCTATGCAAGGCCTTGCTCGTGAAGTAAATTGGTTTTTGCCCCTCAGGAAATTCGCGAATGAGAGTTGCGCTTATGGCCTTATTTGCGACTGCGAGGTAAAGGTACAAAATTTCGCCTTCATTAGGCCTGGAGAGTACTGGAGGATCAGATAATGTTGTTTTCAAATGGGCTAAGGCCTGCTCACATTCATTTGTCCATTCGAAAGCTGACTCCTTGCGAGGGAGCTTGTAGAATGGAAGAGCGTGCTGGGCAGATTTAGCCACGAACCAAGTGAGCGAAGCGAGCACTCCGTTTAACGATTGTATAAATTTCTTAGAGTTTGGCGTAGGAATCTCTGTAAATTCTCGAAATTTGTCAGTATGGGCTTCGATTCCTCGCTCGGTCAGATAAAAACCGAGGAACTTGCCCGCCCGAACTCCAAACATGCATTTTTTAGGATTAAAACACATTTTGCACTTTCGAGCTTGATCGAATACTTTTCGAAGGTGGGAAGCATGATCTGTCTCTTGCTGAGATTTAACGATCATGTCATCCATGTATACTTCAAGCATGTCTCCAATTTCGTCTCGGAAGACTTTGTTCATCAAGCGTTGATAAGTAGCGCCCACGTTTTTCTGGATGAAATGCATAACATTATAATAGTAATTGCCCGATTCAGTCATGAAGGTCGTGTGCTTTTTGTCGGTCACGGCCATGGTGTAAACACCCCAAATTTTCCCTCACCCATTCACACCATGGCTTGTGATCTTTTCATATGCATAAATTCAATCATAGCATCTCATACCACATTCTTGTCTCACTGCATTGCTTCTAAGTCATCTGCATCTAGGGTTTGTGATCTGAGCCATCCAAGAGCTATTTGAGCCACTCCAAAGGTCATCAATCACTTCAAAGGGGTCCATGTATATTCAAGCATCATATTGTATCCCCATAAAGTCAAGAAAGTCAAAGAATCACAAGAACTGAGAATGGCATGAAAGCAGAGCCAGGCTTAATTGCACAGATGACCTAGAATTAGGGTTTTGGTTTCAGAGGCCATAACTCCAAATTGTTTGGTCATTATTGTTTCTATTGGTCTTTATATGGTATAGGGATCATGCATATCAATTTTCATGAAGAAATTCCATGGGGAAGGCATCTGATCAAGAGTTGACTTCTTGGGCAAGTCAGTGTAAAATCAGGGCATCTGGGGCCCCCAATGACCCAACCAAAGGGTGTTCTTCACCATTTTGAATGTGTATGATCTTTATTTGATCATAGAAGATGTTGGAAGTTCATAAAATTGAATAATTTCAAGCCATTTGCAAAGTTGCCTTTTTGGGAAAATGACTTGTAATGGAAACTTGCCATTTTGGGATACTTTTTCAAACCTTTCTTTTTGATTCAAAAATGCCTCATATGAGAAAACTTTGGTCATGAAAGTTGTAGAATGGATCATCCCCTTTTCAAAAAGTACAAGAACTCATTCTAATTCATTTTGGATCAAAAGTTATGGCTTTGCAAAGTTGGATAAAATCATTGAAATTTCACTTTTGCACAAAATGGAAAACTTGCAATTTATCATGACAAGCCTTTATGTGACTTCAATGTGACCTCTAATTATCATACCAATACAATGCATGATCTAAAAATCAGTTTGGCCCAAAGAATTTCCCATTTCTATGCCTTGTTTTTCAAGTAATCATAAGCCATTCTTCATGAAAGTGCAAAGAGGGATTTCTTGCAAATTGATTCTCAAAGGGTTTGTGTGACCTCTAGCTAGTTTCAACACTTTGCCATGACCTAATGAAGCATGCCACACCAAAAATTCAGCAAGGTTTCTCACATGTACATAGCCAAAAATCATGAGATATAACAAGTTGTCAAGTTGCAAACACCCTTCCAACTTATGATCCAAATGCTGCAGTCCTTCATGAACCATCCAAGGGCCATCCTTGACTCAAGCTGAGGCAGGACAAGCCTCTAGATTGCCTCTGACCCGAGCCATGCCTAGGGTACACAATATCTTGACTTTTTGCATAAAGACCCATACCAATCCCACAGTGACACACCAACTCTCTGCCCAACCAGAGCATGATATGTGGACATCAAGCAATCCAAAAACACACCATACACAAGCCATAAGCTCCCACATTGCAGCATACACAAAAATCTGCCAAGAACTTCCCTCCTTCGAATCTCCTCATACAGCCCTCAAAAATCAAAAATTCCTCCACACACAAACCACAAATCACCCATAGAACCAAATCCACCCCCTGAAACAGCATGAATCACCACACATAGAGACCTTCATTTCTGCTACACCAGAACCAAACAGTCACAACCAACCACTCTCAAAGCATTCTAAGCAACATTCCATCATCAGGAGGATCAAGGGAGAAGGATTGCGCAAAGCTTGAGGCCAGAAAGCTCAAAATCAGAGGAGCTTCATCTCAGGTAACATGAAGAACTTTTTTCCCAGAAACTGATTTTTAAGTTCTTTAATGATGCTATGTTTTCCCCTGATCATGAATATGTGTTTAGTTTTTGAAATGGTGAAGAAACCAGCATGTATGGTATCTCTGAACATTTGCCCGTGTTTCATACTTTGCTTCGATTCAGGCTTGTGAGTGAAAATAAATGAATTTTGGGAGAGGGGTTAGGTTTAGATTGAGGAGAGGATCATTTTGGTGGAAGAAATTTCATGATTGGTAACCTGTAGCGAAATCTAGGGTTTATGCTCGCCGGAGAAGATGACCGGAACCACTGTTCCGGTCACCTGAAACTCATTAACCCTAATTGCGTCATTAATGAGCTTTGAATGCGGACCTTAGATTCTGTGGACTTTTGTTGACTCCCGCGTGAACGTGTGGCCAGGATGTGTCATTAAAACCCTAATCCCTATTTAATTAATTAAAATCAGTTTAATTAAATCATAAAACAAAATTAGCCAGGTTTGAATCTGGGCCCTTGGATCTGGCGCGCAGTCAACCAGTCCAAGCCCAGATCAAATCCTGGCCCTCCCCTTTGCATACTTTCATTTATTTTATATTTTATTACATTTAAATTGATTTATCTTTTACATTTTATTTAAAATAGCAAAAACCATTTAAAAATTATGAAATTTTTTGTTAAAGATTTCACTAATTTTTAAAACCCAAAAATATTTTTATTTTTTATTTTTGCATTAAGAATCTTTTTTAAATTATTTAAATGATTATTTTTAATTAGTTAATGAAAATTAATTAATTAAAAATACATTTAGATATTTAAAAATCACAAAATAATTCACATAGCATTTAGGAACATTTAGAAACATTGTCCAACTCTCAAACCAAATTTCTTTTTTGTTCTTGATGCCTTTTGATCATTTTCATTGGATTTAATTTCATTTTTAGGCAATATTTTGTTTCAAACTTCAAAAATTTCTTTCTGCCTAACCATTGAGAGTTGGATAATGATTCTTTTTGCATTACATCTTGTATAGCATGTAGTTTATAGGATAAAATGGGTTGGATTTGATCTTGCATTTTCAATTTGTTTAGCATTTTTCTTGACAAGGTACCTTAAAACCCTAACAACCTTAGGAAATTCATAACTTTCACTAGGTTAAGAGTTGGATCCCCTCCTTTGGGAAGTGAGTTTGTATAGGTTTAGGGCATCTTTGATTGCATTTTCAAATTTTTATCATGTCATTTGCTTCTGGTTTTGGATTTTTGTTTTGCATGATGCATGTAACCCTAATTTATGCTTTCCTTTGCATCCATTTCTCATTTGCTTGCATCCATTGACTTGCCAAGACATCTTGTGCATTCTTTTGATTCATAATACATCTTAAGACATATTAGAATCATTTTTGATCATTGCATCTTTCATTTTCCATGTTATTTGTCCTTTACATTGCATAACTTTTCATGTACTTCCATGGTTCAAAACATGCCTCATTTGCATCTTTATGTTTGTTTGATCATTCTCATGCCTTGCTTCATGTTTGTATCATCTCTTAGCATCATTAACATCATGTAAATGCTCCTGGTTTTGGTTTGCATCATCACACTTCATCTCATTTGCATTGCATTTCATTCCTTATGCTAACATTTCAGGTGGTAAGTTTTTTGAGAAGTGAATTTGCCTTCACTTCTCATAATCTCTCTTCATCTCATTCATACTTCCTTTGCTGCATTTTTGTATGTGCATTGGATTGAGCTTTCTCATTCTTGTTCATCTTACTTTCTTTCTTCAAGCAACCTGTCTTCTTAAGTGAAGCAAGTTGTTTTGCTTCTCTTTGCTTCTAGCTCTTTTCATCTGCTTCCTTCCTGGTGGTTTCTCTGAAGATCTTTCCCCTTTGAGCCTCATAAACCCTAGGATCTCCAAGCATGATAATAATTAGGTTTTGATTAGTCCCCCATTTAGCTTTTACCTTTGTGTCATCTTTGAGTCTTCTCTTCTCATCTCATAATCAAGGACTAAACCCTAAAGGCTTTAAGGCTTTGTGATTAAGCTTATGCCCGCATCCTTCTATTAGGATGGAGTGTATAACTTTAATCCTAAGTGTTAAACCCTTAATGTGTTTAAATCCTTTAATCAATCCACTTAATAATCACCAAGACATCAAGCTTGTAACTTGGGCCTTGCATTAGGGTTCTAATTCTTCCTTAATTGGTTAAGAAGGACTAACCCTAGTGTTAATGGACAAGTCCTCCCCAAGTTGTCTTACAAACCATAAAAATCATTTCTTCATCTTACCATTAACTAAAATCCATTTAATAAAGGCTTTCTTTTGTCATGAGGTTAATCCCTAATCATGGATTAAATTGAGGAGTCTTCCTCAGTTTAAATGCTCTCATCTATTATCCTTCTATTAGGATGGTGTAATGAGTCCATTAAATCCTTGATTATGGCTTAAACTCATTACTTAACACTAAACAAAAACAATAAAAACATCTAAATAATCACAAGTAGGTTAATGATCTTAACCCTACATCATGGTAATTAAGTGTGAGATGCTGACTTCACACTTAAGGAATTCTCATTAACCCTAATCAGAGGGAAGATGTGATGAGTTTACTAACCTCTGGTTTAGGCTTAAGCTCATTTTCTTATGAAAAACTCCAAAAGGAAATAAAAGATTGAAAACACAAAAAAACAAATAATAATCGTCTCCTCCGGGATTCTTTTCTCATCTCATTCACTCACAAGCGAGAACTTGCTTCTTCCGTCTAATGCAAGACAGTTTGCACCTGAGCCAAACAGGTCATACACTTGAGCATAGACAAGTAAGCAGTTCACAAGTCAATTTACCTTTCAGTCTCTTTGAGTCGAACTACGGTGTTCTGACTTCTTCATTGCACGAGAGGATACGTAGGCATAACTTAACTGTTATCGAACAAAAGTCTCTGTATATTCCCCCTCTTTCCAGCCTTATTCTTTAAGCCTCATAGTCTTGAGCATTACACTTTTATTCTTACACTGGTACTTCACTCATACACTTCATGCTTCTTTTACACTGACACTTGCATTTTTTCCAGCTTTGATACACAGATAAGCACTGAAACTACCCCTTTAAAACACAAGTCTTTTAAGCGTGGATCCCGTCGAGTACGGCGGACAATCTGGGTGCTAATACCTTCCCAGGTTGTAACCAACCCCCTTTCTCAGTCTCTCTGGTTCACAACCGTCTTATCCATATCTTTCTAGGTTTATGCAGCATTACCTTTCCTTCGGGATAAAAATGCCTATCTGGCGACTCTATTCATTTTCTCTTCTCTTTCGCCGACCGTTCGCGTCTGTACCCCTTGTGACCTGGGTGTCATTTTGGTGGGAGCGACAGCTTGTCGACTCTGCTGGGGACCCTTATACTGTAACCAGGGCTTCTGGTTATTTTTGTGGGTTCCTCTTAGCGCTTGTTTGATTTGTGTTTAATGGGGTGTTATGTGCTAATTGTGTTTATATAGTTGCTTTATTTATTGCTTTATGTACAGTTATTTATTGCTTTCTTTACAGCTTTATATATCATACTGTCATACTGTCATCTGGCTGGATCTGGTTTTTTGTTTTGGTGGGTGGGGTTCTACTAAGAGTTTGAGGTCCTATACTTGGGACCTGAGTGACACCTAGGCTAGAGTGGTTCATGTTCTTTCCCATTCCATTTCGGTCTGGTGCGGGAATATGAAACACGGTTCAGATATGGGTTTCTTCTTGAGAACTCTGTGCTACAGATTTCCTGTAGTGCTAGGGCTATCTGGGAAGCCTTCTAAGTCTGGATGACCTTTATTATGACTTTCAGAAACTGAGGTGAATTAGAGGAGGATCTTTTATGGTTATTGTAAACACTGTACCTCCGGGTTAGAAGTGTTTACACTTCTCGTAACTGATACAAGTCTGAGGATCCGAACATCACCTGTGAGGGGGGTTGGGCTGTTTACAGGTTTGCAGGTACCATTGGCCACATCATACCCTGTTACTGTTTGGTTTAAGAGTACCTCACTTTGGACAGTTCTTGTGATTTAAACCATGGACATGTGACTCTTTATTTGAGTCCCCCTACCTTGGTTACTGGATTTCTGAACCTCCATCTGGACTTCCTGAACATACATGGACTTATATCAAGGCAGTAATCAGATTCAGCTTGATCACAAACCCTTGCATATCATTTGCATACTCATCATTTGCATCATTTAACATTTGTTTATTTGTTTTTCAGGGTATCCACATTACATCTGGCTTGGTTTTGACCCCTTCATCTGCATAGACCTCTGTTTCATCAGCTATCTGTTTCAGCTATCAGTTGCCTGCTTCAGCTACCTCCATCATCATCTTCAGCCTATCAGTGGCTCATCTCCAGTATCAGTCTTCATCATCAGCATTTGTTTTCAGCTCTTCATTAACAGTCATGGCACCCAAGAAGAGCAACTTTTCATACCATTTCTTTGAGCCTGTGCTGACTGGTATCAGGCAGGTCCAGGAACTTATCACTCCAGACCACATCCCATTATTCAGAGAGCATTATGGAGGCATCCTTGATATGGTTATAGACCTGGACCCTTCTCAGAGGAGTTTGATCCACACCTGCCTACAGTTTTATGACCCTCCTTTGAGATGCTTCACTTTCCAGAACTTTCAGCTAGGACCTTTGCTGGAGGAGTTCTCATCATTGATTGGAGCACCTGTCATGGGTGATATCCCCTTCAACCCAGAGATGACTTCTCCCAGCAATGGAGAAGTGGCAAAAGCACTGTACCTGGAGCCTATTTTGATTGAGCAGAACATGACGAAAAAGGCAGGGATCCCTGGTTTGCACCTAGACTTTCTGACTTCTCAGGCTATCCTGAAGGCCTCCTTGAGAGAATGGAAGGCAGTTTGTGCATTGTTAGCCCTCAGTATATATGGGGTTATACTTTTTGCAGATGAGCCCAAGTTTATCAGCAAGAATGCCATTCATCTCTTCCTTTTGAGGAACCCAGTACCCACATTGCTGGGAGATTTCTATTATTCTGTTCACCAAAGAAATGAGAAGCAAAGAGGAAAGTTGGTGAGATGTTGTGCTCCTCTATTTCACACTTGGTTGCTTAAACACTTACCCAAGACTGATGCCTTCCTGAATCCTCACCAACAGAGGAATTGGGCTAAGAGACTTATTGCTTTGACTTCAGATGACATCAGATGGTGTACCCAGAGCACCAAAGGCAGGGACATAATTACTAGCTGTGGGCAGTACCCCAATGTACCTCTAATAGGAGTGAAGGGTTGCATCAACTACAATCCTTTGCTGTTTAAGAGACAATTGGGCTATGCTTTGGTTCACCCTCCTAGAGTGCAAGATTTGGATGAAACCCTGTATTGTGAGATAAAACCTAATCTAGCTGTTGTCAGACAAGCATCCTGGGCTTGGGACAACATCTAGACCAAAGGGATGGCCATTCTTGGGAGATGCAATAATGTGGCCTCAGCTCAGTATTATGAATGGTCTCATGCTAGGGCTCAGATTTCTGGGATGCCCTTCACCATTGAGGATGCACCTGAACCATCCACAGTACCACCTCCAGCCACTGTCAGCCTGGAAGAATTTGAGAAGCTGAAGGAAAGGAATGAGAATCTGTCTCAAGCTCTAAAGAAGACCCTCTGGGAGAGGAGTGGTGGTCATTTAGACATTGAGAGGTTGGAGAAGCTTAAAGTGGAGCATCTGGCCAAGATTGAGAAAGCAGAAGACTACATCAAGAAATCAAGAGCTGGAGAGCAAATATTGAAGAATGCCTGTAAAGAGGCCCAGTTTCAGAAGGCTAGGACTGATCTCTATCTAGAGGAAAGTCAAGCTAGGTGGGTCAGGATCACTGAAGCTCGAACTCAAGAAGATAAGAGAACTCAAGCCAGGATTGAGCAGTTGGAGGCCAATGAAAAGAAGCAACAAGAAGCTTTGCTGGCAGCCCAGAAGGAGATTTCAGAATTGAAGCTTAGGGCTGGTGTGAAGAGGTCAAAGGACCAGGACAGACACAAGAAGCTGACCACTGCTATTGCCACCAGAAACCTTCTTATCAGGAACATCACAGAGCATCCGGCTGGTCCTGTAACCGAAGCACTTTTGAAGGAGGTCAAGGAGGATGAGTTTGGTCTAGATGTTTGACTACTTTGCTTGTTGTTGTTTCCATTTGATGTACTTTTCTTTTATGTTGTATTTTGACCCCTCAGGGGCATATGTTGTAAAAACAAACTATGTATGATTCACCATTTGTAATGTACTTGTTAGTTTGTTTCATTAAGTCTCTTTCTCTCAAGCAACATCAGAGTATATTCCTCAGGGTCTGGAAAGGTCAAAACCAAGAGCCAAGCCGGATACCTTGGGAAACAAATAAGCATACTGCATTGCATACTGACCTTTGTTTTGTTTTGTAGGTTTTTGTTTTGTTTGTTACTAACTCTGTTGTGCTTCAGGAATTATTGCTCGCCGTCGGGTGTTCCCTCTCAACCGTCCGCACCGGTATCCTACTCGCAACAATCTTCCTGGTATCCAAATGGATGAAGTACAGCAAGATCTGACAGAGGTCAGAACTCAGATGGCTAATGAAAGGCTGGAGATGAGAAACCAAATGACCCAATTCATGGAAGTAATGAATGGCTTAGCTCAAAGTCAAGAAAGTTTGAGGGAATTGGTAGAAAGACAAACCCCGGAAGAACCTCCTCTGGGAACTGGAGGAACAAGTAACAATGAAAGGGGTCAGCCTCATGTTAATCCACCAGTGTATGGGCCTCATCTACATCCGGAAGTCAACATCCCGGGTAATGTGCAAGGAAATACTACTGGAGGAAGGATCTTACAGGAAGACCCCCAAGAAGAGCAGTTTACTGTGATGGGAGCTGGGGATGAAGTTTATGATAGGAGGTTTGATGAAATTGCTGAGAAGTTGAGATCTCTGGAGTCTCAAAATTCCCTATGCTTTGATGTCATGGATATGGGGTTAGTGGACGGGGTAAGAATTCCCCACAAGTTTAAACCCCCGTGCTTCGAGAAGTACAATGGAACTTCCTGTCCACGAACTCACTTGCAGTCCTTCCTGGGAAGACTTAAAGCATATACTATGGATGAGAAACTGTGGATGTTTTACTTTGAAGACAGTTTGACTGGGGCTTCAAGGGAGTGGTACTCTCACTTGACCAGAGCTACTATCAGGTGCTGGAAGGACCTAGCTGAAGCTTTCATCAGACAATACCAATACAATCTGGACATGGCTCCTAACAGAACCCTTCTGATGGGAATGTCTCAATCCTCCAGAGAAAGCTTCAGGGAATATGCCCAGAGGTGGAGACAGCTTGCTGCTGCTGTCCAGCCACCCATGTCGGAAAGAGAAATGGCCGACATGTTTATGAACACTCTACAAGGAACATATATTGATAGGCTAGCTGCCTTTTCTTCCACCAGCTTCGCTGACGTAGTTATAGCTGGAGAAAGAATTGAAAGCCTTTTGAAGATGGGTAAGATTTCTGATAACGGTGCAAGTTCGTCAAGTAATCCCAGAAAGCCTTTTGTGGGACCTAGAAGAACCAGTGAGACAAATGCCATTCATGCCAGCAGGGGCAGACCTCAGTATGTCCACAGATCAGTAGCAGCTGTCACTATTCCAGCTCCGATTCCTCAACAACCAGCATATCAACCACAACAACAACCACGCTATCAACAGCAAGTTCAGTATCCGCCACAAAGAACCTACAACAACAACAACAACAATCAACAACAAAGACCCTTTCAGCAGAGACCATCACAGGCAAATAGGGTGATTGACCCTATCCCTATGCCTTATGCTGCCTTATTGCCACAACTCCGGAAACTCAACTTGGTTGAATTAAGGACATCGGCACCACCAGATCCCTCTAATCTACCAAGAAATTATGATGTCAACGCCAGGTGTGCTTTCCACTCCAATGCACCTGGCCACAATACTGAGAAATGCAGGGCTTTACAAATGAAAGTGCAAGATCTGGTGGATTCTAAAGCCCTCAACTTTGCACCCCCTCCAAGTGTCACCAAGAATCCCATGCCCAATCATGGAGGGCCAAGAATTAATGCCATTGAGGAAGACAAGCCATCTTTCTTAATCACCAGTGTTGGACAGATTCAGACACCTCTGGTCGAAATTAAAGCTCAGCTCCTAGAATGCCAGATGTTCCCCGGGTGTGAGCTCGGTTGTGGTTATTGCAACATTTCGGTCAACGGATGTGATAATTTGAGAAGCGGCATAGATGGTCTTATCAAAAGTGGTATACTTCAGATCACAACAATGGCGCCTGCAAATCCAGCAATCCCTTTGACAACAATTCCTGACTCTTCTACAACTGCAACAACAATCATTCCGACCAATTCATCAATATCATCAGCAATGGCTCCATCTATCACCTCAACAAATCAGATGTCAACAACCATTTCTTCTACAACATCAGCACCCATTTATTCAGCAGAATCTTCTACAACGCCAACAGAAATTAATGAAGATATCTCAGCAGTCACCATTCACTATGATCCATCAAATGTTCCTCCAAACAACAACTTTCAACAACAAACAGTGGCACCTCCTGCCAGATCACCGGTCACCATTTACTACGATCCGCACACCATTTCAGTACCTTCCTCTGCAGCAGTCAGTCCGGTTACCATCACGGTGCCTGGACCAGTTCCATATGAAAGCAGTAATGCCATACCTTGGCATTATGGCTCTGACCTCTACTGCAACAGGGAGAAAATCACTTTGGACTCTTCAACTTCTTCTCCACAAATTGATAATGTTGGGGGAGGCGGAGGCTTCACCAGAAGCGAACGCCTTTTTGCCTCACAATTGCAAAGACCTAATGCCGAAGCAGAGGCTGCTACAAAAGCAAAGGGGAAAAGTGTGGTACCTGAGGAACCAGCTATCAAAGAAACTCAGAAGACATCTTTTGAGGAAGATGTAGATGAGTTCATGAGAATTATAAAGAGAAGTGATTACAATGTGGTGGATCAGCTTCACCGAACTCCCTCAAAGATATCCATATTATCCCTGTTGATGTGTTCTGAAGCTCACAGGAATGCATTATTAAAAGTCTTGCACGCAGCATACGTGCCAGAGGAGATCACTGTTAATCAGCTAGAAACCGTGGTGGCGAATGTCAACACCAGTCATGGACTGGGCTTTACCAATGCTGACTTAATAACTGAGGGACGTAACCACAACAAGGCTTTACACATCACTCTGGAATGCAAGGGTGATGTTCTATCTCATGTGTTGGTGGATACTGGGTCATCGCTCAACGTCCTACCAAAGAAAGCCTTAGTGAAGCTGGAGTATGACGGCTTAGCACTGCGTCCAAGTAATTTAGTGGTGAGAGCATTTGATGGCTCTAAAAGATCAGTGCTAGGGGAGATTGATCTGCCTGTGATGATTGGCCAGCAGACTTTTAAAATTACCTTCTATGTGATGGACATTCAGCCGGCCTACAGCTGTTTGTTGGGTAGACCTTGGATCCATGCCGCTGGCGCTGTTACGTCTACCCTTCACCAGAAGCTGAAATTCGAGTGGGAAGGCCAGATCATCACCATTTGTGGTGAAGAGGACATCTTTGTTAGCCATCTGGCTACGTACAAGTACATTGAGATGGATGGAGAAATCCATGAAACCATGAGCCAGGGATTTGAGGCCCTGAACATTAATGAAGCATCTGATGTACTAGGGACCTCCATGACGTCTTATCAGCAAGCCAGGAAGGTTGTCGAAGAGGGTACTGCCCAAGGCTGGGGCAAACTGCTGCCCGTGGAGAAGAAGGAGGACAGATTTGGGTTGGGTTACAGACCAACTCAACAAGATCAATCAGAGGCTGCCAAGAAGCCCAGTTTTGTCAGCGGGGGAATGCTCACCCCGGATGCAGTAAACAACTTGGAAGACGAGGATGAAAGCGACCGCAACCTGGAGAGCTGGATACTCCCAAGGATCCCGGGGAGCCAAGTCCTTAACTGGTCTTTCCAGGAAATTATAAGGGTTACTCCTACAGAGTAATTATTATTTCCTGTATTTTTAAGCATGCATCAAGTCTTGCATCTTGCCCAAGATGACAAGACTCATTTTGTAATAGGGTCATCTTGTAATTTTGTGCAAACAGATCAATCAATGAATATCGGACATCTTTTGCAAACGATTCTTTTCCTTTTCCGTTCACTGTTTTTCATTCTTCTTTTTGTACAAAAATAAAATGGCAATGTTTTTCAAAATGATAACTTCATTTCACTTTTTCTAAACAAGATTAAAATTGATCACTAAAATAAACAATCTAAACCCTTGCAGAGAGTGCCTTTCAAATTGCACCGACAACAACACAGCTATGACTCTGTATGACTTTGACAATCCGATCAATCAAGCCGATGAAGGGGTTGAAGAAGATTATGAGCTTCCTGAAGAGCTAGCCAGGTTGTTAAGGCAAGAGGAGAAGGTTATCACTCCTCATGAGGAGGAGGTTGAAACGGTTAATCTTGGTACGGAAGAAGATGTGAAAGAGGTTAAGATCGGAGCCTGCTTACAAGATTCAGTAAAGGAACAACTGATTGACATGCTTCGGGAATATGTAGATGTCTTTGCTTGGTCCTATCAGGATATGCCAGTGTTGGACACCGATATTGTCATGCATAAGCTACCTTTAAAAGAAGACTGCCCACCGGTAAAATAGAAGTTGCGACGTACTCGCCCAGATATGGCAATGAAGATTAAAGAAGAGGTACAAAAGCAGTGGGACGCCGGTTTTCTTGCAGTGACTAGCTATCCACCATGGGTTGCTAATATTGTACCTGTGCCTAAGAAAGACGGCAAGGTGAGGATGTGTGTGGATTACTGGGACCTGAATAGAGCCAGCCCGAAAGATGATTTCCCTTTACCTCACATTGATGTATTGGTTGATAATACGGATCAGTTCTCGGTATTCTCCTTCATGGATTGATTTTTAGGATACAATCAGATCAAGATGTCACCTGAAGACATGGAGAAGACAACTTTTATCACACCCTGGGGCACGTTCTGTTATAAGGTGATGCCATTTGGACTGAAGAATGCTGGTGCTACTTATCAACGGGCTATGGTAACATTACTCCATGACATGATCCATAAAGAAATTGAATGTTATGTGGATGACATGATTGCCAAGTCCCTCACAGAAGAAGACCATCTGGTCAATCTGTTGAAGTTATTCACGCGTCTGAGGAAGTACCAATTGAAGTTAAACCCCAACAAATGCACATTCGGGGTGCGATCTGGTAAGCTGCTGGGATTTATTGTAAGTGAAAAAGGGATTGAAGTTGACCCTGATAAAGTTAAAGCCATTCAAGAAATGCCTGCACCGAAGACAGAAAAAGAAGTTCGGGGGTTCCTAGGTAGATTGAACTACATTTCACGGTTCATATCTCACCTTACGGCAACATGTGAGCCTTTGTTCAAGCTGTTAAGAAAAGAACAAACGGTCAGGTGGAACGAAGACTGCCAGAGGGCTTTTGACAAAATCAAGGAATACTTACAAGAGCCTCCTATCCTTATGCCTCCAGTTGAAGGAAGACCTATAATCATGTACTTGACAGTATAATAAGAGTCAATGGGCTGTGTGTTGGGCCAGCATGACGAGTCTGGTCGAAAAGAGTATGCAATATACTACCTAAGAAAAAAGTTTACCGACTGTGAACAACGTTATTCACTGCTCGAGAAAACTTGCTGTGCTTTAGCGTGGGCTGCTCGCCGACTAAGACAGTATATGTTGACCCACACCACATTGTTGATATAAAAAATGGATCCAGTTAAGTACATTTTTAAGAAGCCAGCACTTACCGGACGGGTTGCAAGATGGCAAATGATCCTCACAGAATACGACATCCAGTACACATCTCAGAAAGCCATCAAGGGCAGTGTATTGTCTGATTATCTTGCTGAGCAACCCATTGATGATTACCAGCCTATGAGATTTGACTTCCCTGATGAAGACATCATGTTCATAAAAGCAAAAGATCATGAAGAGCCTGTTCACACTGAAGGGCCTGACCCAGAAGAAGAATGGACTATGATGTTTGACGGGGCTGTCAATATGAATGGTCGTGGAGTTGGTGCAGTACTCATTACACCTAAAGGAGTTCACATGCCTTTCTCGGCAAAGCTCACTTTCAACTGCACTAACAACGAAGCTGAATACGAAGCTTGTATTATGGGTCTTAAGGAAGCAATTGACCTCAGGATCAAGACTTTGACTGTGTTCGGAGATTCCGCTCTGGTAGTTAATCAAACCAACGGCAAATGGTACACCCACCAAGATCATCTGATACCTTACAGGGATTATACAAGGAGGTTATTGAATTTCTTTACAACGTTTAAGCTTGAGTATATCCCTCGGTACGAGAATCAATTCGCAGATGCTCTGGCTACCATTTCATCCATGATCAAAGTTCAAGATGCCAACTTTGTACCTCGGATTTCAGTATCCAGACTCGACAGACCAGCATATGTATTTGCAGCAGATGTTGCCAAAGATGATAAGCCTTGGTTCCATGACATTAAATGCTTCTTGGAGGATCAAACATACCCACCTGGGGCATCTTCCAATGATAAGAAGACATTAAGAAGGCTAGCTGGTAGTTTCTTCCTGAATACTGATGGTTCCCTGTACAAGAGAAACTTTGATATGGTACTTCTCAGATGTGTTGATAAAACAGAAGCAGGCTTGTTGATGCACGAGGTGCACGAAGGATCCTTTGGTACCCATGCGGGAGGGCATGCCATGGCCAAGAAGTTGCTAAGGTCAGGTTATTACTGGATCACATTGGATGCAGACTGTTGTGCCTATGCCAGAAAATGCCATAAATGCCAGATTTATGCGGATAAGGTGCATGTGCCTACCAATCCTCTGAATGTGATGTCTTCACCCTGGCCCTTTGCCATGTGGGGCATTGATATGATTGGCAAGATTGAACCGACTGCTTCAAATGGCCACAGATTCATCCTGGTTGCCATTGACTATTTCACCAAGTGGGTCGAAGCAGCTTCCTATGCAAATGTTACAAGGAAGGTGGTAGCCCGATTTCTTAAGAGGGACATCATTTGTAGGTATGGAGTGCCCGAGCGAATCATCACGGATAATGGTTCCAATTTAAACAAAAAAATGATGGCAGAACTGTGTCGGGACTTCAAGATCCAACACCACAATTCTTCTCCTTACAGGCCAAAGATGAATGGCGCTGTTGAGGCAGCTAACAAGAATATCAAGAAGATTGTGCAGAAGATGGTAGTCACCTACAAGGACTGGCATGAAATGCTATCGTTTGCCTTGCATGGGTACCGTACGTCAATCAGAACATCCACTGGGGCAACACCATATCAGCTTGTGTATGGTATGGAGGCAGTCCTACCTATTGAAGTTGAATTACCCTCCTTGCGGGTATTGATGGATGTTAAGTTGAATGAAGCAGAATGGGTCCGATCCCGATTCGAACAACTGAGTCTGATCGAAGAAAAGAGATTAGCTGCAATCTGTCATGGGCAGTTATATCAGAAGAGAATGAAGAAAGCCTTCGATCAGAAAGTCAGGCTCCGAGAATACCAAGTAGGAGATCTTGTGCTGAAAAGACTCCTCCCTCCTCATACAGACCACAGGGGCAAGTGGACTCCGAATTATGATGGTCCATTCGTAGTAAAGAAAGTTTTCTCCGATGGAGCACTCATGCTCAGTACTATGGATGGTGAAGACTTCCCGTCCCCTGTGAATTCAGATGCAGTTAAAAAATACTTCGCATAAAATGACCCGCTGGACATAAAAAACAGAATGTAAGTCCAGGCAAAAATAGGGCATCCCGGCGAGTCAAAAACAGAATAAAAGACTCTGGCAAAAATAAGGGAAAATAAATAAAAAATGTACACCCGCTGAGTTGAAAAGCCGCATTGGACAACTCAGGCAAAAAGGGGTATCCCGTTGGATTGAAAACCCGAAAGGGCGATCCATGCAAAATAAGGGAATAAGCGAACAACTGTACTCTGAATTCATCTGTATCGCTTACAACTTGGTAAGCTTCAAAAGGATCAAACTTCTTTCAGAATCAGCCTTCTTCAGAAAGCAAGATAAGAAGAACGTCAAATGTCATACGAGTCATAGCAAAAAGGAAAGCTCCTTGAAGCGTCATCAACATTGCCAACAATCTTTTGATTTCTCAATTTGTAACAATCTCCTCATTTTAGGGGATCTGTTTCCTTGACTGTATCTTGCCGATTCAGGGCACACGAATTAATAAAATCAGATTTTTCAGTCATGTCTCGTCTCGTACATTTTGTTTTCGTTTGCAAAAATGTCTGATGTCTTTAAGTTATTGATTGCATAAACACAGATGTCCCCTTTCTAAAAAATACGTGCTTGTAGGAAATATGTTTACTCCCGGGAATGTCTAACCCCTATGATGGAATCCGGTAAGGGATACCTCGGGATTACTTGTGCGTTTCTCTATCTTTTCAGGATTGCAGGCATTCAAGGCACAACATGGGGCATGAAAACTTCCTCCCAGCAAGCTGGCAAATCATTATCTACTCAGTCTTAGCACCGGAGGTGCTTTCTCCACAACTGAGTTGCCATTTGTTATTTCCTCCTCAGCCAAGTACAAAAGCCAGGGAACCATCTCCCCACAGAGCTTCAGCCTCTATCCAGAGGAGCAACGCCTGGAGATCTCACAACAGGGTGAAGAAAGCTTCTACAAACCCCAGCTGGGTCCCTCATTACCAAAATAGGTCTATCAGTGACCTATATCCCCAAGAAGAGTCCCATATGTCAGATCTACCAATGATCTCATCCCCAGCTGGGATGTCCACTTCAACCAGATCAACCAGAGATCTTCGCAACAACGGGATCCGGATCCCGGATCGGTATCCTTGCATAATCATAGCATTCGCATCATATTCTCCCCGCAGAGCGTAGCATTCCGTTTAATACGGATCATTACGGCAAAAATCAAACATATTGCATAATCATAAGCCATGTTCTGAATCAAACACTTGTGAATGCTGACAATCCGTCAGCAATATATAGAGAACTCCCCGGATTCCCCAGCAGAGAGCCAAGGCACTTTCCCTAAAGATACAGATACTTCCTGACACCCGTCCGTGTCATATCCCAGTAGAAAGCCAAAGCGTCCTCTTTGCGCTCACAGATACATATATCTATACAAATTCCCTGACACCCGTCTGTGTCACCTTCCCCAACATAGATACCGGAAACATTTTGTAAACCATACACCTTTTTATATTACACTTTCCTCTTTTGACGCTCGTCCGTGTCACTCTCCCCAGCAAGTTAAACACTCATCTGTACACCACTCATACATATCACTCCTGTTTCACTCATACAGATACTCGTCCGTATCTTGTATATACCACTCAAATCCCCTCAGATTCGGCACTCGTCCGTGTTCTTTGTTAACCAGTTGGTACTCGTCCATACCATCATCTCAGAACATGCGTCAAGCGTTTGTTTCTATCCGATACTCGTCCGTATCGTAGTCTTAAGGATGCTCGTCCGCATCTTTAATCTACACACCGTGTCAAACACTTATGTCTTCTTGAATTTAGACACTCGTCTGTGTCTACTATTCCCCAGAAGAGTCCCCACAGAATCAATACTCGTCCGTGTTCTTTGTTAACCAGTTGGTACTCTCCCGTATCATCATCTCTGAACATGTGTCAGCAATTGTTTCTACCCGATACCCGTCCGTATCATAGTCCTAAGGATGCTCGTCCGCATCTTTAGTCTATACACAATACCCAAACACTAATACCTCTCTTTCCTTGGATATAGACACTCGTCCGTGTTTACTTGTCCCAGCAAATCCCAGTGAACTATTTCCTTTCTATTCGACATTCGTCCTATGTCGTGATATTTCTTTTAGCAGTCGTCCCCTGCTAGGTGATCGTCCTTCACCTCGTGATGATCGTCCTTCATCATGCTTATCCGATGGCCGTCCCCATCGTCAACCTTGTTATCTAACATTCGTCCTATGTCATGATACTTTCGGCAGCCGTACCCTGCCAGGTGATCGTCCTTCACCTTAGATGACCGTCCCTCATCTTATCCCCAACAGAGCAGCCGTCCCCTGCTAGGTGATCGTCCTTCACCTTTGATGACCGTACCTCATCATTTATTTCATTTTATGCCTTGAGCTTGATGGTCGTCCCCATCATTTACCCATAATCCCCAGAGAGTCTTATAGCTTTACTTGATGGCCGTCCCCATCATAATCTCCCATATCCCCAGCATGTCGGCCGTCCCCGTCATTGCTTTATTTCCCGCATCTTTCCCCAGCTTGTCGGTCGACCCCGTCATTGCTCTTCCCCCAGCAGTCGTTCTCTGCTCGACGGTCGTCCTCCGTCGCTCGCACTTTATATACATACTTTATTTTCCTTTACAATCTATATCCATTTTCTTCTTCATTCTGTGAGTGCAAATTTTGGACTGTCTTGGGTATTCAACCACAAGTTATCTTGTTTGCATGTCAAGCCGCTGCTTACATCCTGCACAGCTAACTCATGTTTGAATAGGGGCAGATGTAAACACCCCAAATTTGCCCTCACCCATTCACACCATGGCTTGTGATCTTTTCATATGCATAAATACAATCATAGCATCTCATACCACATTCTTGTCTCACTGCATTGCTTCTAAGTCATCTGCATCTAGGGTTTGTGATCTGAGCCATCCAAGAGCTATTTGAGCCACTCCAAAGGTCATAAATCACTTCAAAGGGGTCCATGTATGTTCAAGCATCATATTGTATCCCCATAAAGTCAAGAAAGTCAAAGAATCACAAGAACTGAGAATGGCATGAAAGCAGAGCCAGGTTTAATTGCACAGATGACCTAGAATTAGGGTTTTGGTTTCATAGGCCATAACTCCAAATTTTTTGGTCATTCTTGTTTCTATTGGTCTCTATATGGTATAGGGATCATGCATGTCAATTTTCATGAAGAAATTCCATGGGGAATGCATCTGATCAAGAGTTGACTTCTTGGGCAAGTCAGTGTAAAATCAGGGCATTTAGGGCCCCCAATGACCCAACCAAAGGGTGTTCTTCACCATTTTGAATGTGTATGATCTCTATTTGATCATAGAAGATGTTGGAAGTTCATAAAATTGAAGAATTTCAAGCCATTTGCAAAGTTGCCTTTTTGGGAAAATGACTTGTAATGGAAACTTGCCATTTTGGGAAACTTTTTCAAACCTTTCTTTTTGATTCAAAAATGCCTAAAATGAGAAAACTTTGGTCATGAAAGTTGTAGAATGGATCATTCCCTTTTCAAAAAGTACAAGAACTCATTCTAATTCATTTTGGATCAAAAGTTATGGCTTTGCAAAGTTGGATAAAATCATTGAAATTTCACTTTTGCACAAAATGGAAAACTTGCAATTTCTCATGACAAGCCTTTATGTGACTTCAATGTGACCTCTAATTATCATACCAATGCAATGCATGATCTAAAAATCAGTTTGCCCAAAGAATTTCCCATTTCTATGCCTTGTTTTTCAAGTAATCATAAGCCATTCTTCATGAAAGTGCAAAGAGGGATTTCTTGCAAATTGATTCTCAAAGGGTTTGTGTGACCTCTAGCTGGTTTCAAAACTTTGCCATGACCTAATGAAGCATGCCACACCAAAAATTCAGCAAGGTTTCTCACATGTACATAGCCAAAAATCATGAGATATAACAAGTTGTCAAGTTGCAAAAACCCTTCCAACTTATGATCCAAATGCTGCAGTCCTTCATGAACCATCCAAGGGCCATCCTTGACTCAAGCTGAGGCAGGACAAGCCTCTAGATTGCCTCTGACCCGAGCCATGCCTAGGGTACACAATATCTTGACTTTTTGCATAAAGACCCATACCAATCCCACAGTGACACACCAACTCTCTGCCCAACCAGAGCATGATATGTGGACATCAAGCAATCCAAAAACACACCATACACAAGCCATAAGCTCCCACATTGCAGCATACACAAAAATCTGCCAAGAACTTCCCTCCTTCGAATCTCCTCATACAGCCCTCAAACATAAAAAATTCCTCCACACACAAACCACAAATCACTCATAGAACCAAATCCACCCCCTGAAACAGCATGAATCACCACACATAGAGACCTTCATTTCTGCTACACCAGAACCAAACAGTCACAACCAACCACTCTCAAAGCATTCTAAGCAACATTCCATCATCAGGAGGATCAAGGGAGAAGGATTGTGCAAAGCTTGAGGCCAGAAAGCTCAAAATCAGAGGAGCTTCATCTCAGGTAACATGAAGAACTTTTTTCCCAGAAACTGATTTTTAAGTTCTTTAATGATGCTATGTTTTCCCCTGATCATGAATATGTGTTTAGTTTTTGAAATGGTGAAGAAACCAGCATGTATGGTATCTCTGAACATTTGCCCGTGTTTCATACTTTGCTTCGATTCAGGCTTGTGAGTGAAAATAAATGAATTTTGGGAGAGGGGTTAGGTTTAGATTGAGGAGAGGATCATTTTGGTGGAAGAAATTTCATGATTGGTAACCTGTAGCGAAATCTAGGGTTTATGCTCGCCGGAGAAGATGACCGGAACCACTGTTCCGGTCACCTGAAACTCATTAACCCTAATTGCGTCATTAATGAACTTTGAATGTGGACCTTAGATTCTGTGGACTTTTGTTGACTCCCACGTGAACGTGTGGCCAGGATGTGTCATTAAAACCCTAATCCCTATTTAATTAATTAAAATCAGTTTAATTAAATCATAAAACAAAATTAGCCAGGTTTGAATCTGGGCCCTTGGATCTGGCGCGCAGTCAACCAGTCCAAGCCCAGATCAAATCCTGGCCCTCCCCTTTGCATACTTTCATTTATTTTATATTTTATTACATTTAAATTGATTTATCTTTTACATTTTATTTAAAATAGCAACAACCATTTAAAAATTATGAAATTTTTTGTCAAAGATTTCACTAATTTTTAAAACCCAAAAATATTTTTATTTTTTATTTTTGCATTAAGAATCTTTTTTAAATTATTTAAATGATTATTTTTAATTAGTTAATGAAAATTAATTAATTAAAAATACATTTAGATATTTAAAAATCACAAAAAAATTCACATAGCTATTAGTAAAATTTAGAAACATTGTCCAACTCTCAAACCAAATTTCTTTTTTGTTCTTGATGCCTTTTGATCATTTTCATTGGATTTAATTTCATTTTTAGGCAATATTTTGTTTCAAACTTCAAAAATTTCTTTCTGCCTAACCATTGAGAGTTGGATAATGATTCTTTTTGCATTACATCTTGTATAGCATATAGTTTATAGGATAAAATGGGTTGGATTTGATCTTGCATTTTCAATTTGTTTAGCATTTTTCTTGACAAGGTACCTTAAAACCTTAGCAACCTTAGGAAATTCATAACTTTCACTAGGTTAAGAGTTGGATCCCCTCCTTTGGGAAGTGAGTTTGTATAGGTTTAGGGCATCTTTGATTGCATTTTCAAATTTTTATCATGTCATTTGCTTCTGGTTTTGGATTTTTGTTTTGCATGATGCATGTAACCCTAATTTATGCTTTCCTTTGCATCCATTTCTCATTTGCTTGCATCCATTGACTTGCCATGACATCTTGTGCATTCTTTTGATTCATAATACATCTTAAGACATATTAGAATCATTTTTGATCATTGCATCTTTCATTTGCCATGTTATTTGTCCTTTACATTGCATAACTTTTCATGTACTTCCATGGTTCAAAACATGCCTCATTTGCATCTTTATGTTTGTTTGATCATTCTTATGCCTTGCTTCATGTTTGTATCATCTCTTAGCATCATTAACATCATGTAAATGCTCCTGGTTTTGGTTTGCATTATCACACTTCATCTCATTTGCATTGCATTTCATTCCTTATGCTAACATTTCAGGTGGTAAGTTGTTTGAGAAGTGAATTTGCCTTCACTTCTCATAATCTCTCTTCATCTCTTTCATACTTCCTTTGCTGCATTTTTTTATGTGCATTGGATTGAGCTTTCTCATTCTTGTTCATCTTACTTTCTTTCTTCAAGCAACCTGTCTTCTTAAGTGAAGCAAGTTGTTTTGCTTCTCTTTGCTTCTAGCTCTTTTCATCTGCTTCCTTCCTGGTGGTTTCTCTGAAGATCTTTCCCCTTTGAGCCTCATAAACCCTAGGATCTCCAAGCATGATAATAATTAGGTTTTGATTAGTCCCTCGTTTAGCTTTTACCTTTGTGTCATCTTTGAGTCTTCTCTTCTCATCTCATAATCAAGGACTAAACCCTAAAGGCTTTAAGGCTTTGTGATTAAGCTTATGCATGCATCCTTCTATTAGGATGGAGTGTATAAATTTAATCCTAAGTGTTAAACCCTTAATGTGTTTAAATCCTTTAATCAATCCACTTAATAATCACCAAGACATCAAGCTTGTAACTTGGGCCTTGCATTAGGGTTCTAATTCTTCCTTAATTGGTTAAGAAGGACTAACCCTAGTGTTAATGGAAAAGTCCTCCCCAAGTTGTCTTACAAACCATAAAAATCATTTCTTCATCTTACCATTAACGAAAATCCATTTAATAAAGGCTTTGTTTTGTCATGAGGTTAATCCCTAATCATGGATTAAATTGAGGAGTCTTCCTCAGTTTAAATGCTACCTTCTATTATCCTTCTATTAGGATGGTGTGATGAGTCCATTAAATCCTTGATTATGGCTTAAACTCATTACTTAACACTAAACAAAAACATCTAAATAATCACAAGTAGGTTAATGATCTTAACCCTACATCATGGTAATTAAGTGTGAGATGCTGACTTCACACTTAAGGAATTCTCATTACCCCTAATCAGAGAGAAGATGTGATGAGTTTACTAACCTCTGGTTTAGGCTTAAGCTCATTTTCTTATGACAAAATCCAAAAGGAAATAAAAGATTGAAAACACTAAAAAATAAACAATAATCGTCTCCTCCGGGATTCTTTTCTCATCTCATTCACTCACAAGCGAGAACTTGCTTCTTCCGTCTAATGCAAGACAGTTTGCACCTGAGCCAGACAGGTCATACACTTGAGCATAGACAAGTAAGCAGCTCACAAGTCAATTTACCTTTCAGTCTCTTTGAGTCGAACTACGGTGTTCTGACTTCCTCATTGCACGAGAGGATACGTAGGCATAACTTAACTGTTATCGAACAAAAGTCTCTGTATATTCCCCCTCTTTCCAGCCTTATTCTTTAAGCCTCATAGTCTTGAGCATTACACTTTTATTCTTACACTGGTACTTCACTCATACACTTCATGCTTCTTTTACACTGACACTTGCATTTTTTCCAGCTTTGATACACAGATAAGCACTGACACTACCCCTTTAAAACACAAGTCTTTTAAGCGTGGATCCGTCGAGTACGGCGGACAATCTGGGTGCTAATACCTTCCCAGGTTGTAACCAACCCCCTTTCTCAGTCTCTCTGGTTCGCAACCGTCTTATCCATATCTTTCTAGGTTTATGCAGCATTACCTTTCCTTCGGGATAAAAATGCCTAGCTGGCGACTCTATTCATTTTCTCTTCTCTTTCGCCGACCGTTTGCGTCTGTACCCCTTGTGACCTGGGTGTCATTTTGGTGGGAGCGACACATGGGGATTTGATTGTATCCCGAGTAAGCATCCATAAACGATAGTAGTTTGAAATTGGCCGAGTTGTCGACCAGTTTGTCAATATTTGGCAAAAGATAAGCGTCTTTCGGGCAAGCCCGGTTAAGATCAGTATAGTCAACACACATTCTCCATTTTCCATTTGTTTTTTTAATGAGTACAAATTTTGAGAGCCAGGTTGTGTACCTGGCCTCTGTTACAAAGTTTGCCTCTAGGAGGTCTTTTACATCTTTTTCGGTCGCTTCAGTCTTCTCGGTCGACTGCTTCCTCCTGCACTGGGCAACAACTTTGTGAGCTGGATCAATGGAGAGGTGGTGGCAGGCTATATCCGGGTCAAGTTCAGGCATCTCCGTTGCGCTCCAAGCGAATAGGTCGGCATTTCCTTTTAGGCATGTTTCCAGCTGTCTCTTCGCCAAATCGGGCAGGTGAGCTCCGATTTTCACGCATCGGTTTGGATCTTCCCCAGAGGAATTAGCTCAAACTCACCGTCCGGGATTGGTCAGGCCAGTGAAGTGGAGGGTTTCTGAGAGCTTTCGCCTTTGTCTGGGAACCTGCAGTCTAAGTCGATGGAGTCGACCCGAGGGAGAGGCCTGGGTACCTCCGAGAACTCGGGAGATGCCGCGGTGGAGGATTTGGGATGATATGAGATCGAACTGAGGCCTTTAGAGGCTGCTTCAAAGCAGCGATGGGCAGTTTCAACATCTCCGTGCAGGGTGGCCACCCTCCCCGACATTGTATAATATTTCATTTTTAGATGAACAGTTGACGGAACAACAATAATTTCGGCCAGTGTCGGTCGGCCGAGAATGCACTGGTAAAGGGATGGCCAGTCAACCACCAGGAACTGGACACGGACGGATCAAGCAATCTCCACTACTCCAAATGTAACAATGAGGTCGACGTAACCCCACGGTCGAGATACGACACCGTTGAAACCCTGTAGGTCGGATCATACGTAAGGAGTTAGGTGAGTCTGATTCAGCTGAAATGTAAACACCCCAAATTTTCCTTCACTTTTTCTCACACCATGGCTTGTGATCTTTACATATTGCATTTTCATAATCATACAATCTCACATTGCATAGTTTATTTCACTGCATAGGTTGCATAATTAGGGTTTATGATCAGGAGAATCCAAAGAAGTGATCTGAGCCATCTCAAAGGCCTTTAAGCTTGTCAAGAAGGTCCATGTGTGTTCTATGAACATAATATACTCCCCAGGGTTCTTAAAATTTAAAATGTCACAAAGCATTGCAAAGGTGTTCAAGCACACTGAGCAATTTCCACACTGATAACCTAGAATTAGGGTTTTGGGTTTGAGGCCCTTAACCTCAAGTTTTTTTTGGTCATTCTTGATTCTAATGGTATTTATATGTTATAAGGATCATGTGTACCAAATATGATGAGAAAATTCATTGTGGAAGTCATCTGATCAACTGGTAACTTATTGTGCAAGAAAAGTCAGAATCAGGGCATCTGAGGCCACCACCAATGGTACCAAAGGGTCATATTCATCATTTTGAGGTTCTATAATCTTTATTTGATCTTAGAAGTGGTTATAAGTTCACAATATTGAAGAATTTTGAGCCATTTTCAAACTTTCCATTTTTGGACATGACTTGTAATGAAAACTTTCCATTTTGGGAAAGATCTTCAACCTCCTCTTTCTTGATCAAAAAGGCCTCAAATAAAAAATTGGTAAACATGAAAGTTGTAGATTGGATCATACCATTTTCAAAAAGTACAATAACCCCTCTTGATTCATCCTAGAACTCAAGTTATGATGATTCAAAGTTGGCAAAAATCGCATAATTTTCAAGTATGTGCCAAAGAGGGAATTTTGCAAATTTGATTTCCAAGACTTCTAATGCCCTCTAATTGACTTATACACTTCATAACATGTTCATATAACAATGCAAGATCAAAATCATGTCTTGGATCACAAGTTTCCATGAGCCATTTTTACTAATTTTTCATAGTTGTGAAAATGCAAAAGTCTTGCTATCTCATGAATCAAGTGGTACAGATCATCAAATTCAATCCAAAGGCCCTCCACAAAGTTAGCTGAAGCAGATCAAGCCATAGAATCACCTATGACCACAACCATGCTCATGGTACACCAACTTTGACTTTTTTGCAAAACTCCCCATACCAATCAAGCTGTGCCACACCAACTCTATGAACCAATCACAATACTTTATGCAAACCCTAAGCACCTCAAAGCATACAACACACAAGCTCAGAACCATCCATAAGCTCAGATTGCCAAAAATCTCAAAACTCTTCATCTCATCGAATCACACTACACAAGCCTCAAACTCCAAATATTTTTCCACCAATCAACTCAACATCATCCATAGAACACAAAGCACCCTTCGTTTTACCCTAAAAGCCACTCAAACAAAAACATGAGTTCTGCTTCATCAGAACTGAAACACTCAAACCAGCCAAAACAAACTTGTTCTAAGCACTTCATAAGCCTCAAGGGATCCAATGGAGTGGATTAGCATCAAGGAAAGGCTCAGAAAGCACCAAATTGCAAAGCTTCAACTCAGGGAGCTCTCTCAAACAATTTTTCCAGAACTCCTTTTTTATGTTACAAAATGAATTTATGTGTTATCCTGATCATTGTGATGTGTTTGGAATTGAAAATGGTTGAGTTTTAAGCATTTCATAGCCTCTTGAAACTTTGCCCGTGTTTTGTTGTTTGCTTCGATTCAGATGATTCATGAAAAATAAATGAGTTTTGTTGTTTGATTTTTGTTGTATGATGTTCAATGTTTGATTCTGGAGTGTTTGATGCGTTTTTATGGCGTTTTGAGCGAGTTCAAGGGAGGGGGTGCCGGAGAAGACGACCGGAGCTCTTCTCCTGTCGCCTGAGATTAGTTTGCCCTAATCCTGCTTTATTTCCCAGTTTAAATTATGGCCCTTAGATCTTGCTTAATTAAAACACACGTGCGGCCCAGATCATTTCATTAAAACCCTAAACCTAGTTTAATTAGTTTAATAAATTAATTAAATCAGAATCAATCTGGACCATAGGATCACACGCCAATCCCATTTTTAAACCTGAGCCTTTGATCTTTCCTACCCTTGGTCATGTTGACCTGGCATCTGGACCACTGATTCCCTTAATATCCAATATGAACCGTTCTTTATGCATACTTCTCATTTTTATTTTATTTATTTCACATTTATTTTCATACATTTATTTAAAATAGCAAAAATATTTATAAAATCATCATTTTCTGCATTTTCATTTCAAATATTTTTCAAAACTCAAAAACATTTTTATTTTTAAATTTTTGCATTAAAAATGTATTTTTAAATCATTTAAATGTTTTATTTAAGTAATTAATTCATTTTAATTGATTAAAAATACATTTAGGTATTTCAAAATCACCAAAAAAATCATGAAGCATTCCCATACATTTAGAACAATTTACAAACTCATCACACAAATTTCTTTTTAGGTTTGATCACATTTTCACAATTTACTTTGAATTAGGGTTTCCAAAATTGCCTATTTTCTAACCCTAACTTAGAAAAATCATTTCTGATCAACCATGATGAGTTTGCATTTGGTTATTTTTGCATTGTTTCATACTTTGCATCTAGTATCTAGGTTATTTAACTCATAATTTTGCATTGCATTTTCAAATTGTTTTGCATTTTTCATGTAGAACCACCCAAAACCCCTAGCTAACTTAGGAAATTCATAACTTTCTCTAGGTTTAGCTTTAGACCTCCATCTCTGGGGAGTGTTCTTGTGTGTGTTTAGGGTTTGTTTGAGTTTATTTTCAAACTTTTATCATGATGTATGCTTCTGGTTTGGTCATGTGCACCTCATACATTCATAAAACCCTAATTTCTCATGTTCATTTGCATTCATCTTTACATAGCTTCATCATGTGAACTTTCCATGACATTCCATGCTCTTGTATGCCATCTTAGACATCTTAAGACATGTTTGAACATTGCTTGATCATTTCTTCATTAATTTGGTATGCTTTGCATTCAATGCTTTTTCATGTGCGTCCATGTGTTTCTATGCTCCTAACACGTTTGTTTTGCATCTCATCCCTTGTATGAACATTCATAAGCATCTCACATGTCTTTGCATCATTCCATAACACATTTGCATAGCATATTCACTTCTGGTCTTGGTATTTGCACTTTCATTTGCTTTATTCCCTTTTGCTTTGTATCTTATACATTCACACTAACAATTCAGGGGCTTATGGTAAGTTGTTTGGGATATGGATTTTCCTTCACATCCCACATGTTCTCACCTTTTCATTTGAATATTTTACTTGTATTTGAAGTGAGTTTGACTCACTTGTGGTCCCTTGCTCTTATCTCTTCCTTTTAGGTTACTTATCTTCTTCAGGAAGTAAGTAACCTATCCTCATTTCTCTTCTCTTTTCATCTGCTTCTCTTCCCTTGGTGGCCTTCTGAAGACTTCTCTTTAAGCCTCATAAACCATAGGAACAACCAAGCATGATAACTTTAGGGTTTTATATAGTCTCCCATTAGTTTTTACCTTTGAGTCTCCTTGAGTCTCTTTTCACATCTCATAATCAAGGCTAAACACTTAAAGCTTTAGGACTTTGAATTAGGGTTATGCCTACATCCTTATCTTAGGATGGATGTATAACTTTAATCCTTAATGTTAAACCTTTAATTTGTTTACACCTTCTAATCAAAACACCTAATAATGATTAAGACTTAAGCTTGTAACTTGGGCCTTATATTAGGGTTACATCTCTTCCTTTTGGTTAGAGGGACTAACCCTAGTGTTCAATAGACAAGTCCCCCTCAAGTTAAGTCTTACAAACATAAAACTCATTTCTTAATCCCATCTTTAATTAAACTCCACTTTAATAAAGGCTTGTTATCTAATGAATTTAGTCCCTAACCATGGATTAAGTTGAGGATTCTTCCTCATCTTAAGTGTTCTCATCTATCATCATTCTCTTAGGATGGTGTAATGAGTTCACTAATCCCTGATTAGAGATTAAACTCATTACTTAACACTAAAAAAAATACAAAAAACATCTTAATAATCACAAGTAGGTTAATGATCTTAATCCTATATCATCATGGTAATTAAGTTGAGATCTTCATCTCATGCTTAAGTAGGCTCATTATCCCTAATCAGGGAGGATATAATGAGTTTACAATCCTTGATTTAGGCTTAAGCTCATTATCTTACGCAAAACACCAAAAATAATAAAAAACTGAAAACACAAAAACAAACAATAAACGTCTCCTCCGGGATTCTTTTCTCATCACACTCACTCTGAAAACGAGAACTTGCTTCTTCCATCTAATGCAAGACAGTTAGCACTCGATCCAGACGAGTCACACACTTGAGCATAGACAAGTAAGTAGTTCATAACAAATTATCCCAGTCTCTTTGAGTCAAACTATGGTGTTCTGACTTCCTCATTGCACGAAAGGATACGTAGGCATAACTTAACAATTATCGAACAAAAGTCTCTTTGTCTCCCTTCTCCTTCCAGCTTTCTTTCTAAGCCTCAGTCTTGAGCATTTCACCCTTTCCTTTGCACTGACACATTGTACATTCCTCCCTAGCTCATTATGCACAGTTTAGCACAAACACTACCCCCTTTTAGACACAATCAAGTAAGCGTGGATCCCGTCGAGTACGACGGACGATCTGGGTGCTAATACCTTCCCAGGTCGTAACCAACCCCCTTTCTTAGTTTCTCTGGCTCGCAACCGTCTTATCCATACCCTTCCAGGTTTATGCAGCATTACCTTTTCTTCGGGATAAAAATGCCTAGTTGGAGACTCTATTCAACCTCAACCTCCAACATCACCGACCGTTCGCATTTGCCCGGGACGAAAGTCCGGGGAGCAACAACTTGGCGACTCTGCTGGGGATGCTTTGCAACCAGGGCTTATGGTTCTTTTGAGGGTTTCTCCTAGCGCTTGTTTGTTTGTGTTTATTGGGGGTGTTATGTGATATTTGTGTTTGTTTGTTTTTTATTTATTTATTGCTTTCTGTACAGCTTTATTTACTGCATTTACTTTATCGCTTTCATTTACTGCTTTATGCATTTCATTTTATTATCATATCATGTGCCGGTTTGCTGGTTTGTTTTTGTGGGAGGGGTATTCTAGCGAGAAAGGTCCAACACAAAAGCCTGAGTGACAGACATATGATTAGAGTGGCTTCATATTCTTTCCCATTCTATTTTGGTCTGGTGCGGGAATTTGAAAACACGGTTCAGACATGGGTTTCTTCTTGAGAACTATGTGCTACAGATCTCCTGTAGTGCTAGGGCTATCTGGGAAGCCTGCTAAGTCTGGATGACCTTTTTAGATGACCTTCAGCATCTGAGGTGAATTAGGGGAGGATCCTTTATGATTATGGTAAACACTATACCCTCGAGGTTAGAAGGGTTTACACTTTTCATAATAGATCTGAACCTGAGGATTCTTGTTCTAGAACAATACCTGTGAGTGGGTTGGGTTGTTTACAGGTTTTCAGGAACCCTTGGCCTCAACATACCCTGTTATTGGATTTTGTTTTAAGGTTACACTATTTTGGACTAGTTCTTTAAAACCCCGGACAAGTGACTCTTTATTTGAGTCCCCCACCTGGTTACTTGTTTTCTGGCCTTTATCCGGATTTCTGAACACTCAAGGACCCTATCAAAGGCAACTGCCAATCCAGCACCTGATCACAAACCCTTGCATATCATTCAGCATACATCATATTGCATCATTTAACATTTTGTCTATTTTCTTTACAGGGTATCCACATCTTCTTTGGTTTGGTTTTGACCGTTCTTCTGTTTCAGCCATCTTCATCAACTATCTTCTTCGGTTATCTTCATCAGCATATCTTCAGTATGGACTCAACCAGGAAGAGCAATATCGCTTACCATTTCTTTGAGTACCCTCTAGCAGGCATCAGGCAGATACAGACCCTTATCACTCCTGATCATGTCCCCTTATTCAGAGAACATTATGGTGGAATCCTGGGCATGATCATGGACTTGGACACATCACAGAGGAGCATGATTCACACATGTCTTCAGTTCTATGACCCTCCTCTCAGCTGCTTCACTTTCCCATATTTCCAGATAGGCCCTCTGCTGGAAGAGTATTCTATGTTATTATGTGTCCCTATCAGAAGAGGAATCCATTTCAACCCTGAAATGACCCCTCCAAAAAATGAAGACATACCTAAGGCACTACATCTGGAAATAGCTACTATTGGTGAGCACCTAACTTCTAAGGCTGGAATCCCAGGCCTTCATCTGGATTTCTAGATCACTCAGGCTACAAAGCAAGCTGCATTAGGGAATTTGGAATCTGTTTGTGCTCTCCTGGCCCTCAGCATATATGGTATTATCTTGTTTGCAGGCGAGCCTAAGTTTGTAAGCAAGAATGCTATCCACATCTTCCTGCTGAAGAATCCAGTTCCCACCCTGCTAGGGGATTTCTACTACTCGGTGCACCAAAGGAATGAGAAGCAGAGAGGGAGACTGGTCAGATGTTGTGCACCTCTTTTCTACTGTTGGTTGATGAGACATATGCCGAAGATGGAAGCTTTCCTGAATCCTCACCAGACAAGGAACTGGTCTAAGAGGATGATAGCCCTTACTTCAGAAGACATCAGATGGTGTACTCAGAACACCAAGGATAGAGACATAATTGCCAGTTGTGGACGATATCCTAATGTACCTCTTATTGGAGTGAAGGGTTGCATCAACTACAATCGTTTAATTTTCAAAAGACAGTTGGGATATGCCTTGATACATCCAACTAAAGAGCAGGACTTAGCAGAGTATCTTTATTGTGCTTTTCAGAACAATCATGCCATTGTCCAACAAGCTGCCTGGGCTTGGAACAACATACAGACTAAAGGAACTACTATTATGGGAAAGTACTACAACATAGCTTCTTCTCAGTACACTAAATGGTCTCGCATCAGAGGACGGGTTACTTGTATGCCATTCACCCTGGAAGATTTACCAAGGTCATCAGCAGTTGAGCCCATAGCCACAATCAGTTTGGAAGAGTTTGAAAAGTTGAAAGAAAGAAATGCCTAGTTAGCTGAAGCTTTGAAGAAGACCCTTTGGGAAAGGAATAATGGACGTCTAGACATTGAGAGGTTAGAGAAGCTACGCATCGAGCATGTAACCAAGATCGAAAAGACTGACGATTACATCAGGAAGGCCCGAGCAGAGGAACTTGTGTTGAAGATTGCATGCAAGGAAAAAAAGATTCAAAAAGCAAGAGCTGAGCATTATCTGGAAGAGAGTCAGGATAGATGGGTCAGGATAACTGAGGCTCGCATGATAGAAGACCAGAAGATGCAAGCCAAAATAGAGAAGTTAGAAGCCAATGAGAAAATAAGCCAAGAGGCACTGTTAGCAGCACAGAAGGAAATCTCTGAGCTGAAACTCCGGGCGGGGTTGAAGAGATCAAAAGAACAAGACAAGTACCAGAAGATGACAAGTGCCATTGTAACTAGAAACCTTCTCATCAGGACCATCACAGAGCATCCAGTTGGACCAATGACTGATGCTCTCCTGAATGAAGTTAAGGAGGATGAATTTGGGCTGGATGTTTGATTTCTCTTTTACTTGTATTTTATTTTGGTTGTACATTAATTATCCATGGTGATTTTGTTTGTATTCTTGACTTGATTGTATTTTGACCCACCATGGGATATTGTTGTAATCATAAACTATGTATTTTGGAATTTGTAATGTATGGTTTATGTATTACCTGGATCTTCTTTTGAACTTCGTTTGCTTCAACATCTCCATCATTCCCAGAGGTCTGAAAGGTCAAAACCAAAGAGACAAACCGGATACCCTTGGAAGACAAATAGACATACTGCATTGCATGCTAACTTCATATTCTTTGTGTTGCAGGAGTTTTGTTGTTGTTTTCTCACCTTGTTGATTGTTTCAGGAAATATTGCTCGCAGGAGGATCTTTCCCGTCAATTACATCCACAAATATCCAACTAGACACAACCTTCCGAGTATACAAATGGATCAGTTACAATAAGAACTAACAGATGTGAGGACTCAGATGACTGATATGAGGACAGAAGTGAGGACTCAGATGAATCAATTCATGGATGTGATGACTGGGTTGGCACAGACCCAAGAAAGATTAAGGGAGTTAGTTGAGCAGCAAACTCCAGAAGATAACCATGCAAGCACTGGAGGTACTAGTAATAACGTGCGCGATCAGCCGCAAACAAATCTACCAGAGTTTGGGCCCCACATCAACCCTGAAGTCAATGTTATTGGAAATACCTAGAGAAACACTGGAGATCGTATTCTACAGGAAGATCCTCAGGACGAGTAGTTTACAGTGTTAGGTGCTGGGTCTGATGAAGTTTATGATCGTCGTCTGGACGAGATATCAGAGAAGTTAAGATCCTTGGAATCCCAAAACTCTTTGGGATTTGATGTTATGGATATGGGCCTAGTTGAAGGAGTAAGGATTCCTCACAAGTTAAAACCTCCACGCTTTAAAAAGTATAATGGTACCTCCTGTCCTCGTACCCATTTAAAATCTTTTCTGGGAAGATTGAAAGCATATAGCATGGATGAGAAATTGTGGATGTTTTACTTTGAAGACAGTTTAACCGGGGCATCCAGAGAGTGGTATTCACACCTATAAAGGGCTACTGTCAGAAACTGGAAGGACTTAGCTGAGGCCTTTATACACCAATATCAGTATAACCTGGATATGGATCCAAATAGGACCCTCCTGATGGGTATGTCTCAATCTTCAAGACAAAGTTTCCGTGAATACGCTCAAAGGTGGAGACAACTCGATGTCGTTGTCCAAACACCTATGTCTGAAAGGGAAATGGCTGATATGTTTATGAACACCTTGCAAGGAACCTATATTGATAGACTTGCTTCCTTCTCTTTTACTAGCTTTGTTGATGTGGTTATAGTTGGTGAGAGAATTGAAAGTCTTTTAAAAATGGGTAAGTTCTCTGACAACAGTGCTAGCTCCAACAACGCAAGGAAACCATTCTCCGGACCCAGAAGAACAGGAGAGACTAATGTAGTGCATGTTAACAGAGGTAGGCCCCAATACTTGCAAAGATCAGTGGCCGTAGTCACCATTCTTGCTCCAGCACCTCAGCAACAACAGTATCCTCAACAACAACAGTTCCCGCAATAGCAAAGATCTTACAAAATCAACAATCAGCAGCAACGTCCTTTCCAATAAAGGCCATCTCAAACTAACAGGGTGATCGATCCTATCCCGATGCCCTATGCAGCCTTACTCCCACAACTATTGAAGCTTAATCTGACTGAACTTAGAACTTTGGCTCCACCAGATCCTCTGAATCTTCCATGGAATTATGATGTCAACGCCATATGTGCTTTTCACTCCAATGCACCTGGCCATACAACAAAGAAATGCAGGGCCTTGCACATGAAAGTCCAAGATCTGATTGATTCGAAAGCTTTGAATTTTGCATCTCCGCCAAATGTCACGAGAAACCCAATACCAAATCATGGTGCGCCTAAGATCAATGTCGTTGAGGAGGACCAACCATCTGTTCTAATTGATGACATTGCAAGTATTCAAACACCCCTGGCCGAAGTTAAAGCTCAGTTATTGAAGTGCCAAGTGTTCCCGGGTTGTGAGGCCCATTGTGAAGCTTGTAAGATTTCTGCCAATGGTTGTGCAAATGTGAAGAGTGGTATCAACAGTCTTATCAGAGAAGGCATTCTACAAATCACATCAACAGTTCCCGCTCCTACAAATTCAATAAACATCTCTTCTACAACTTCAGCAAACACCATTTCAAGGGAATCTCCTACAAATTCAGCAAACATTATTCCAACAGAGTCTACTACAACAACAACAACCATCAATGAAGACATCTCAACGGTCACCATTTATTATAACCCAGCAACCATTCATGTTCCGGATTCTCTTGACAACAATTTTTAGTAACATCAACAACTTCCTGCAACTGCACCATCTTCAAATAGACCTCCTGTCACCATCTATTATGATACAAAGACTATTACAACTCCTTCTTCCGCATCAATCAGTCTGATAACCATCATGGTACCTGGACCAGTTCCATATGATAGTAGCAGTGTCGTGCCTTGGCATTACGGCTCAGATCTTTATTACAACGGAAAGAAAGTCACTCTTGACTCTTCAACTTCTACACCACAAATTGATAATGTAGGGGGAGGTGGAGGCTTCACTCGAAGCGGACGTCTCTTCGCTTCACATGTTTCTAGAGTTAATGCTGAAGCAGAAGCTGCTGCCAAAGCAAAAGGCAAGAATGTGGTGCCAGAAGAACCAATTACCAAAGAGACTCAGAAGATGTCCTTTAATCGGGATGTAGACGAGTTCATGAGGATTATCAAGAAGAGTGACTATAAAGTTGTGGACCAGCTCCACCATACACCCTCAAAGATCTCCATTCTATCTCTGCTCATGTGTTCCAAAGCTCACCGGAATGCACTTCTCAAAGTCTTGCACGCAGCTTACATGCCTGAGGAGATTACAGTTAATCAGTTACAAACAGTGGTTTCAAATGTCAATACAAGCCATGGACTAGGTTTCACCAATGTTGATCTGACCACGGAGGGACGTAACCACAATAAGGCTTTACATATCACCTTGGAATGTAAAGGTGTTGTACTTTCTCATGTCTTGGTTGACACTGGGTCATCACTCAATGTCTTACAAAAGAAAGCCTTTGTCAAGCTGGAATATGATGGTCTTGCACTCCGCCCAAGCAACCTAGTTGTGAAAGCCTTCGATGCTTCTAAGAGATCGGTTCTCAGAGAAATTGAGCTGCCTGTGTTAATTGGCCCACAAATTTTTAAAACTACCTTCTACGTGATGGACATACAGCCTGCCTATAGCTATTTGTTGGGTCGAACCTGGATTCACACCGCTGGCGCCGTAACATCAACCTTTCACCAGAAGTTAAAATACGAGTGGGAAGACCAGATTATCACCATTTGTGGCGAGGAGGACATCTTTGTCAGTCACTTGGCCACTTATATGTACATTGAGATGGATGGGGAGATCCATGAAACGATGAGTCAGGGTTTTGAAGCCCAAAATGTTAATGAAGCAACAACTGAAGTATCGGGTAATTCAATTGCTTCTTATAAACAGGCTCGGAAGGTTGTTAAAAACGGGAATGCTCAAGGCTGAGGCAAGCTGCTGCATGTTCAGGTTGGGTTACAGACCATCCCGACAAGCTCTAGAGGAGGCTGCTAAAGTTCCCAAGTTCATAAGTGGGGGAATGCTGACCCCGTATGCTATCAACAATATGGAAGACGAGGCTGAAAGCGACTACAACCTGGAAAGCTGAATTCGTCCAAGAATCCCGGGCCAACAAGTTCTCAACTGGCCTTCCCAGGTGTCGCTCCCACCAAATGACACCTGGTCAGAAGGGGTACAGACGCGAACGGTTGGCGAAATAGAGAGAAATGAATAGAGTCGCCAGCTAGGCATTTTTATCCCGAAGGAAAGGTAATGTTGCATAAACCTGAGAAAAGATGGATAAGACGATCGCGAACCAGAGAAACTGAGAAAGGGGGTTGGTTACAACCTGGGAAGGTATTAGCACCCAGATTGTCCGCCATACTAGACGGGATCCACGCTTGAAAGATTTGTGTTTAGAGGGGTAGTGTCAGTGCTATTTGTGTATCAAAGCTGGAAAGAATGCAAGTGTCAGTGCAAAAGAAAATGTGAAGTGTATAAGAGGAGTGTCAGTGTAAGAACAAGAGTGAAAACTCAAGACTTTGAGGCCTAAAAGAGTAATGCTGGAAGAGGGGGAATATACAGAGACTTTTGTTCGATAAATGTTAAGTTATGCCTACATATCCTCTCGTGCAATGAGGAAGTCAGAACACCGTAGTTCGACTCAAAGAGACTGAAAGAAAGATTGACTGTGAACTGCTTGCTTGTCTATGCTCAAGTGTATGACCTGTCTGGCCCAGGTGCTAACTGTCTTGCATTAGACGGAAGAAGCGAGTTCTCGTTTATGAGTGAATGAGGTGAGAAAAGAATCCCGAAGGAGACGATTATTGTTTTGTTTTTGTGTTTTCAATCTTTTATTGCTTTTTGATATTTGTCATGAGTTAATGAGCTTAAGCCTAAACCAAGGGTTAGTAAACTCATCACATCTTCCCTCTGATTAGGGGTAATGAGAATACCTTAAGTATGAAGTAAGCACCTCACACTTAGTCGCCATGATGTAGGATTAAGATCATTAACCTACTTGTAATTACTTAGATGTTTTTGGAGTTTTTGTTTAGTGTTAAGTAATGAGTTTAAGCCATAATCAAGGATTTAATGTACCCATTACACCATCCTAATAAAAGGATAATAAATGAGAACATTTATGCTGAGGAAGGCTCCTCAACTTAATCCATGATTAAGGATTAACCTCATGACAAAACAAAGCCTTTATTAGAGTGGATTTTAGTTAATGGTAAGATTAAGAAGTGGATTTTATGGTTTATAAGACAACTTGAGGGGGACTTGTCCATTAACACTAGGGTTAGTCCTTCTTAACCATTTAAGGAAGAATTAGAACCCTAATGCAAGGCCCAAGTTACAAGCTCGGTGTCTTAGTGATTATTAGATGGATTGATTAAAGGATTTAAACACATTAAGGGTTTAACACTTAGGATTAAAGTTATACACTCCATCCTAATAGAAGGATACAGGCATAACCTTAATCACAAAGCCCTAAAACCTTTAAGGTTTAGTCCTTGATTATGAGGTGAGAAGAGAAGACTCAAAGATGACACAAAGGTACAACTAATGGGGGACTAATTAAACCCTAATTGTTATCATGCTTGGGTATCCCTAGGGTTTATGAGGCTTGCAAAAGATCTTCAGGAGAGAAGCCACCAGGAAAGAAGCAGATGAAAGGAGGAGGAAGCAGAGAGAAGCAAGATAACTTGCTTCACTTAAGAAGACAAGTTGCTTGAAGGAAGAAAATGAGAAGGAGGCATGAATGATCAAGCTCACTCTAAGACAAAAGTAAAATTCAGCAAGGGTGCATAAAAGAGATGAGAAGAGATTATGAGAAGTGAAGGCAAATTCACTTCTCAAAACACTTACCACCTGAAAAGTCAGCAAAAGGAAATGAAATGAAATGGAAATGAGATGAAATGCAATGATGCAAACCAAATTCAGAAGCATAAACATGATGTTAATGATGCTAAGAGATGATGCAAACACATTGCAAGAGTTGTGGATGATCATACAAGGATGAGGATGCAGATGAAGCATGAGAGGAGGCATAGAAGTTCATGAATGTTTATGAAATGGAATGAATGCAAAACATGGCAAATGAATGATGCAAAGATCAAACATGATTCTAATAGGTCCTAAGATGTCTTATATGTCATGTTGAGGCATAAAATGTCATGGCAAGTTCTTGAATGCAAGCATATGAGAGATGGATGCAAATGAAGGCAAGAATTAGGGTTTATGCACAAGATACAACAGAAAATTCAAAATCAGAAGCAAATGACAAGATAAAAAATTGAAAATGGGATCAAAGGAACCCTAACCCTACATAAGTTCACTGCCCAAAGGAGGGGACCTAACTCTTAACCTAATGGGAGTTATGATTTTCACAAGTTTGCTAGGGTTTCAAGGCACCTTGAAAGGAAAAATGCACATCAAATTGAAAATGAAAAATAAATTCAAACCAATTTTACCCTAGAAACTACATGATGTTAAGAATACAATGCAAAAAGAACCAACATCAAACTCTTCATGGTTAGGCAGAATGAATTGTTCTAATTTAGAACAAAAATATTGCCTTTTAAGAACTTTAATTCCAAGGAAAAATGTCAAAATAGGTCAAGAACCAAAAAGAAATTTGTTTGAAGAGTTTGATAATGTTTCTAAATGTATCAAAATGCAATGTGAATTTTTTTTGGAATTTTAAAATACCTAAATGTATTTTTAATTAATTAATCCTCATTAACTAATTAAAAATAATCATTTAAATGATTTAAAAATAATTTTTGATGCAAAAAATAAAAATAAAAATACTTTTGGGTTCTGAAAATTAATTAAAGGTTTGATAAAAAATTTCAGAATTTTTTAATGTATTTTACTATTTTTAAAAATTCGTAGAAATTAAATACAAAACAAATAAAAAAAAAAGGAATTAAAGAGAAAATGAGAAAGTCAGCAGATCTAAAGGCCCAGATTCAAACCTAGGGGGCGGGAATTGACTACGCGCGCTAATGGACGGCTGAAATTCAAATCTCACTAATTATGATTAAACCCTAATCCTGAACCCTAATTACTTTCAGATGACCGGAACAGTGTTCTGGTCATCTTCTCCGGCCAGCCAAACCTTCAATCTCACTCAATACGCAACAAAAACTCATCAAACTCTCCAGAATCAACCCTTAGACATCACTGAATCTAAACCCCACAACAAAAATAATTTATTTTTCATGAATCAAGAGAATCAGATCAAAACACAATTCACGGGCAAAGTTTCAGAACAACATAAAATCTTCAAAACTCAACCATTTTCAAAAATGAAAGCATCACCATGATCAGGGCAACATGAGGAACAAGTTTATAACCTAAAATCAAGCTTCTGGAAAATTTGTTCTTAAGGTTACCTGAGTTGAAGCTTTCGAAAGTGGCACTGTTTGGCTGCTTCTTTGCTTCAAAACTTCTCCAATGATCTCCCTCAAGTGTTTGTGATGCTTAGCTGGAGTTTTTGTGGCCTCAAAATGAAGATTGCAGAAGCTCAGTTTGTGCAAGGTGAAAATCGTATTTATGATTGTGGGCCTTTTAGGGCAAGGTGATGGTTGGGAAATGGTCAGAGGGTTAGGCTGAGTTGTTCTGTGGAATTTGTTTTGAGGTTTTAGGCTTGTGTGTTGAGTTTCGAAGAAAAATGCATAAGAGAGGATTTTTGTGAATGATGTGTTATGAGAGGTTTTAGCTTGTGTTGTGTGGTGTGTTGATTTGCTTTTGGTCCATGTATCATCCTCTGATAGGTCAGAGAGTTGTTGTGGGCTATGCTGATTGGTATGGCTTGTTTTGCAAAAAGTCAAGGTTAGGTGTCCTTTGAGGTACGGGCAAGTTCAGGCCAAGGACAAAGGGGTGTCCTGCGCAGCAAGGATCAAGGGCAACCATGGAATTCAGATTGAGGCCAATTAGCAAGTGGATTGAAGCTTATGGGTGGTTTTGCAAATTTCATGAAGTTTGGCCTTTTCTTGATTTCTTCATGCACAAGTCATGAAACTTGAGAATTCTTGGCACAAATCTGACATTTAGGCAATGTGTTATGTTTATGTGATGCTTAGAAGTCATTTTGAAGTCTTAGAAATGCTTGGCATGTGAATTTGCAAGTTTCCCTCTTTGGTGTAAAAGTGAAAATTTAGTGATTTTGTCCAACTTTGACAAGCCATAACTTTTGATCTAAAATGAATTAGAATGAGTTCTTGTACTTTTTGAAAATGGGAGGATCCAATATACAACTTTCATGACCAAAGATTTTTCATTTGAAGCATCTTTGAATCAAAAAGAGGAGGTTGAAAAACTTTCCCAAAATGGCAAGTTTGCATTACAAGTCACTTTCCCAAAAAGGCAACTTTGCAAATGGCTTGAGATTCTTCAATTTTGTGAACTTCTAACATATTCTATGATCAAATAAAGATCATACACAATCAAAATGATGGAGAAACCCCTTTGGTTGGGTGATTGGGGGCCTCAGATGCCCTGATTTTGCACTGACTTGCTCAAGAAGTCATCTATTGATCAGATGCCTTCCTCATTGAATTTCTTCATGAAAATTGATATGCATGATCCTCATAACATATAGAGACCAATAGAAACAAGAATGACCAAAAATTTTGGAGTTATGGCCTCTGAAACCAAAACCCTAATATTAGGTCATCTGTGCAGTTAAGCCTAGCTCTGCTTCCATGCCTTTCTCAGTTCTTGTGATTCTTTGACTTCCTTGACCTTGGGAGGATATAACATGATGCTAGAACACATATGGACCCTCTTGAGATGATTGAAGACCTTTGGAGTGGCTCAAAAAGCTCATGGATTGCTCAAATCACAAACCCTATATGCAGATGACTTTGAACCAATGCAGTGAAGCAAAAATGCAATATGGGATGCTATGATTGAACTTATGCAAATGAGGAGAATCATAGGCCATGGTGAAATGAGTGAGGGAAAATTTGGGGTGTTTACAGCTGCCCCTATTCAAACATGAGTTAGTTGTGCAGGATGTGAGCGACGGCTTAACAGGCAAGCAAGATAACACTTGGTTGAATATCAAAGACAGTCTGAAATTTGCACTCACCGAATGAAGAAGAAAAGGGATATAGATTGTAAAAGAAAATAAAGTATGATTATAAAGTGCGGGCGACGGAGGACATCCGTCGAGCAGAGGACGACTGCTGGGAAAAAAAAGCAATGACGGGGACGACCGACATGCTGGGGAAAGTAATAAGACTCTCTGGGGATGAAAGATAAACGATGGGGGACGACCATCGGGTTCGAAGAAGTAAATGACGAGGGACGGTCATCAGAGGTGAAGGACGATCACCTAGCAGGGGCTGGCTGCTCTGTTGGGGAATAAGGATGAGGGACGGTCATCCAAGGTGAAGGACGATCACCTGGCAAGGTACGATTGCCGAAAGTATCACGACATAGGACGAATGCCGGATAGAGAAAGTCGACGATGGGGACGGCTATCAGATAAGCATGATGAAGGACGATCATCAAGAGGTGAAGGAAGATCACCTAGCAGGGTACGGCTGCTCTTGGGGTTTATCATGACATAGGACGAATGTCAGATAACAAGATCAACGATGGGGACGAACATCGGATAAAATGATGAAAGACGATCATCAAGAGGTGAAAGACGGTCACCTAGAAGGGTACGGCTGCTGAAAATATCACGACATAGGACGAATGTCGGATAGAAAGGGGTTCTAATGAATAGAGACTCCGCTGGGGACGATGAAGGACGATCATAAAAAAAAAGAGGTGAAGGACGATCACCTGGCAGGGTACGGCTGCCGAAAATATCGTGACATAGGGAGAATGTCAAATAAAAAGGAAATAGTTTATCAATATTTGTCGGGAATTCTTCCGGGGAATAAGTGTCTGACACGGTGTATAGATTAAAGATGCGGACGAGCATCCTTAAGACTATGATACAGACGAGTATCAGTAGAAACAAACGCTTGACGCATGTTCCGAGATGATGATACGAACGAGTACCAACTAGTTAACAAAGAACACAGACGAGTGTCAACTCCGAGGGGATTTAAGTGATGTATACAAGATACAAACGAGTATTTGTATGAGAAAAAGTGATGAGTGAGACATAGACGAGTGTCCAGCTTGCTGGGGAGAGCACGACACGGACGGGTGTCAGAAGAAATGTATTATAAACAAGTATTTAGGCAACTGTGCTGGGGAAGGTGACACGGACGGGTGTCAGGGAATTGTGTTGATATATGTAACATGCACTTGTGAGTACAAAGGGGACACTTTGGCTTTCTGCTGGGGATATAACACAGACGAGTGTCAAGAAACATCTGTAATGTACAAGTATCTGTTTGTAGAGAACGCTCGGGCGACTTTACTGGGGAATGATGGCACAGACGAGTGCCAAAAGGAGCATGTATCTGTATTTGTAAAGTGGACGCTTTGGCTTTCTGCCGGGGAGTTTGGGAAGTATTTTGTATATTGTTGATGGAATGTCAATATTTACAAATGTTTAGTTCGACACATGGCTTATGATTATGCAATATGTTTGATTTTTGCCGTAATGCTCCATATTAGACGGAATGCTACGCTCTGGGGGAAAATATGATGCGAATGCTATGAATATGCAAAGATATCGATCCGGGATTCGGATCCCGTTGTTGTGAAGATCCCTGGCTAATTTGTTTGAAGTGATCTCCCAGCTGGGGATGAGATCCTTAGTAGATCTTATGAAATGATTCTGCTTGGGGAACCAGGTCACTGATTGACCTTTCTTTTGGTGATGATAAGCCCAGCTGGGGTTGTGGAAGCTTTCGTCGCTTTGTTGTGAGATCTCAGGCATTGCTCTTCTGGATAGAGGCTGGAGCTCTGCAGGGAGATAGTGCCTTGTCTGACACTTGGCTCGGGAGGAATGATGACTGGCAATTCAGCTGGGGACAAAGCATCTCTGGTGCTATTTGGAAGATGAGATGAGTAGATAGTGATTTGGTGGCCTGCTGGGGAGAAACTTTCATGCCCCGTGCTGTACTTTGAATACCTGCAGTCCTGTTAAGACAAAGAAACGCACAAGTATCTCGAGGTATCCCTTACTGGATCACACCATAGGAGTTTAGACACTCCCGGGAGTAAGTATACTTCCTGTAAGCATGTGATTTAGAAAAGGCGCATCTGTACTTATGCAAGCAATATTATAATTACATCGGACATTTTGCAAATGAAAAATAAAATGTACAAGATGAAATGTGACTGAAAATCTGACTTTATTAATTTGGGTGCCCTGAATTGGCAAGATACAGTCAAAGAAACGGATCCCCTGAAATGAGGAGATCGTTACAAATTGAGAAACAAAAAAAAAAGACGTTGGCAATGTTGATGACGCTTCTGGGAGCTTCCCTTTTGCTATAACTCGTATGACATTGTCGTTCTTCTCATCTTGCTTTTGAAGAAGGCTAACTCTGACTGATGCTTTAACCTTCTGAAGCGTGTCGCGTTGTAAGTGATACAGACGAATTTAGAATGCAGTTGTTCGCTTATTCCCTTATTTTGCGTGGATCGCCCTTTCAGGTTTTCAATCCACCGGGATACCCATTCTTGCCTGAGTCGTCCAATGCGGCTTTTCAACTCAGCGGGTGTACATCTTTTATTTATTTTCCCTTATTTTTGCCCGAGTCTTTTATTCTGTTTTTGACTCGCCGGGATGCCCTATTTTTGCCTGGACTTACATTCTGTTTTTATGTCCAGCGGGTCATTTTTATGCGAAGTATTTTTTAACTACATCTGAATTCACAGGGGACAGGAAGTCTTCACCGTCCATAGTACTGAGCATCAGTGCTCCACCAGAGAAAACTTTCTTTACTATGAACGGACCATCATAATTCGGAGTCCACTTGCCCCTGTGGTCTGTATGAGGAGGGAGAAGTTTTTTAAGTACAAGATCTCCCACTTGGTACTCTCGAAGCCTGACTTTCTGATCGAAGGCTTTCTTCATTCTCTTCTGATATAACTGCCCATGACAGATTGCAGCAAATCTCTTTTCTTCAATCAGATTCAGTTGTTCGTATCGGGATCGGACCCATTCTGCTTCGTTCAATTTAACATCCATCAGTACCCGTAGGGAAGGTAATTCAACTTCAACAGGTAGGACTGCCTCCATACCATAAATAAGCTGGTACGGTGTTGCCCCAGTAAATGTTCTGATTGATGTACGGTACACATGCAAGGCAAATGGTAGCATTTCATGCCAGTATTTGTAGGTGACCACCATCTTCTGTACAATCTTCTTGATATTCTTGTTAGCCGCTTCTACAGCGCCATTCATCTTTGGCCTGTAAGGAGAAGAATTGTGGTGTTGGATCTTGAAGTCCCGGCATAGTTCTGCCATCATTTTATTGTTCAAGTTGGAACCATTATCAGTAATGATTCGTTCGGGAACCCCATACCGACAGATGATATCTCTCTTCAGGAATCTGGCTACCACTTACCTCGTAACATTTGCATAAGAAGCCGCTTCAACCCACTTGGTAAAATAATCAATGGCTACAAGGATGAATTTGTGGCCATTTGAAGCAGTCGGTCCAATCTTGCCAATCATATCAATGCCCCACATGGCAAAGGGCCAGGGTGAAGACATCACATTCAAAGGATTGGGAGGCACATGTATTTTATCCGCATAAATCTGGCATTTATGGCATTTCCTGGCATAAGCACAGCAGTCTGCATCCATTGTGATCCAGTAATAGCCCGACCTTAGTAACGTTTTAGCCATGGCATGTCCTCTAGCATGGGTACCAAAGGACCCTTCATGCACCTCGTGCATCAACAAGTCTGCTTCTGCCTTATCAACGCATCTGAGGAGTACCATATCAAAGTTCCGCTTGTAAAAGGAACCATCAGTATTCAAGAAGAAACTACCAGCAAGCCTTCTTAATGTCTTCTTGTCATTGGATGATGCCTCAGATGGGTATGTTTGATCCTCCTAGAAGCACTTAATGTCGTGAAACCAAGGCTTATCATCTTTAACAACATCTGCTGAGAACACGTATGTTGGTCGATCACGCCTGGATACTGAGATCCGAGGCACAAAGTTGGCAGCTTGAACTTTGATCATGGATGAAATGGTAGCCAGAGCATCTGCAAACTGATTTTCATCTCTAGGGATATACTCAAGCTTGACTGTTGTGAAGAAAGTCAATAACCTCCTTGTATAATCCCGATAAGGTATCAGATGATCCTGATGAGTGTACCATTTGCCGTTGGTTTGATTGATTACTAGAGCTGAATCTCCGAACACAGTCAACGTCTTGATCCTGAGGTCAATAGCTTCCTCAAGACCCATAATACAGGCTTCGTATTCAGCTTCGTTGTTAGTGCAGTTAAAGGTGAGTTTTGCCGAGAAGGGCATGTGAACTCCCTTAGGTGTAATGAGTACTGCACCAACACCATGACCATTCATATTAATAGCCCCATCAAACATCATGGTCCATTCTTCCTCCGGGTCAGGCCCTTCAGTGTGAATAGGCTCTTCATGATCTTTTGCTTTAATGAACATGATGTCTTCATCAGGGAAGTCAAATATCATAGGCTGGTAATCATCAATGGGCTGCTCAGCGAGATAATCAGACAATACATTGCCTTTGATGGTCTTTTGAGATGTGTATTGAATGTCATATTCTGTGAAAATCATTTGCCATCTCGCAACCCGTCCAGTATGTGCTGGCTTCTCAAAAATGTACTTGACTGGATCCATCTTGGATATCAATAAGGTAGTGTGGGTCAACATATAATTCCTTAGTCGGCGAGCAGCCCACGCTAATGCACAGCAAGTTTTCTCGAGCATTGAATAACGTTGTTCACAGTTGGTAAAATTTTTGCTTAGGTAGTATATTGCATACTCTTTTCGACCAGACTCGTCATGCTGGCCCAGCACACACCCCATTGACTCTTATAATACTGTCAAGTACATGATTATAGGTCTTCCTTCAACTGGAGGCATAAGGATTGGAGGCTCTTGTACATATTCTTTGATTTTGTCGAAAGCCCTTTGGCAGTCTTCGTTCCACCTAACCGTTTGTTCTTTTCTTAGCAGCTTGAACAAAGGCTCACAGGTTGCTATAATGTGAGATATGAACCGTGAAATGTAGTTCAATCTACCTAGAAACCCCCGAACTTATTTTTCTGACCTCGGTGCAGGAATTTCTTGAATGGCTTTGACTTTGTCAGGGTCAACTTCAATCCCTTTCTCACTTACAATAAATCCCAACAGCTTACCAGATCGCACCCCGAATGTGCATTTGTTGGGGTTAAACTTCAGTTGGTACTTCCTCAGACGCTTGAATAACTTCAACAGATTCACCAGGTGGTCTTCTTCTGTGAGGGACTTGGCAATCATGTCATCCACATAACATTCAATTTCTTTGTGGATCATGTCATGGAATAATGTTACCATAGCCCGTTGATAAGTGGCACCAATATTCTTTAGTCCGAATGACATCACCTTATAACAGAAGGTGCCCCAGGGTGTGATGAAAGTTGTCTTCTCCATGTCTTCAGGTGACATCTTGATCTGATTATATCCCGAAAATCCATCCATGAAGGAGAATACCGAGAACTGAGCCGTATTGTCGACCAATACATCAATGTGAGGTAAAGGGAAGTCATCTTTCGGGCTGGCTCTGTTCAGGTCCCGGTAATCCACACACATCTTCACCTTGCCGTCTTTCTTAGGCACAGGTACAATATTAGCAACCCACGGTGGATAGCTAGTCACATCAAGGAAACCGGTGTCCCACTGCTTTTGTACCTCTTCTTTTATCTTCATTTCCATATCTGGGCGAGTACGGCGCAACTTCTGTTTTACTGGTGGGCAGTCTTCTTTCAGAGGTAGCTTGTGCATAACAATGTCGGTGTCCAACCCTGGCATATCCTGATACGACCAAGCAAAAACATCCACATATTCCCGAAGCATGTCAATCAGTTTCTCCTTCACTGAATCTTGTAGGCAGGCCCCGATCTTAACTTCTTTCAAGTCTTCTTCCGTACCAAAATTAACTGTCTCAACTTCCTCCTGATGAGGAGTGATAACCTTCTCCTCTTGTCTCAACAACCTGGCTAGCTCTTCAGGTAGCTCATAATCTTCTTCAACCCCTTCATCAGCTTGATTAATTGGATTGTCAAAGTCATAGGAAGTCATAGCAGTGTTGTTGTCGGTGCAGTCTGGAGGGCACTTTCTACAAGGGTTTAGATTGGTTTATTTTAGTGATCAGTTTTATCTTATTTAGAAAAAGTGAAAATGAAGTTATTTATTTTGAAAAACATTGCCATTTTATTTTTGTACAAAAAATGAAAAATGAAAAACAGTGAGCGAAAAAGAAAAGACTCATTTGCAAAAGACGTCCTGATATTCATTAATTGATCTTTGCACAAAATACAAGATGGCCCGATTACAAAATGAGTCTTGACATCTTGGGCAAGATGCAAGACTTGATGCATGCTTTAAAATACAGGAAATAATAATTACTCTGCAGGAGTAACCCTTATAATTTCCTGGGAAGACCAGTTTGAGACATGGCTCCCCGGGGTCCTTGGACGTATCCAGCTCTCCAGGTTGCGTTCATCTTCCGACTCATCTTCCAAGTTGTTCACAGCATCCGGGGTGAGCATTCCCCTGCTGACAAACTTGGGCTCTTTGGCAGCCTCTGGTTGATCTTGTTGAGTTGGTTTGTAACCCAACCCAAATCAGTCTTCTTTCTTTTCCACGGGCAACAGCTTGCCCCAGCCTTGGGCGGTACCTTCCTCAACAACCTTTCGGGCTTGCTGGTATGATGTTATGGAAGTTCCCAGTACAGCAGATGCTTTATTAATGTTCAAGGCCTCAAACCCTTGGCTCATGGTTTCATGGATCTCCCCATCCATCTCAATGTACTTATACGTAGCCAGCTGGCTAACAAAGATGTCCTCCTCCCCACAGATGGTGATGATTTGGCCTTCCCACTCGAATTTTAACTTCTGGTGAAGGGTAGATGTAACAGCGCCAGCGGCGTGGATCCAGGGTCTACCCAATAAACAGCTGTAGGCCGGCTGTATGTCCATCACAAAGAAGGTAGTTTTGAAGGTCTGCGGGCCAATCAACACAGGCAGATCAATCTCCCCAAGCACTGATCTTTTAGAGCCATCAAATGCTCTCACTACCAAATTACTCGGAGGCAATGCCAAGCCATCATTCTCCAGCTTCACTAAGGCTTTCTTTGGTAGAACATTGAGTGAGGACCCAGTGTCCACCAGTACATGAGACAAAACAGCACCCTTGCATTCCAAGGTGACATGTAAAGCCTTGTTATGGCTGCGTCCCTCCGTTGTTAAGTCAGCATTGGTAAAGCCCAGTCCATGACTGGTGTTGACATTTGCAACCACGGTTTCTAGCTGAATAACAGTAATCTCCTCCGGCACGTATGCTGCGTGCAGGACTTTCAACAGTGCGTTCCTGTGAGCTTCAGAACACATCAACAGTGATAATATGGAGATTTTGGAGGGTGTTTGGTGAAGCTGGTCCACCACCTTGTAATCACTCCTTTTTATGATTCTCGTGAACTCGTCTACATCTTTTTCAAAAGATGTCTTCTGAGTGTCTTTGGTAGTCGGCTCTTCAAATACCACACTTTTTCCCTTTGCTTTGGCAGCAGCTTCTGCCTCAACATTAGGTCTTTGTGTTTGTGAGGCAAAAAGGCATCCGCTTCTGGTGAAGCCTCCGCCTCCCCCAACATTATCAATTTGTGGTGAAGAGGTTGATGAATCCAGAGTGATTTTCTCCCCGTTGCAATAGAGATCAGAGCCATAATGCCAAGGTATGGCATTGCTGCTTTCATAGGGAACTGGTCCAGGCACCGTAATAGTGACTGAACTGATAGCTGCAGAGGAGGTTACTATAATGGTGTGCGGATCATAGTAAATTGTGACTGGTGACCTGGCAGGAGGTTCCATAGTTTGTTGTTGGAAATTGCTGCTGGGAGGAACATTTTATGGGTCATAGTAGATTGTAATTGTCGAGACATCTTCATTAATCTTTGCTGGTGTTGTAGGAGATTCTGCTGATAAAATGGATTTTGATGTTGTAGAAGAAATGGTTGTTGAAATTTGACTTGTTGAAATGATGGATGGAGTAATTGCTGATGATATTGATGAATCGGTAGGAATGATTGTTGCTGCTGTTGTAGAAGAATCGGGAATTGTTGTTAAAGGAATTACTGGATTTGTAGGCGCCGTTGTCAAAATTTGAAGGATACCATCCTTGATAAGATCATCTATGCTGCTTCTCAGCCTTTTGCACCCATTGACTGCAATGTTGCAATACCCACAACCGAGCTCACACCCGGGGAACACTTGGCACTCTAGAAGCTGAGCTTTAATTTCGATCAAAGGTGTTCGAATTTGTGCAACACTGGTGATCAAGGTAGATGGTTTGTCTTCCTCAATGGCATTAATCCTCGGCCCACCATGATTAGGCATAGGATTTTTGTTGACATTCGGAGGAGGTGCAAAGTTGAGGGCTTTAGAATCCACCAGATCTTGGACTTTCATTTGTAAGGCCCTGCACTTTTCAGTATTGTGACCAGGTGCATTGGAGTGGAAAGCACACCTGGCATTGACATCATAATTCTTTGGGAGATTGAGGGGATCTGGTGGTGCCAACGTCCTTAACTCATCCAAGTTAAGCTTCGGGAGTTGTAGCAATAAGGCAACATAAGGCATAGGGATGGGGTCAATCACCCTGTTTTCCTGTGATGGCCTTTGTTGGAAAGGACGTTGTTGTTGGTTGCTATTGTTGTTGTTGTAGGTTCTCTGTTGCGGATACTGAACTTGTTGTTGATAATGTGGTTGTTGCTGAGGATATACTGATTGTTGAGGAATCGGAGCTGGAATGGTAACTGCTGCTATTGACCGGTGTACATACTGAGGTCTGCCCCTGCTTGTATGGATGGAATTGGTCTCACCGGCTCTTCGAGGTCCCACAAAAGGCTTCCTGGGATTACTGGATGAACTTGCACCACTATCATAAATTTTGCCCATTTTTAATAAACTTTCAATCCTTTCACCAGCTATGACGACATCAGCAAAGCTGGTAGAGGAAAAGGCAGCCAGTCTATCAATATATGTTCCTTGCAGAGTATTCATGAACATGTCAGCCATCTCCCTCTCTGACATGGGTGGTTGGACAGCAGCAGCAAGTTGTCTCCACCTTTGGGCATACTCTCTAAAGCTTTCTCTGGAAGACTGAGACATTCCCATTAGAAAGGTCCTGTTAGGGGCCATGTCCAGATTGTATTGATATTGCCTGATGAAGGCTTCAGCTAAGTCCTTCCAGCATCTAATGGTAGCTCTGGTCAAGTGTGAATACCACTCTCTTGAAGCCCCAGTCAGACTGTCTTCAAAGTAGAACATCCACAGCTTCTCATCCATAGTATAAGCTTTAAGTCTTCCAAGGAAAGACTGCAAGTGAGTTCGTGGACAAGAGGTTCCATTGTATTTCTCAAAACACGGGGGTTTGAATTTGTGGGGAATTCTCACCCCATCCACTAGCCCCATGTCCATTACATCGAAGCCCAAGGAATTCTGAGACTCCAAAGATCTCAACTTCTCAGCAATTTCATCTAGCCTCCTGTAATAGACTTCATCCCCTGCTCCCATAACAGTAAACTGCTCTTCTTGGGGATCCTCCTGCAAGATTCTCCCCCCAGCAGTATTACCCTGCACATTCCTTGGGATGTTAGCTTTTGGATCCAGATGAGGTCCAAATACTGGTGGATCAATACGAGGCTGGCCCCTTTCATTGTTGCTAGTTCCTCCTGTCCCAAGATGAGGCTCTCCGGGAGTTTGCCTTTCCACCAGTTCTCTTAATCTTTCTTGACTTTGGGCCAATCCAGTCATTACAGCCATGAATTGAGGCATCTGATTTCTCATTTCTACTCTCTCGTTAGACATCTGTTTCCTGACCTTAGTCAAATCTTGATGTACTAGATCCATTTGAATACCAGGAAGGTTGTTGCGAGTAGGGTACCGGTGCGTGCGGTTGACAGGGAACACTCGGCGACGAGCAATGTTTCCTGAGATCATAACATAGTTAGAAACAAATAATAACAAAACCTACAAAACAAACACAAAGTTAGTATGCAATGCAGTATGCTTATTTGTTTTCCAAGGTATCCGGTTTGGTTCTTGGTTTTGAGCTTTCCAGACCTCGAGGAAGATGCTTGATATTGTTGAGAGAAAACCCAAATGAAAACAAACTAATATATTACAAATGATGAACAAATACATAGTTTGTTTTACAACACATTCCCCTGGAGGGTCAAAATACAAAAAGAAAAAAGTACATCAAATGGAAATGAACAACAAGCAAAGAAGTCAAACATTTAGTCCAAACTCATCCTCTTTAACCTCCTTCAGGAGTGCCTCAGTCACTGGACCAGCTGGGTGCTCTGTAATGGTCCTAATGAGGAGGTTCCTGGTGGCAATGGCAGTGGTCAGCTTCTTGTGCCTGTCTTGGTCCTTTGATCTTTTCAATCTTGCCCTAAGCTTCAACTCTGAAATCTCCTTCTGGGCTGCCAACAAAGCCTCTTGCTGCTTCTTCTCATTGGCTTCCAACTGTTCAATCTTGGCTTGAGTTTTCTGGTCTTCCTGTGTCCGGGCTTCAGTGATCCTGACCCACCTAGCCTGACTCTCTTGCAGATATAGCTCAGTCCTAACCTTCTGAATCTTGGCTTCTTTACAGGAATTCTTCAATATTTGTTCCCCAGCTCTTGCTTTCCTGAAGTAATCCTCTGTTTTCTCAATTTTGGCAAGATGCTCCACCCTAAGCTTTTCCAACCTCTCAATGTCCAGCCGACCATCACTCCTTTCCCAAAGGGTCTTCTTCAAAGCTTGAGACAGATTCTCATTCCTTTCCCTCAGCTTCTCAAATTCTTCCAGGCTGACAGTTACTGCTGGCTGTACTGTAGATGGTCCAAGTATGTCCTCCAAGGTGAAAGGCATTCCACTAATCTGAGCTCTAGTACGGGACCAGTCATAGTACTGAGCTGAAGCAACATTATTACACCTTCCCAGAATTGCCATCCCTTTTGTCTGGATGTTGTCCCAAGCCCAAGATGCTTGTCTAACATCAGCTGAATTAGGCTTCACTTCACAATACAGTGTCTCAGCTAAATCTTGCACTCTGGGAGGGTGAACCAAAGCATAGCCCAGTTGTCTCTTAAACAGCAAAGGATTGTAGTTGATGCAACCCTTTACTCCTATTAGAGGCTGTCGCTCCCGATAAGTGACACCAGGTCAAATAAGGGTACAGACGCGAACGGTCGGCGAGAGGGACAATGAGAACACACAGCCGTGAACTCACTGGAGAGGAATAGAGTCGCCAGCTAGGCATTTTTATCCCGGAGGAAAGGTAATGCTGCATAGACCTGGAAAGATATGGATAAGACGGTTTGCGAACCAGAGAGACTGAGAAAGGGGGTTGGTTACAACCTGGGAAGGTATTAGCACCCAGATTGTCCGCCGTACTCGACGGGATCCACGTTTGAAAGATTTGTGTTTTAAAGGGGTAGTGTCGGTGCAATTTGTGTATAAAAGAGCTGAAAATATGTACAGGTGTCAGTGTAAAAGGAGTGTGAAGTGTAATATATACAGTGTCAGTGTAAGGACAAGAATAAGATGCTCAAGATCATGAGGCTTAAAGAATGATGCTGGAGAGAGGGGAATATACAGAGACTTTTGTTCGATAACTGTTAAGTTATGCCTACGTATCCTCTCGTGCAATGAGGAAGTCAGAACACCGTAGTTCGACCCAAAGAGACTGAAAGATGAATTGACTTGTGAACTGCTTGCTTGCCTATGCTCAAGTGTATGACCTGTCTGGCTCAGGTGCTTACTGTCTTGCATTAGACGGAAGAAGCAAGTTCTCGTTTGTGAGTGAAGGTGATGAGAAAAAGAATCCCGGAGGAGACGATTATTGTTTATTTTTGTGTTTTCAGTCTTTTATTGCTTTTGAAAGTTTGTCATAAGTTAATGAGCTTAAGCCTAAACCAATAGGTTAGTAAACTCATCACATCTTCCCTCTGATTAGGGGTAATGAGAATACCTTAAGTGTGAAGTCAGCTTCTCACACTTAATCACCTTTGGTGTAGGATTAAGATCATTAACCTACTTTTGATTATTTAGATGTTTTTGGTGTTTTGTTCAGTGTTAAGTAATGAGGTTAAGCCATAATCAAGGATTAAACAGACTCATTACACCATCCTAATAGAAGGATAATAGATGAGAATGTTTAAGCTGAGGAAAGCTCCTCAACTTAATCCATGATTAGGGATTAAACTCATGACAAAACAAGCCTTTGATTAAGTGGATTTTACTTAATGATAAGATGATGAAGTGAATTTTATGATTTGTAAGACAACTTGAGGAGGACTTGTCCATTAACACTAGGGTTAGTCCTTCTTAACCAGTTAAGGAAGAATTAGAACCCTAATGCAAGGCCCAAGTTACAAGTGTGAAGTCTTGATGATTATTAAGTGAATTGATTAAAGGAGTTAAACACATTAAGGGTTTAACACTTAGGATTAAAGTTATACACTCCATCCTAAGAGAAGGATGCAGGCATAAGCTTAATCACAAAGCCTTAAAGCCTTTAGGGTTTAGTCCCTGATTATGAGATAAGAAGAGATGACTCAAAAGAGACACAAAGGTAAGACTAAGAGGGGAGACTAATCAAAACCCTAGTCATTGTCATGCTTGGTTGTTCCTAAGGTTTGTGAGGTTTTCAAGAACAATCTTCAAAGAGAACCACCAGGAAGCAGATGAACAGGATCAAGAGAAGCAAAGTGACTTGCTTCATTCAAGAAGTCAAGTCACTTGAAGATAGAAAGTAAGAAGAACAAGAATGAGCAAGCTCAATCTCAAACACATACATAAATGCAGCAATGGATGCAAGAGAGATGAAAAGAAAAGTTATGAGAAGTGAAGGCAAATTCACTTCTCAAGTTTACTTACCAACTGAAATGTTAGAAAGAAATGCAATGCAATGCCAAATGAAATGAAATGGTATGATGCTAAACAAAACCAGAAGCATGTTGATGATGAAAATGGTGTTATGAGATGCTGCAAACATGAGGCAAGGCATGGAGATGTTCATACAAGATCATGGATGCAAATGAGGCAAGCTAGGAAGCATGGACATACATGAAAAGTTAGGAAGCATACAAAGCATACAACATGGCAAATATGTAATGCAATGATCAAACATACTTTCTACATGTCTTATGATGTTAAATGAATCACATGAATGCTTGAAATGTCATGACAAGTCATGTTATGCAAGAGAATACAAGAGGTATGCAAATGAAAGCCCAAATTAGGGTTTATGGATCAAACAACAAACAAAAGCCAAAAACAGAAGCAGAACCTAATATAAAAAATGGAAAATGCCACCCAAAGAAACCCTAAACCTATATTAAACCAATGTCCAAAGGGGGGCTCTCAACTCTTAACCAAACTCAAGTTATGATTTTTCTAAGTTATTAGGGTTTTTAGGGTTCCTAAACAAAAGAAATGCCAAGCAAATTGAAAATGAGGAAACAAATCATGGCCATTTAATCCTAGAAACTACATGCTAAACACAAAACAATGCAAGAAGAACCAATGTCCAACTCTTCTTAGATAGGTAGAAATGAATTTTTGAACTTAAGATCAAAATAATGCACAAAAAATGATTTAATTCAAAGGAAAATTCTCAAAATGCATCAAGATCAAAAAAGAAATTTGGTTTAAAGGTTGGACAATGTTTCTAAATGTCTTAGAACATTTCATGAATTTTTTGGTGATTTTTAAATACCTAAAAGTATTTTTAATTAATTAATTTCCATTAATCAATTAAAAATAATCTTTTAAATATTTAAAAATACTTTTTTAATGATAAAAAATAAAATAAAAATATTTTTGGGTCATAAAAATTAATAAAACTCATAAGAAAAAGTTTCATAATTTTTATGCATTTTTTACTATTTTAAATTAAATATGCAATTTAAATGAAAAGAAAATGAATTAAAAAAAGAATAAAATGAAAGTAATCAGGATGGAGGGCCAGGATGGAGCCTGAGTTTGAAAACATTGACTACGCGCGCCATCTGATGGCCCAGATTCAAACAGGTTTAATCTTAATTAATTAAATAAATAATGCTGATTAGGGTTTAATGACTGCATCCTAGCCATCCACACGCGCGCGAAGTCAACTTTTTCAACGCATCCAATGGTCCAAATTCAAATGGCAATTAATTACACAATTAGGGCCTAAACACTTTCAGGCTGCCGGAGAAGACTTCCGGTCGTCTTCTCCGGCCAGCATCTCCCCTGAAAAATCCCCAAAACCCTAAAAAGCTAACTAAAACGAAATCTAAGAATTGGGAAATGTTCTCCAACCACTCACGAATCAAAACCCTCTCTCAAAACAAATTTATACTTCCTAACTAAGCTGAATCGAAGAAAATAAGAACTAGGGCACGCAAGTTTCAGAGAGCAATTAAATGTTCATTTCATCACCATTTCAAAAACCAAAAGCACCAGGATACTCAGTGAAGCATAGAGAACAAGTTTATAACAATAAAAATGATTTCTGGAAAAATGTTTTTCAAGCTACCTGAGATTCGAAGCTTTCACTCTGATGACTTTCTGGCCACTTCCTTCAGTGCAATCCACTCCACTTGATCCCCAGATGATGTTTGAATGCTCAAAAGGAATTTATGTTGGCTGGATGAGGAGTTTGACAAGCTTCTGCTCAAGCTCAGTCAGAAATGGCAGGGATGATTCAGGCAGTTTCAGGCCATTGTGAGTGGTTGTTTGTGATCCAGATGATGTGTGGAGAAGGTCTGTGGTGTTTGTTTTGATGTTTGTGAGCTAGGGAGAGAGATTCGAATGGAACTGCAAGTTGAGGTGAAGAATGGCAGTGGGGTGTTCTTGCTTGTTTCAGGCCTGGCTCTTGGTGGTTTGAGGTCTATGAAGTATGGTGAGTTGAAGTGTGGAAATGGTTTTTATGTTTGCAAGCTGAGGAAACAAATTCGAAGGAAGATGCCAAAATGGAGTGTTTTGGTGTATGTGATCAATGAGAGAGTTTCAGCCTGGCCTCTTGATATCTTTTGCTTGCCAAATGATAATGTATTTTAATCCTATAGGTCAGATGATGTGACCTGGCCTATAGTGATTGGTAAGTTTGCTTTTGCAAAAAGTCAAATTTAGTGTAAGGCAAGTATGGCTCATGATCTAGGCAAGTACATGGCATGGGCTATGCGCAGCACAATGAGGGGAAAGGGCTAGCTTGGTTCAAGGGCCAATGCAGCAAGTTGGTGAAGAGAAATGAGTGGTTTTGCAACTTGTTACTTTTTGAAACTCCATGAGAAAAGTCTTGTTACATGAACCAAAACATGAGAAACCTTGGTCCAATTCTGACTTTTAGGACATGTAGAATGTTTGCATACTGGTTTGAAGTGAATTAGAGGTCACAATTGGCTTTGGTTCATGATTTTGCAAAATTCTCATTTGAAGCATGCCTTGAAAATCAATGATTTTAGCCAACTTTGCCACACCATAACTTTTGATCCAAGAAGAGTTTGATCATGTTCTTGTACTTTTTGAAAAGGGAAAGATGAGATCTACAACTTTCATGACCAAAGTTTTTCCATTTGAAGAATTTTTGGATCAAGAATCAAGGCTTGAAAAATGACCTAAAATGAGGCATTCTTGAAAAGTCAACTATGCCCAAAAAGTCAACATTTGCCAAACTTCCAAATTCTTGATTTCCATGAACTTCAACCTTCTTCCATGATCAAATAAAGATCATATACACTCAAAATGATGAAGATCACCCATTGGTTGGGTCATTGGGGGCCTCAGATGCCCTGATTTTGCACTGACTTGTCTGAAAAGTCAACCCTTGATCAGATGACTTCCCCATGGAATTTCTTCATGAAAATTGATATGCATACTCCCTATACCATATAGAGACCAATGGAAACAAGAATGACCAAAAAATTTGGAGTTATGGCCTCTGAAACCAAAACCCTAATTTTAGGTCAACTGTGCAGTCATACCTGGCTCTGCATCCACCCAAACCCTAGTTCTTGTGATTCCTTTGAAATCTTGACTTTAAGAGGATGTAATATGATATAAGAACACACATGGACCCCTTTAAAGTGATTGGTAGCCTTTGGAGTGGCTCAAGAAGCCCTGAGATTGCTCAGATCACAAACCCTAGGTGCAGATGACTTAGAAACTATGCAGTGACTCATAATTGAGATATGAGATGATATGATTGTGTTTATGCATATGAGAGTGATCACAAGCCATGGTGAAATGGGTGAGGGCAAATTTGGGGTGTTTACAGCTGCCCCTATTCAAACATGAGTTAGCATTGCAGGATGTAAGCAACGGCTTAACAGGCAAACAAGATAACTTGTGGTTGAATACCAAAGACAGTCCAAAATTTGCACTCACAGAATGAAGAAGAAAAGGGATATAGATTGTAAAAGGAAAATAAAGTTATTGTAAAGCGGGAAACAACGCAATGACGGGGACGGCCGACATGCTGGGGATAAAAGGTAAAGCCAAGACGGGGACGGCCGACTAGCTGGGGAAAATCAAATTATGATGGGGACGGCCATCAGGATAAAGCTGTAAAATTTTCTGAGGATTTAATGAAACATGACGGGGACGGCCATTAGGTTCATAAAGCAAGGTAACCGACGATGGGGACGGCCATCGGGCTAAAAGAAAAGGAAAAGGGGCCACGACGGGGACGGCCATCGGGTTAAAGAATAAATGAAATAAACAGATGATGGGGTACGGCCATCAAAGGTGAAGGACGATCACCTAGCAGGGGACGGCTGCTCTGTTGGGAATAAAAGAAATATGATGGGGACGGCCATCAAAGGTGGAGGACGACCACCTGGCAGGGTACGGCTGCCGAAAATATCAACGATGGGGACGGCCATCGGATAGAAAAGGTCAACGACGGGGACGGCCATCGGACGAGCATGATGGAGGATGACCATCAAGAAGTGGAGGACGACCACTCAGCAGGGTACGGCTGCTCCCAGGGTTTATCATAACACAGGACGAATGTCAGACAACCGAAATCGACAATGGGGACGGCCATTGGATAAAATGATGAAGGACGATCATCAAAAGGTGGAGGACGACCACCTAGCAGGGGACGACTGCTAAAAACAACGATGGGGACGGCCATCGGACGAGCATGATGGAGGACGACCATCAAGAAGTGGAGGACGACCACTCAGCAGGGTACGGCTGCTCTCAGGGTTTATCATGACACAGGACGAGTGCCAGATAAAAGGGAAAATTTGTTGTGTTGGTGATCCGCTGGGGATAGTAAACACGGACGAGCGTTTACAACCAAGAAAAGAAAGTATAAGTGTTTAGATGTTGTGTATAGATTAAAGATGCGGACGAGCATCCTTAAGACTACGATACGGACGAGTATCGGGTAGAAACAAACGCTTGACGCATGTTCTAAGATGATGATACGGACGAGTATCAACTGGTTAACAGAGAACACGGACGAGTGTCGTATCTGAAAAGGCTTTCCTGTGGAATAGTAGACACAGACAAGTATCTATATTCAAGAAGACAAAAGTGTTTGACACAGTGTATGGATTAAAGATGCGGACGAGCATCCTTAAGACTAAGATACGGACGAGTATCTTGTAGAAACAAACATTAGACGCAATGTTCTGAGATGATGATACGGACAAGTATCAACTGGTTAACAAAGAACACGGACTACTGTCGAATCTGTGGGTATATAGATGGTGTATATTAGATACGGACGAGCATCTGTATGAGTGTAACATGAGTAGTGAGTATTGTACAGATGGATACTTTAACTGCTGGGGAGAGTGACACGGACGAGTGTCAAAAAGGAGAAAAGTGTAATATGAGCAAGTATCTGATATACAGAGTCTAGGCGACTGCGCTGGGGATATGACACGGACGAGTGTCAGGAAAGTGTATATACGAGTATAGGTGAGTGCAAAGATGATGTCTTTGGCTTTCTGCTGGTGATGTGACACGGACGGGTGCCAGGAAGTATCTGTAATACGGGTGATCTTGTTTGTAAAGAGTGTTCAGGCGACTTTACTGGGGAGTGTTGATACGGGCGGGTATCAAAAGGAAATATGCTGGTATTTGTGAATATGAGGCAACTGCTTTGCTGGGACTCCCGGTGGGGATTTTTGTGTATTGTATTCTGTATACTGACAGATGGTTTATTATTCACAAGTGTTAATTTAGAAAATGGCTCATGATTATGCTATGCGTTTGATTTTTTGCCGTAATGCTCCGTATTAGACGGAATGCTACGCTCTGAGGGGATAATATGATGTGAATGCCATGATTATGCAAAGATATCAAATCGGGATTCGGATCCCGTTGCCGCGAAGATCTCTTGGTTGATCTGTTTGTGGTGAACCTCCCAGCTGGGGATGAGATCATTGGTAGATCTAATAAGATGATATTTGCTTGGGGATATAGGTCACCTATTGACATATCCTTTGACATGAGAGACCCAGCTGGGGTTTGTAGAGGCTTTCTTCACTCTGTTGTAATCTTCTATGCGCTGCTCTTCTGGATAAAGGCTGAAGATTCTGTGGGGAGATGATTCCCTGACTCCTGTACTCAGCTGAGGATGAAATGGCAACTCGGCTGGGGAATTATGAGAGGCAACTCAGCTGGGGAGAGCAACAAGAGGCAACTCAGCTGGGGATAGAGCATTTCGGATGCTGAGATCTTTTGTTGATTTGCCAGCTTGCTGGGATGAAGCTTACATGCCCCAAGTTGCGTCCTGTATACCCGCGATCCTGCAAAGATAAGGAAACGCACAAAAGGTCCCGAGGTATCCTTTACTGGATTCCGTCATAGGAGTTAAGTACTTTCGAGAGTAAGTATATTCCCTGTAAGCATGTGTTTTATTATTATTATTTTTGGGAGAAAAGCATCTGTACTTATGCAATTGATTTTTTTAGAGACACCAGACATCCTTTGCAAATAAAAATATACAAAACGAAACATGACTGAAAAATCTGATTTTATTAATTCATGTGCCCTGAATTGGCAAGATACAGTCAAAGAAACATATCTCCTGAAATGAGGAGACTGTTACAAATTGAGAAACAAGGTGCTGGCAGTGTTGACGATGCTTTCAAAGGAGCTTCCTCTTCCGCTATGACTCGTATGACTTTTGACTTTCTTCTCGTCTTGCTTTCTGGAGAAAGTTGATTCTGATTGAAGCTTGATTCTGTCGAAGCTTTCCAAGTTGTAAGTGATACAGACGAATTCAGAATGCAGTTGTTCGCTTATTCCCTTATTTTGCATGGGTCGCCCTTTCGGGTTTTCAATCCATCGGGATACCCATTTTTTGCCTGAGCTGTCCAATGCGGCTTTTCAACTCAGCGGGTGTACATTTTTTATTTATTTCCCTTATTTTTGCCCGAGTCTTTTATTCTGTTTTTGACTCGCCGGGATGCCCTGTTTTTGCCTGGACTTACATTCTGTTTTTATGTCCAGCGGGTCATTTTATGCGAAGTATTTTTTAACTGCATCTGAATTCACAGGGGATGGGAAATCTTCACCATCCATGGTGCTGAGCATCAGTGCTCCACCAGAGAAAACTTTCTTTACCACGAATGGTCCTTCATAGTTCGGAGTCCATTTGCCCCTGTGGTCTGTATGAGGAGGGAGGATTCTCTTCAGCACAAGATCTCCCACTTGGTACTCTCGGTGCCTGACTTTCTGATCGAAGGCTTTCTTCATTCTTTTCTGATACAATTGCCCATGACAGATTGCAGCCAATCTTTTCTCTTCGATCAGACTCAATTGCTCGTAACGGGCCCTGACCCATTCTGCTTCGCTCAGCTTAACATCCATTAATACCCGCAAAGAGGGTAATTCAACTTCAACAGGTAGGACTGCTTCCATACCATACACAAGCTGGTACGGTGTTGCCCCAGTGGATGTCCTGATTGACGTGCGGTACCCATGCAAGGCAAACGGTAGCATTTCATGCCAGTCTTTGTAAGTGACTACCATCTTCTGCACAATCTTCTTGATATTCTTATTTGCTGCCTCAACAGCGCCATTCATCTTTGGCCTGTAAGGAGAAGAATTGTGATGTTGGATCTTGAAGTCCCGGCACAGCTCTGCCATCATTTTGTTGTTTAGATTGGAACCATTATCAGTAATGATTCGCTCGGGAACTCCGTACCGACAGATGATATCTCTCTTTAGGAATCGGGCTACCACTTGCCTTGTGACATTTGCATATGAGGCTGCTTCAACCCACTTGGTAAAATAGTCGATGGCGACCAGGATGAATCTGTGGCCGTTTGAAGCAGTCGGCTCAATCTTGCCAATCATATCAATGCCCCACATGGCAAAGGGCCATGGTGAAGACATGATGTTCAAAGGATTGGGAGGCACATGCACCTTATCTGCGTAGATCTGGCATTTATGGCATTTCCTGGCATAAGCACAACAGTCTGCATCCATTGTGATCCAGTAATAGCCTGATCTTAGCAATTTCTTAGCCATGGCATGTCCTCCAGCATGGGTACCAAAGGAGCCTTCGTGCACTTCATGCATCAACAGATCTGCTTCTGTCTTATCAACGCATCTGAGGAGTACCATATCAAAGTTCCTTTTGTATAAAGATCCATCAGTGTTCAGAAAGAAACTTCCAGCAAGCCTTCTCAAAGTCTTCTTATCATTGGAAGATGCCCCAGGGGGGTATGTCTGATCCTCCAAGAAGCATTTAATGTCATGAAACCAAGGCTTATCATCTTTAGCAATATCTGCTGCGAACACATATGCCGGTCTATCAAGTCTGGACACTGAAATCTGAGGTACAAAGTTGGCAGTCTGGACTTTGATCATGGATGAAATGTAGCGAGAGCATCTGCAAACTGATTCTCGTCTCGAGGGATATACTCAAGCTTGACTGTTGTAAAGAAAGTCAGTAACCTTCTTGTATAATCCCTGTAAGGTATCAGATGATCTTGGTGTGTGTACCATTTTCCGTTGGTCTGATTGACTACCAAAGCTGAATCTCCGAATACGGTCAATGTTTTGATCCTGAGGTCAATGGCTTCCTCAAGACCCATAATGCAAGCTTCGTATTCAGCTTCGTTGTTAGTGCAGTTGAAAGTGAGTTTTGCCGAGAAAGGCATGTGAACTCCTTTGGGTGTAATGAGTACTGCACCAACACCGCGACCATTCATGTTAACAGCCCCATCAAACATCATTGTCCATTCTTCTTCCGGGTCGGGCCCTTCAGTGTGAACAGACTCTTCATGTTCTTTTGATTTAATGAACATGATGTCTTCATCAGGGAAGTCAAATCTCATTGGCTGGTAATCATCAATGGGTTGCTCTGCAAGATATTCAGATAGTACACTGCCCTTGATGGCTTTCTGAGAAGTGTACTGGATGTCGTATTCTGTAAGGATCATTTGCCATCTTGCAACCCGTCCGGTAAGAGCTGGCTTCTCGAAAATGTACTTAACTGGGTCCATTTTAGATATCAACAAAGTAGTGTGGGTCAACATATACTGCCTCAGTCGGCGAGCAGCCCACGCTAAAGCACAGCAAGTTTTCTCGAGCAGTGAATAACGCTGTTCACAGTCGGTAAACTTTTTTCTTAGGTAGTATATAGCATACTCTTTTCGACCAGACTCGTCATGTTGGCCCAACACACACCCCATTGACTCTTCTAATACTGTCAGGTACATTATCAGAGGTCTTCCTTCAACTGGCGGCATGAGGATTGGAGGTTCTTGCAGGTACTCCTTGATCTTGTCAAAAGCCTTCTGGCAATCTTCATTCCACCTGACCGTTTGTTCTTTTCTCAACAGTTTGAACAAGGGTTCACAGGTTGCTGTAAGGTGAGATATGAACCTTGAGATGTAGTTCAATCGTCCTAAGAACCCTCGAACTTCCTTTTCAGTTTTCGGCGCAGGCATCTCTTGAATAGCTTTGACTTTATCAGGGTCAACTTCAATCCCTTTCTCGCTTACAATAAAACCCAGCAGCTTACCAGATCTCACCCCGAATGTGCATTTGTTGGGGTTCAACTTCAGTTGGTACTTCCTCAGACGCTTGAACAATTTGAGCAGATTTACCAGATGGTCTTCTTCCGTAAGGGACTTGGCGATCATATCATCCACATAACATTCTATTTCTTTATGGATCATATCGTGGAATAATGTCACCATAGCCCGTTGATATGTTGCACCAGCATTCTTCAGTCCGAATGGCATCACTTTGTAGCAGAACGTGCCCCAAGGTGTGATGAAGGTTGTCTTCTCCATGTCTTCAGGTGACATCTTGATCTGGTTGTATCCTGAAAATCCATCCATGAAGGAGAATACCGAGAACTGAGCCGTATTATCAACCAATACATCGATGTGAGGTAAAGGGAAATCATCTTTTGGGCTGGCTCTGTTCAGGTCCCGGTAGTCAACACACATCCTTACTTTGCCGTCTTTCTTAGGCACAGGTACTATGTTAGCAACCCACGGCGGATAACTAGTCACAGCAAGGAACCCGGCGTCCCATTGCTTTTGTACCTCCTCCTTGATTTTCATTGCCATGTCTGGACGAGTACGGCGCAGTGTCTGTTTAACCGGTGGGCACTCTTCTCTCAAAGGCAGCTTGTGCACGACAATATCGGTATCCAACCCTGGCATATCTTGGTAAGACCAAGCAAACACGTCCACATACTCTTGAAGCAGGTCAATCAGTTGTCTCTTTACCGAGTCTTGCAGGCAGGCCCCGATTCTAACTTCTTTCACGTCTTCCTCTATACCAAGATTAATCACTTCAACCTCCTCCTGGTGAGGAGTAATAACCTTTTCCTCCTGTCTCAACAACCTGGCTAGCTCTTCAGGAAGCTCATATTCTTCTTCAACCCCTTCATCAGCTTGATTGATTGGATTGTCAAAGTCATACGATGTCATAGCCGTGCTGTTGTCGGTGCTGTCAGGAAGGCATTCTCTGCAAGGGTTTAATTTGTTCATTTTAGTGATTAATTTTAATCTTGCCTTAGAAAAAAGTGAAATAAAGTTATCATTTTGAAAACACCGCCATTTATTTTTTGTACAAAAAGAAAAATGGAAAAACAGTGAGCAGAAAAGAAAAAAGACTCGTTTGCAAAAAGATGTCTGATATTTCATTAATTGATCTTGTTTGCACAAAAAGTACAGATGGCCCGATTACAAAATGAGTCTTGTCATCTTGGGCAAGATGCAAGACTTTGATGCATGCTTATAAAAATACAGGAAATAATAATTACTCTGCATGAGTAACTCTTATAATTTCCTGGGAAGACTAGTTCGAGACACTGCTCCCCGGGATCTTTGGACGAATCCAGCTTTCCAGGTTGCGCTCCTCTTCCAGCTCGTCTTCCAGACAGTTGATAGCATCAAGGGTAAGCATCCCCCCACTGACAAAACCAGGCTCTCCAGCAGCCTTTGCTTGATGTTGAGTTGGTTTGTAACCCAACCCAAACTTGTCCTTCTTCTCCTCCACAGCTAAAACCTTGCCCCAGCCTAGGGCAGTTCCTTCCTCAACAACCTTCCGGGCTTGTTGGTATGATGACATGGAGATCCCAGATACAGCAGATGCTTCATTGACATTCAAGGCTTCAAATCCTTGGCTCATTGTTTCATGGATCTCCCCATCCATTTCAATATACTTATAAGTAGCCAGATGGCTAACAAATATATCCTCCTCCCCACAGATTGTAACAACTTGGCCTTCCCACTCATATTTTAACTTTTGGTGAAGGGTAGACGTTATTGCGCCGGCGGCGTGAATCCAGGGTCTACCCAACAGACAGCTGTAGGCGGGCTGAATGTCCATCACATAAAAGATAGTTTTAAAGGTCTGTGGGCCAATTGTCACAGGTAGCTCAATCTCTCCCAGAACCGATCTCTTAGAACCATCAAAGGCTCTCACCACCAGGTTGCTGGGTCTCAATGCCAGTCCATCATATTCTAACTTCACCAGAGCCTTCTTTGGTAAGACATTCAGGGATGAACCTGTGTCCACCAGCACATGTGAAAGGACAGCTCCTTTGCATTCCATGGTTATGTGCAAGGCTTTGTTGTGGTTGCGGCCATCCGCTGTCAAGTCAGTATTGGTGAATCCTAGCCCATTGCTAGCAGTAACATTTCCAACCACGGTTTCCAACTGGTTGACAGTGATCTCTTCAGGAACGTAAGCTGCGTGCAGTACTTTGAGCAGTGCATTCCGATGTGCTTCGGAGCACATAAGCAGTGAGAGGATAGAGATTTTGGATGGCGTCTGGTGAAGTTGATCCACAATTTTGTAATCACTCCTTTTGATGATCCTCATAAACTCATCAACTTCTTGATCAAACGGCGTCTTCAAGGCTTCTTTAACAGCTTGATCTTCCTGCACAGGGCTCTTTCCTTTTGCATTGGAAGCAGCTTCTGCTTCGGCAGTAGGTCTTTGAATTGGTGGAGCAAAGAGACGTCCGCTTCGAGTGAAGCCTCCGCCTCCCCCCACATTATCTACTTGTGGTGCAGGTGTTGATGTTTCAAGAGTGATTCTTTTTCCTTCGCAGTACACGTCAGAGCCATAGTGCCAAGGGATGGCCCTATTGCTTTCATATGGTACTGGTCCAGGCACCGTGACAGTGACTGGACTGATTGCTGCTGCTGAAGGGACTGTAATTGTTTGTGGATCATAAAAGATTGTAACTGGTGCTCTGGTGGGAGCAGCACCTTCTGAATGGTAGGCAGAATTGTTCTCAGGATCATAAAATATTGTGACAGTAGAGACATCTTCATGGTTTGTTGCTGGTGTTGTAGGAGCCATTGTTGGAAGAATGGATGTTGTCGTTGTAGGAGGTTCGAAATGGAGTGAAGCTGAAGTTGTAGCAGGGAAATTTGTTGAGAACTGATCAGCTGAGGTAATGGATGAAGTACTTGTTGATGAAGCCGAAGAATTGTCAGGAGCAATAGTCGCTGCAGTTGTAGGAGGTTCTGAAACCGTTGCTGATGATATTGTTGGATTTGTTGGAAATGATGTGGTGATCTGAAGTTGGCCACTCTGAATAAGGCTGTCTATACCATTCCTCAAATTATCGCACCCATTTACAGAGATATTGCAGTAAGCACAGCCTAACTCACACCCTGGGAACATCTGACATTCCAAGAGCTGAGCCTTGATTTCTACCAATGGCGTCCTGATCTGTCCCACACTGGTTATTAAATAAGACGGCTTGTCTTCTTCAATAGCGTTAATCCGGGGACCACCATGGTTTGGCATCGGGTTCTTATTGACATTGGGTGGTGGTGCGAAATTCAGAGCCTTGGAGTCTACCAGGTCTTGTACCTTCATATGCAGAGCCCTGCATTTTTCTGTGCTGTGGCCAGGTGCGTTTGAATGGAAGGCACACCTAGCGTTGGAGTCATAGTTCCTTGGTAGACTGTTGGGATCCGGAGGTGCCAACGTTCTTAGCTCAACCAGGTTGAGTTTCAGAAGCTGTGGCAGCAATGTAGCGTATGGCATTGGGATCGGATCGATCACTCTGTTAGCTTGAGAATGCCTCTGCTGAAATGGCCTCTGTTGACTGTTGTTGTTGGTGTTGCTGTTGTTGTAACTTCTTGGAGGATACTGATTTTGCTGGTGGTACTGAGGTTGCGGCTGATAGTTTTGCTGAGGAGGTTGATAGACTGGCTGAGGATGAGCTGGAGCAGGAATGGTGACTGCTGCTATTGACCTCTGAACATACTGGGGCCTGCCCCTGTTTGAATGGATGGCATTGGTCTCGCCAGTTCTTCTCGGGCCTGCAAAAGGCTTTCTTGTACTACTGGACGAGCTTGCACCGTTGTCTGAGATCTTTCCCATTTTTAACAAGCTTTCAATTCTCTCCCCGGCTATGACAACATCTGCAAAGCTAGTGGAAGAGAAAGCAGCCAACCTGTCAATATATGTTCCCTGAAGGGTGTTCATGAACATATCTGCCATTTCCCGTTCAGACATAGGTGGTTGAACAGCAGCAGCCAGTTGCCTCCATCTCTGGGCATATTCTCGGAAACTCTCCCTTGACGACTGTGACATTCCCATTAGGAGGGTCCTGTTGGGTGCCATGTCTAAGTTATACTGATACTGTCTGATGAAGGCCTCTGCCAGGTCCTTCCAGCATCTAATTGTTGCTCTTGTCAAGTGAGAGTACCATTCTCTCGACGCTCCAGTTAAGCTGTCTTCGAAATAGAACATCCAGAGCTTCTCATCCATTGTATAGGCCTTCAGCCTTCCCAGAAATGACTGTAAATGAGTCTGGGGGCATGAAGTCCCGTTGTATTTTTCAAAGCAAGGAGGCTTGAACTTATGGGGGATCCTGACCCCGTCTACCAAGCCCATATCCATGACATCGAAGCCCAAAGAGTTTTGAGATTCTAAGGACCTCAACTTCTCAGCTATCTCATCCAATCTCCTATCATAAGCTTCTTCCCCAGCACCCATTACTGTGAACTGGTCTTCTTGAGGGTCTTCCTGTAGTACCCTCCCCGCTGTGGCAGTCCCTTGTATATTGACAGGGATGTTGGCCTCTGGATGGAGATGGGGTCCAAAAACTGGGGGATTGACATGAGGTTGGACCCTCTCGTTGTTACTTGTGCCAGCAGTTCCCACATGGGGCTCTTCTTGATTCTGCCTTTCCACCATGGCTCTCAATCTTTCCTGGCTCTGAGCCATGTTGTTCATAACTTCCATGAACTGAGTCATTTGATTCCTCATTTCTAGCCTTTCATTTGCCATTTGATTTCTGACCTCAGTAAGGTCCTGCTGCATCTGATCCATTTGAATTCCCGGAAGGTTGTTTCGGGTTGGATAACGGTGCGGACGGTTGAGGGGAAAAACTCGGCGCCTAGCAATAGTTCCTGAGGTATCACAACAGAGGTTAGCAACAATAAAACAAAAACCTACAAAACAAACAAAGGGTTAGCATGCAATGCAGTTATGCTTATTTGTTCTCAAGGTATCCGGTTTGGCCTTCAGTTTTGACCCTTCCAGACCCTTGAAGATGCTGTTGTCGTTGCTTGAAGGAAACTCAGATGAAGCAAACTAACACAAATATATTACAGAAGGTGAAATGATACAATTTGTTCATTTTACAACACAAGCCCTCTAAGGGGTCAAAATACATTACAAGAAAATAAAAGTACACGGAAAGAAAGCAACAACAAACAAATGGTCAAACACCAAGACCAAACTCATCCTCACGAACTTCCTTGAGAAGTGCTTCGGTCACAGGATCAGCCGGGCGCTCCGTGAGATTCCTGATGAGGAGATTCCGGGTTGCAATAGCTGCTGCTAGTTTCTTGTGTTGAGTTTGGTCCTTGGACCTCTTCACCCCCGCTTTGATCTTCAGCTCTGACACCTCCCTCTGGGCTGCTGCCAAGGCTTCTTGTTGTTCTTTTGCACTAGCTTCTAGTTGCTCCATCTTGTCTTGAGCTCTCTTGTCTTCCAGGGTACGAGCCTCGGTGATCCTGACCCACCGGGCTTGACTCTCCTTCAAATACAAGTCTGTCCTCGCTCTCTGGAACTGGGCTTCTTTGCAAGCATTCTTCAGAATTTGTTCTCCAGCCTTTGACTTTTTGATGTAATCCCCAGACTTTTCAATCTTAGTCAGATGCTCTACTCTCAATTTCTCCAACCTCTCAATCTCCCTCATACCTTCACTCCTCTCCCGGAGGGTCTTCTGCAAAGCCTGGGTTAGCTTCTCATTCCTTTCCTTCAAGCTCTCAAACTCTTCCAAACTGATGGTGGCAGGTGGTGCTGAAGATGACTCGGGCATGTCTTCTATGGTAAAGGGCATTCCAGAGAATTGGGCCCTGGCACGGGACCACTCATAATATTGTGCTGATGCCACATTATTACACTTCCCCAGAATGGTGACTCCCTTGGTTTGAATATTATCCCAGGCCCAGGAAGCCTGCCTAACAACAGCCAAACTAACCTTGTTCTCACAATAGAGAGTTTCCACCAAGTCCTGTGCCTTAGGAGTATGGACCAGTGCATAGCCCAATTGTCTTCTGAACAGCAGAGATGATATCCCTATCAAAGGCACATTGGGAAAATGCCCACAGCTGGTGATGATATCCCTGCCCTTGGTGCTCTGAGTGCACCATCTGATGTCAGCTGAAGTTAGAACAGTGAGTCTTTTAGCCCAGTTACTCTGCTGATGAGGGTTCAGAAATGCATCTGTCCTGGGTAGATGCTTGAGAAGCCAAGTGTGAAACAATGGAGCACAACACCTCACTAACCTTCCCCTCTGTTTTTCATTCCTCTGATGCACTGAATAGTAAAGATCCCCCAATAAAGTGGGCACTGGGTTCTTCAGGATGAACAGATGGATTGCATTCTTGCTAATGAAACGAGGCTCATCCGCAAACAATACAATTCCATATATACTCAAAGCCAACAAGGCACAAACAGCTTTCCACTCTCCTAGAGAAGCTTTCAGGGTAGCTTGAGAAATTAAGAAGTCCAGATGAAAGCCAGGGATTCCAGCTTTAGAGGTCATATGCTGCTCAATCAGGACAGGTTCCAGATGCAAAGCCTTTGCTACTTCTCCATTAGCAGGAAAGACCATCTCAGGGTTGAAAGGGATTCCACCCCTGATGGGCAAACCAACCAATGCTGAGTATTCTTCTAAAAGAGGGCCCAATTGAAAGTCTTGAAAAGTAAAACATCTCAGTGGAGGATCATAAAACTGAATGCAGGTGTGGATGAGGCTCCTCTGTGATGGGTCCAGATCCATAACCAAATCTAGTATATCTCCATAACTCTCCTTGAACAAAGGTATGTGATCTGGAGTGATCAGGGTTTGAATCCTCCTGATGTCTGATAACTCTGGATGGAAAAAGTGATAGGTGATGTTGCTCTTTTTAGGAGCCATGATGCTGAGACTGAATAGAGACAGGTGCTGATGACAATACTGAAGAAATGGGCCACTGACTGGCTGGTGCAGGTGATAACTAAAGCAGATAGCTGATGAAGACAAATCAAAACTGAAGATGGGGTCAAAACCAAAACCAAATGAAGATGGATACCCTGAAACACAAATAAGCAAATGTCAATATGATGCAATGATTATGTATGCAAATGAAATGCAAGGGTTTGTGACTGAGCTGGATCTGATCAAAATGCCCTGATATAGGTCCATGTGTGTAAGAAATCCAGATGGAGGTCTATAAATCCAGTGACCAGGGTGGGGGGCTCAAATAAAGAACCACAAGTCCAGGGTTTAGAATCACAAGAACTATCCAACATGGAGTACTCTTAACAAATCCAAGTAACAGGTATTCTGAGGTCAAGGTACCTGCAAACCTGTAAACAGCCCAACCCCCTCACAGGTGGTATTCTAAAACAAGGATCCTCAGACTTGGATCAGTTATGAGAAGTGTAAACACTTCTAACCCGGAGGTACAATGTTTACAATAACCATAAAAGTTCCTCCTCTAATTCACCTCAGTTTCTGAAGGTCAATACTAAAAGGTCATCCAGACTTAGCAGGCTTCCCAGATAGCCCTAGTATTGCAGGAAATCTGCAACACAGAGTTCTCAAGAAGAAACCCATATCTGAACCGTGTTTCATATTCCCGCACCAGACCGAAATGGAATGGGAAAGAATATGATTCACTCTAGCCTAGGTGTCACTCAGGTCCCAGGTATAGGACCTTAACTCTCAATGAAACACCCACCCACCAAGGCAAACAACAAATCCAGCCAGCAGTACAGTACAACAGTATGATAATATGCAAAGCTATAAAGAAAGCAGTAAACAACTGTACATAAAGCAAAATAAATACAAGCACAAATAAGCACATAACACCCCAGTAAACACAAATCAATCAAGCGCTAGGAGGAACCCACAAAAAGAACCAGAAGCCCTGGTTGCAATACAAGGATCCCCAGCAGAGTCGCCAAGCTGTCGCTCCCGATAAGTGACACCAGGTCAAATAAGGGTACAGACGCGAACGGTCGGCGAGAGGGACAATGAGAACACACAGCCGTGAACTCACTGGAGAGGAATAGAGTCGCCAGCTAGGCATTTTTATCCCGGAGGAAAGGTAATGCTGCATAGACCTGGAAAGATATGGATAAGACGGTTTGCGAACCAGAGAGACTGAGAAAGGGGGTTGGTTACAACCTGGGAAGGTATTAGCACCCAGATTGTCCGCCGTACTCGACGGGATCCACGTTTGAAAGATTTGTGTTTTAAAGGGGTAGTGTCGGTGCAATTTGTGTATAAAAGAGCTGAAAAGATGTACAGGTGTCAGTGTAAAAGGAGTGTGAAGTGTAATATATACAGTGTCAGTGTAAGGACAAGAATAAGATGCTCAAGATCATGAGGCTTAAAGAATGATGCTGGAGAGAGGGGAATATACAGAGACTTTTGTTCGATAACTGTTAAGTTATGCCTACGTATCCTCTCGTGCAATGAGGAAGTCAGAACACCGTAGTTCGACCCAAAGAGACTGAAAGATGAATTGACTTGTGAACTGCTTGCTTGCCTATGCTCAAGTGTATGACCTGTCTGGCTCAGGTGCTTACTGTCTTGCATTAGACGGAAGAAGCAAGTTCTCATTTGTGAGTGAAGGTGATGAGAAAAAGAATCCCGGAGGAGACGATTATTGTTTATTTTTGTGTTTTCAGTCTTTTATTGCTTTTGAAAGTTTGTCATAAGTTAATGAGCTTAAGCCTAAACCAATAGGTTAGTAAACTCATCACATCTTCCCTCTGATTAGGGGTAATGAGAATACCTTAAGTGTGAAGTCAGCTTCTCACACTTAATCACCTTTGGTGTAGGATTAAGATCATTAACCTACTTTTGATTATTTAGATGTTTTTGGTGTTTTGTTCAGTGTTAAGTAATGAGGTTAAGCCATAATCAAGGATTAAACAGACTCATTACACCATCCTAATAGAAGGATAATAGATGAGAATGTTTAAGCTGAGGAAAGCTCCTCAACTTAATCCATGATTAGGGATTAAACTCATGACAAAACAAGCCTTTGATTAAGTGGATTTTACTTAATGATAAGATGATGAAGTGAATTTTATGATTTGTAAGACAACTTGAGGAGGACTTGTCCATTAACACTAGGGTTAGTCCTTCTTAACCAGTTAAGGAAGAATTAGAACCCTAATGCAAGGCCCAAGTTACAAGTGTGAAGTCTTGATGATTATTAAGTGAATTGATTAAAGGAGTTAAACACATTAAGGGTTTAACACTTAGGATTAAAGTTATACACTCCATCCTAAGAGAAGGATGCAGGCATAAGCTTAATCACAAAGCCTTAAAGCCTTTAGGGTTTAGTCCCTGATTATGAGATAAGAAGAGATGACTCAAAAGAGACACAAAGGTAAGACTAAGAGGGGAGACTAATCAAAACCCTAGTCATTGTCATGCTTGGTTGTTCCTAAGGTTTGTGAGGTTTTCAAGAACAATCTTCAAAGAGAACCACCAGGAAGCAGATGAACAGGATCAAGAGAAGCAAAGTGACTTGCTTCATTCAAGAAGTCAAGTCACTTGAAGATAGAAAGTAAGAAGAACAAGAATGAGCAAGCTCAATCTCAAACACATACATAAATGCAGCAATGGATGCAAGAGAGATGAAAAGAAAAGTTATGAGAAGTGAAGGCAAATTCACTTCTCAAGTTTACTTACCAACTGAAATGTTAGAAAGAAATGCAATGCAATGCCAAATGAAATGAAATGGTATGATGCTAAACAAAACCAGAAGCATGTTGATGATGAAAATGGTGTTATGAGATGCTGCAAACATGAGGCAAGGCATGGAGATGTTCATACAAGATCATGGATGCAAATGAGGCAAGCTAGGAAGCATGGACATACATGAAAAGTTAGGAAGCATACAAAGCATACAACATGGAAAATATGTAATGCAATGATCAAACATACTTTCTACATGTCTTATGATGTTAAATGAATCACATGAATGCTTGAAATGTCATGACAAGTCATGTTATGCAAGAGAATACAAGAGGTATGCAAATGAAAGCCCAAATTAGGGTTTATGGATCAAACAACAAACAAAAGCCAAAAACAGAAGCAGAACCTAATATAAAAAATGGAAAATGCCACCCAAAGAAACCCTAAACCTATATTAAACCAATGTCCAAAGGGGGGCTCTCAACTCTTAACCAAACTCAAGTTATGATTTTTCTAAGTTATTAGGGTTTTTAGGGTTCCTAAACAAAAGAAATGCCAAGCAAATTGAAAATGAGGAAACAAATCATGGCCATTTAATCCTAGAAACTACATGCTAAACACAAAACAATGCAAGAAGAACCAATGTCCAACTCTTCTTAGATAGGTAGAAATGAATTTTTGAACTTAAGATCAAAATAATGCACAAAAAATGATTTAATTCAAAGGAAAATTCTCAAAATGCATCAAGATCAAAAAAGAAATTTGGTTTGAAGGTTGGACAATGTTTCTAAATGTCTTAGAACATTTCATGAATTTTTTGGTGATTTTTAAATACCTAAAAGTATTTTTAATTAATTAATTTCCATTAATCAATTAAAAATAATCTTTTAAATATTTAAAAATACTTTTTTAATGATAAAAAATAAAATAAAAATATTTTTGGGTCATAAAAATTAATAAAACTCAGAAGAAAAAGTTTCATAATTTTTATGCATTTTTTACTATTTTAAATTAAATATGCAATTTAAATGAAAAGAAAATGAATTAAAAAAAGAATAAAATGAAAGTAATCAGGATGGAGGGCCAGGATGGAGCCTGAGTTTGAAAACATTGACTACGCGCGCCATCTGATGGCCCAGATTCAAACAGGTTTAATCTTAATTAATTAAATAAATAATGCTGATTAGGGTTTAATGACTGCATCCTAGCCATCCACACGCGCGCGAAGTCAACTTTTTCAACGCATCCAATGGTCCAAATTCAAATGGCAATTAATTACACAATTAGGGCCTAAACACTTTCAGGCTGCCGGAGAAGACTTCCGGTCGTCTTCTCCGGCCAGCATCTCCCCTGAAAAATCCCCAAAACCCTAAAAAGCTAACTAAAACGAAATCTAAGAATTGGGAAATGTTCTCCAACCACTCACGAATCAAAACCCTCTCTCAAAACAAATTTATACTTCCTAACTAAGCTGAATCGAAGAAAATAAGAACTAGGGCACGCAAGTTTCAGAGAGCAATTAAATGTTCATTTCATCACCATTTCAAAAACCAAAAGCACCAGGATACTCAGTGAAGCATAGAGAACAAGTTTATAACAATAAAAATGATTTCTGGAAAAATGTTTTTCAAGCTACCTGAGATTCGAAGCTTTCACTCTGATGACTTTCTGGCCACTTCCTTCAGTGCAATCCACTCCACTTGATCCCCAGATGATGTTTGAATGCTCAAAAGGAATTTATGTTGGCTGGATGAGGAGTTTGACAAGCTTCTGCTCAAGCTCAGTCAGAAATGGCAGGGATGATTCAGGCAGTTTCAGGCCATTGTGAGTGGTTGTTTGTGATCCAGATGATGTGTGGAGAAGGTCTGTGGTGTTTGTTTTGATGTTTGTGAGCTAGGGAGAGAGATTCGAATGGAACTGCAAGTTGAGGTGAAGAATGGCAGTGGGGTGTTCTTGCTTGTTTCAGGCCTGGCTCTTGGTGGTTTGAGGTCTATGAAGTATGGTGAGTTGAAGTGTGGAAATGGTTTTTATGTTTGCAAGCTGAGGAAACAAATTCGAAGGAAGATGCCAAAATGGAGTGTTTTGGTGTATGTGATCAATGAGAGAGTTTCAGCCTGGCCTCTTGATATCTTTTGCTTGCCAAATGATAATGTATTTTAATCCTATAGGTCAGATGATGTGACCTGGCCTATAGTGATTGGTAAGTTTGCTTTTGCAAAAAGTCAAATTTAGTGTAAGGCAAGTATGGCTCATGATCTAGGCAAGTACATGGCATGGGCTATGCGCAGCACAATGAGGGGAAAGGGCTAGCTTGGTTCAAGGGCCAATGCAGCAAGTTGGTGAAGAGAAATGAGTGGTTTTGCAACTTGTTACTTTTTGAAACTCCATGAGAAAAGTCTTGTTACATGAACCAAAACATGAGAAACCTTGGTCCAATTCTGACTTTTAGGACATGTAGAATGTTTGCATACTGGTTTGAAGTGAATTAGAGGTCACAATTGGCTTTGGTTCATGATTTTGCAAAATTCTCATTTGAAGCATGCCTTGAAAATCAATGATTTTAGCCAACTTTGCCACACCATAACTTTTGATCCAAGAAGAGTTTGATCATGTTCTTGTACTTTTTGAAAAGGGAAAGATGAGATCTACAACTTTCATGACCAAAGTTTTTCCATTTGAAGCATTTTTGGATCAAGAATCAAGGCTTGAAAAATGACCTAAAATGAGGCATTCTTGAAAAGTCAACTATGCCCAAAAAGTCAACATTTGCCAAACTTCCAAATTCTTGATTTCCATGAACTTCAACCTTCTTCCATGATCAAATAAAGATCATATACACTCAAAATGATGAAGATCACCCATTGGTTGGGTCATTGGGGGCCTCAGATGCCCTGATTTTGCACTGACTTGTCTGAAAAGTCAACCCTTGATCAGATGACTTCCCCATGGAATTTCTTCATGAAAATTGATATGCATACTCCCTATACCATATAGAGACCAATGGAAACAAGAATGACCAAAAAATTTGGAGTTATGGCCTCTGAAACCAAAACCCTAATTTTAGGTCAACTGTGCAGTCATACCTGGCTCTGCATCCACCCAAACCCTAGTTCTTGTGATTCCTTTGAAATCTTGACTTTGAGAGGATGTAATATGATATAAGAACACACATGGACCCCTTTAAAGTGATTGGTAGCCTTTGGAGTGGCTCAAGAAGCCCTGAGATTGCTCAGATCACAAACCCTAGGTGCAGATGACTTAGAAACTATGCAGTGACTCATAATTGAGATATGAGATGATATGATTGTGTTTATGCATATGAGAGTGATCACAAGCCATGGTGAAATGGGTGAGGGCAAATTTGGGGTGTTTACAGAGGCACATTTGGGTATTGTCCACAGCTGGTGATAATGTCTTTGCCTTTGGTGCTCTGGGTGCACCATCTAATATCATCTGAAGTCAAAGCAATGAGCCTCTTGGCCCAATTCTTCTGTTGGTGAGGGTTCAAGAAGGTATCTGACTTAGGCAGGTGTCTGAGCAGCCAGGTGTGAAACAAAGGAGCACAACATCTTACTAACTCCCCCCTTTGTTTCTCATTCCTCTGATGAATGGAGTAATAGAAATTTCCCAGCAATGTGGGTACTGGGTTCCTCAGAAGAAACAAATGAATGGCATTCTTGCTGACAAATTTGGGCTTATCTGCAAACAGTATAACCCCATATATGCTGAGGGCTAACAGTGCATAGACTTCCCTCCATTCTCCCAAGGATGCCTTCAGGATGGCCTGAGAAATCAAGAATTCCAAGTGCAAACCAGGGATCCCAGCATTTGTTGTCATGCTCTGCTCAATCAAGGCAGGCTCCAAGTACAGTGCATTTGCTACTTCTTCATTGCTGGGAAAAGTCATTTCTGGGTTGAAAGGGAGTCCACCCCTGATAGGTACTCCAATTAATGAGGAAAACTCTTCCAGTAGAGGCCCTAGCTGAAAGTCTGGAAAGGTGAAGCATCTCAATGGAGGGTCATAAAACTTCAGGCATGTGTGGATCATGCTCCTCTGAGAAGGGTCAAGGTCCATAACCATATCCAAGATACCTCCATAGTGCTCTCTAAACAATGGGATGTGATCAGGTGTGATGAGTGTCTGGACCTGCCTGATACCAGTCAACACAGGCTCGAAGAAATGGTAGGATATGTTGCTCTTCCTGGGAGTAGTCATGAGTGCTACTGAAGAAACTGAAGATAAGTGCTGATGAAGATCAAGACTGATACTGGAAATGAGCCACTGATAGGTTGATGCTGGTGATGATGAGAATAGCTGAAGCAGATAACTGATGAAGCAGAGGTCTATGTAGAAGAATGGGTCAAAACCAAACCAGATATAAGGTGGATACCCTGAAAAACAAATAAACAAATGTTAAATGATGCAAATGACGATATATGTAAATGATATGCAAGGGTTTGTGATTAAGCTGGATATGACTATCTGTCTTGATATAAGTCCATGTATGTCCAAAAGTCTAGATGGAGGTTTAGAAATCCAGTAACCAAGGTGGGGGACTCAAATAAAGAGTCACATGTCCGGGGTTAATCACAAGAACTGTCCAAAGTGGAGTACTCTTAAACAAAACAAAAAACAGGGTATGATGTGGCCAAGGGTACCTGCAAACCTGTAAACAGCCCAACCCCCTCACAGGTAATGTTCTAAAACAAGGATCCTCAGACTTGGATCAGTCATGAGAAGTGTAAACACTTCTAACCCGGAGGTACAATGTTTACAATAACCATGAAAGATCCTCCTCTAATTCACCTAAGTTTCTGAAGGTCATAATAAAGGTCATCTAGACTTAGCAGGCTTCCCAGATAGCCCTAGCACTACAGGAAATCTGTAGCACAGAGTTCTCAAGAAGAAACCCACATCTGAACCGCGTTTCATATTCCCGCACCAGACCGAAATGGAATGGGAAAGAACATGAACCACTCTAGCCTAGGTGTCAATCAGGTCCCAAGTGTAGGACCTTAAACTCTCAATGGAACCCCACCCACCAAAACAGAAACCAGATCCAGTAATGATAATGACAGTATGGAATATGAAAAACTGTAAAGGAAAGCAATAAATAAAGCTGTACATAAAGCAGTAAATAAAGAAAAATAAATAAACACACATAGCACATAACACCCCAGTAAACACAAATAAAACAAGCGTTAGGAGGAACCCACAAAAAGAACCAGAAGCCCTGGTTACAATATAAGGGTCCCCAGCAGAGTCGCCAAGCTGTCGCTCCCACCAAATGACACCTAGTCAGAAGGGGTATAGACGCGAACGGTCGGCGAAAGAGAGAGAAATGAATAGAGTCGCCAGCTAGGCATTTTTATCCCGAAGGAAAGGTAATGCTGCATAAACCTGAGAAAAGATGGATAAGACGGTCGCGAACCAGAGAAACTGAGAAAGGGGGTTGGTTACAACCTAGGAAGGTATTAACACCCAGATTGTCCGCCGTACTCGACGGGATCCACGCTTGAAATATTTGTGTTTAGAGGGGTAGTGTCAGTGCTATTTGTGTATCAAAGTTGGAAAGAATGCAAGTGTCAGTGCAAAATAAAATGTGAAGTGTATAAGAGGAGTGTCAGTGTAAGAACAAGAGTGAAAACTCAAGACTTTGAGGCCTAAAAGAGTAATGCTGGAAGAGGGGGAATATACAGAGACTTTTGTTCGATAACTGTTAAGTTATGCCTACGTATCCTCTCGTGCAATGAGGAAGTCAGAACATCGTAGTTCGACTCAAAGAGACTGAAAGTAAGATTGACTGTGAACTGCTTTCTTGTCTATGCTCAAGTGTATGACCTGTCTGGCTCAGGTGCTAACTGTCTTGCATTAGACGGAAGAAGCGAGTTCTCGTTTGTGAGTGAATGAGGTGAGAAAAGAATCCCGAAGGAGACGATTATTGTTTGTTTTTGTGTTTTCAATCTTTTATTGCTTTTTGATATTTGTCATGAGTTAATGAGCTTAAGCCTAAACCAAGGGTTAGTAAACTCATCACATCTTCCCTCTGATTAGGGGTAATGAGAATACCTTAAGTATGAAGTAAGCACCTCACACTTAGTCGCCATGATGTAGGATTAAGATCATTAACCTACTTGTAATTACTTAGATGTTTTTGGAGTTTTTGTTTAGTGTTAAGTAATGAGTTTAATCCATAATCAAGGATTTAATGGACCCATTACACCATCCTAATAGAAGGATAATAGATGAGAACATTTAAGCTGAGGAAGGCTCCTCAACTTAATCCATGATTAGGGATTAACCTCATGACAAAACAAAGCCTTTATTAGAGTGGATTTTAGTTAATGGTAAGATTAAGAAGTGGATTTTATGGTTTATAAGACAACTTGAGGGGGACTTGTCCATTAACACTAGGGTTAGTCCTTCTTAACCATTTAAGGAAGAATTAGAACCCTAATGCAAGGCCCAAGTTACAAGCTCGGTGTCTTAGTGATTATTAGATGGATTGATTAAAGGATTTAAACACATTAAGGGTTTAACACTTAGGATTAAAGTTATACACTCCATCCTAATAGAAGGATACAGGCATAACCTTAATCACAAATCCCTAAAACCTTTAAGGTTTAGTCCTTGATTATGAGGTGAGAAGAGAAGACTCAAAGATGACACAAAGGTACAACTAATGGGGGACTAATCAAACCCTAATTGTTATCATGCTTGGGTATCCCTAGGGTTTATGAGGCTTGCAAAAGATCTTCAAGAGAGAAGCCACCAGGAAAGAAGCAGATGAAAGGAGGAGGAAGCAGCGAGAAGCAAGACAACTTGCTTCACTTAAGAAGAAAAGTTGCTTGAAGGAAGAAAATGAGAAGGAGGCATGAATGAGAAAGCTCACTCTAAGACAAAAGTAAAATGCAGCAAGCGTGCATAAAAGAGATGAGAAGAGATTATGAGAAGTGAAGGCAAATTCACTTCTCAAAACACTTACCACCTGAAAAGTCAGCAAAAGGAAATGAAATGAAATGGAAATGAGATGAAATGCAATGATGCAAACCAAAGTCAGAAGCATAAATATGATGTTAATGATGCTAAGATATGATTCAAACACATTGCAAGAGTTGTGGATGATCATACAAGGATGAGGATGCAGATGAAGCATGAGAGGAGGCATAGAAGTTCATGAATGTTTATGAAATGGAATGAATGCAAAACATGGAAAATGAATGATGCAAAGATCAAACATGATTCTAATAGGTCCTAAGATGTCTTATATGTCATGTTGAGGCATAAAATGTCATGGCAAGTTCTTGAATGCAAGCATATGAGAGATGGATGCAAATGAAGGCAAGAATTAGGGTTTATGCACAAGATACAACACAAAATTCAAAATCAGAAGCAAATGACAAGATAAAAAATTGAAAATGGGATCAAAGGAACCCTAACCCTACATAAGTTCACTTCCCAAAGGAGGGGACCTAACTCTTAACCTAATGGGAGTTATGATTTTCACAAGTTTGCTAGGGTTTCAAGGCACCTTGAAAGGAAAAATGCACATCAAATTGAAAATGAAAGATAAATTCAAACCAATTTAACCCTAGAAACTACATGATGTGAAGAATACAATGCAAAAAGAACTTACATCAAACTCTTCATGGTTAGGCAGAATGAATTTTTCTAAGTTAGAACAAAATATTGCCTTTTAAGAACTTTAATTCCAAGGAAAAATGTCAAAATAGGTCAAGAACCAAAAAGAAATTTGTTTGAAGAGTTTGATAATGTTTCTAAATGTATCAAAATGCAATGTGAATTTTTTTTGGAATTTTTAAATACCTAAATGTATTTTTAATTAATTAATCCTCATTAACTAATTAAAAATAATCATTTAAATGATTTAAAAATAATTTTTGATGCAAAAAATAAAAATAAAAATATTTTTGGGTTCTGAAAATTAATTAAAGGTTTGATAAAAAATTTCAGAATTTTTTAATGTATTTACTATTTTTAAAAATTCGTAGAAATTAAATACAAAACAAATAAAATAAAAAAAGGAATTAAAGAGAAAATGAGAAAGTCAGCTGATCTAAAGGCCCGGATTCAAACCTAGGGGGGCGGGAATTGACTACGCACGCTAATGGACGGCTGAAATTCAAATCTCACTAATTATGATTAAACCCTAATCCTGAACCCTAATTACTTTCAGATGACCGGAACAGTGTTCCGGTCATCTTCTCCGGCCAGCCAAACCTTCAATCTCACTCAATACGCAACAAAAACTCATAAAACTCTCCAGAATCAACCCTTAGACATCACTGAATCTAAACCCCACAACAAAAATCATTTATTTTTCATGAATCAAGAGAATCAGATCAAAACATAATTCACGGGCAAAGTTTCAGAACAACATAAAATCTTCAAAACTCAACCATTTTCAAAAATGAAAGCATCACCATGATCAGGGAAACATGAGGAACAAGTTTATAACCTAAAATCAAGCTTCTGGAAAATTTGTTCTTAAGGTTACCTGAGTTGAAGCTTTCGAAAGTGGCACTGTTTGGCTGCTTCTTTGCTTCAAAACTTCTCCAATGATCTCCCTCAAGAGTTTGTGATGCTTAGCTGGAGTTTTTGTGGCCTCAAAATGAAGATTGCAGAAGCTCAGTTTGTGCAAGGTGAAAATCGTATTTCTGATTGTGGGCCTTTTAGGGCAAGGTGATGGTTGGGAAATGGTCAGAGGGTTAGGCGGAGTTGTTCTGTGGAATTTGTTTTGAGGTTTTAGGCTTGTGTGTTGAGTTTCGAAGAAAAATGCATAAGAGAGGATTTTTGTGAATGCTGTGTTATGAGAGGTTTCAGCTTGTGTTGTGTGGTGTGTTGAGTTGCTTTTGGTCCATGTATCATCCTCTGATAGGTCAGAGAGTTGTTGTGGGCTATGCTGATTGGTATGGCTTGTTTTGCAAAAAGTCAAGGTTAGGTGTCCTTTGAGGTATGGGAAAGTTCAGGCCAAGGACAAAGGGGTGTCCTGCGCAGCAAGGATCAAGGGCAACCATGGAATTCAGATTGAGGCCAATTAGCAAGTGGATTGAAGCTTATGGGTGGTTTTGCAAATTTCATGAAGTTTGGCCTTTTCTTGATTTCTTCATGCACAAGTCATGAAACTTGAGAATTCTTGGCACAAATCTGACTTTTAGGCAATGTGTTATGTTTATGTGATGCTTAGAAGTCATTTTGAAGTCATAGAAATGCTTGGCATGTGAATTTTCAAGTTTCCCTCTTTGGTGTAAAAGTGAAAATTTAGTGATTTTGTCCAACTTTGACAAGCCATAACTTTTGATCTAAAATGAATTAGAATGAGTTCTTATACTTTTTGAAAATGGGAGGATCCAATCTACAACTTTCATGACCAAAGATTTTTCATTTGAAGCATCTTTGAATCAAAAAGAGGAGGTTGAAAAACTTTCCCCAAATGGCAAGTTTGCATTACAAGTCACTTTCCCAAAAAGGCAACTTTGCAAATGGCTTGAGATTCTTCAATTTTGTGAACTTCTAACATCTTCTATGATCAAATAAAGATCATACACAATCAAAATGATGGAGAAACCCCTTTGGTTGGGTGATTGGGGGCCTCAGATGCCCTGATTTTGCATTGACTTGCTCAAGAAGTCATCTATTGATCAGATGCCTTCCTCATTGAATTTCTTCATGAAAATTGATATGCATGATCCTCATAACATATAGAGACCAATAGAAACAAGAATGACCAAAAAATTTGGAGTTATGGCCTCTGAAACCAAAACCCTAATTTTAGGTCATCTGTGCAGTTAAGCCTAGCTCTGCTTCCATGCCTTTCTCAGTTCTTGTGATTCTTTGACTTCCTTGACCTTGGGAGGATATAACATGATGCTAGAACACATATGGACCCTCTTGAGATGATTGAAGACCTTTGGAGTGGCTCAAAAAGCTCATGGATTGCTCAAATCACAAACCCTAGATGCATATGACTTTGAACCAATGCAGTGAAGCAAAAATGCAATATGGGATGCTATGATTGAACTTATGAAAATGAGGAGAATCACAAGCCATGGTGAAATGAGTGAGGGTAAATTTGGGGTGTTTACACCAGGAAATTATAAGGGTTACTGTTGCAGAGTAATTATTATTTCCTATTTAAGCATGCATCAAGACCTGCATCTTGCCCAAGGTGTCAAGACTCATTTTGTAATAGGGCCATATATGTATTTTGTGCAAATTGAAATTAATGAACAATGGACATCGTTTTGCATACGATCTTCTTTTTTGCTCACTGTCTTTTCATTTTTGTTATTTTCGCACAAAACAATAAATGGCAATGTTTTCTTAATAAACTTCATTCACTTTTTCTAAATAAGATAAAATCAATTACTAAAATGAACAACTCTCAACCCTTGCAGAGATAGCCCTCCAGATTGCACCGACAACGACACTGCTATGACCTCGTATGACTTCGACAATCCGATTAATCAAGCAGATGAAGGGGTTGATGAAGACTATGATTAGCCTGAAGAGTTGGCCAGGTTGTTGAGGCAAGAGGAAAAGGTGATTGCTCCTCATCAGGAGGAGGTTGAGACTATCAATCTTGGTACCGAGGAAGATGTGAAAGAGGTGAAGATCAGGGCTAGTCTGCAAGCTCCAGTGAAAAAATAGCTCATCAGTATGCTTCGAGAATACGTCGATGTGTTCGCTTGGTCTTATCAGGATATGCCGGGTTTGGATACATATATTGTCCTGCACATGTTACCATTGAAGGACGGTTGTCTGCCAGTTAAAAAGAATTTACGCCGTACTCGCCCAGACATGGCTATGAAAATCAAAGAAGAAGTACAAAAGCAGTGGGACGCCCATTTTCTTGTTGTAACTAGTTACCCGCCGTGGGTTGCTAACATTGTACCCGTTCCTAAGAAGGATGGCAAGGTGCGTTTGTGTGTGGATTACCAGGATCTGAATAAAGCTAGCCCGAAAGATGACTTCCCATTACCTCACATTAATGTATTGGTGGATAACACGGCTCAGTTCTCGGTATTTTCTTTCATGGACGGATTTTATGGATACAATCAGATTAAGATATCGCCTGAAAACATGAAGAAGAAAACCTTCATTACACCTTGGGGCACATTCTGCTACAAGGTCATGTCGTTTGGTCTGAAGAACGCCGATGCAACATATCAACGGGCTATGGTAACATTATTCCATGATATGATCCATAAAGAAATCGAGTGCAATGTGGATGATATGATTGCCAAGTCCCAAACAAAGGAAGAGCATTTGGTAAACCTATTGAAACTTTTCAAGCGTCTGAGAAAGTATCAGTTAAGGTTGAACCCCAACAAATGCACATTTGGGGTACATTATGGTAAGCTGCTAGGTTTTATCATAAGTGGAAAGGGAATTGAGGTTGATCCTGATAAAGTCAAAGCTATTCAGGAAATGCCTGCACCTAAGACTGAGAAAGAAGTTTGAGGGTTCTTAGGTAGATTGAACTACATCTCAAGGTTCATATCTCATCTCACTGCAACCTGCGAACCCTTGTTCAAACTGTTAAGAAAAGAGCAAACAGTCAGGTGGAACGATGAATGTCAGAGAGCTTTTGACAAGATCAAAGAATATCTGCAAGAACCTCCAATTCTCATGCCTCCAGTCGAAGGAAGACCTATAATCATGTACCTGACAGTATTAAAAGAGTCGATGGGGTGTGTGTTGGGCCAACATGACGAGTCTGGTCAAAAAGAGTATGCAATATACTACCTAAGAAAAAAGTTTATTGACTGTGAACAACGTTATTCACTGCTCGAGAAAACGTGTTGTGCTTTAGCGTGGGCTGCTCGCCGACTAAGACAGTATATGTTGACTCATAGTACCTTATTGATCTCAAAGATGGATCCAGTCAAGTACATATTTGAGAAGCCATCACTTACCAGAAGGCTTGTAAGATGGTAAATGATTCTAACAGAGTATGACATTCAATACACCTCTCATAAGGCCATCAAAGGCAGTGTATTGTCTGACTATCTGGCTGAGCAATCCATTGATGACTACCAGCCTATGAGATTTGACTTCCCTGATGAAGATATCATGTTCTTAAAAGCAAAAGATTGTGAAAAGCCTATTCACACTGAAGGGCCTGACCCAGAAGAAGCATGGACTATGATGTTTGACGGGGCAGTTAATTGCAACGGTCGTGGGGTTGGTGCGGTGCTTATTACACCTAAAGGGGTTTATATGGCTTTCTCAATAAGGCTCACCTTTTCCTGCACTAACAACAAAGAAGAATACAAAGCTTGTATCATGGGTCTAGAGGAAGCCATTAACCTCATGATCAAAACCTTGAATGTATTCGTAGATTCAGCTTTGGTAATCAACCAGACCAACGACAAGTGGTACACTCATCAGGAGCATCTGATTCCCTACTATGACTATACGAGGAGATTATTGACCTTCTTCACAATATTTAAGCTTGAATACATCCTTCGAGATGAGAATTAGTTTGTAGTCGCTTTGGCTACCATTTCATCCATGATCAAAGTACAGGTCTCCAATTACGTACCTCGGATTTTGGTATCTAGACTGGACAGACCGGCATTTGTATTCCCTGTGGACATTGTCACTGATAACAAGCCTGATGGGCGCGAAGACGCGATATGTGTCTAGCGGTATCTGAACTGCAAGCGCACATCCTATCGAAGTAATATAAAAGCTTGTCGATCCCACAGGGACTTTATAATCACTTAGTGCTAGAGGGTCTACTAGTTTAGCTAAGGTGGATGTTTGTCACAATTTGGTTTCAATGATTAGAACGAGAATTAAATTTAGTTTAATAAAATAATGAGAAGGCGGTCGGTATGTAATTATGTTAACCTAGGCGGGTCAATCTAACCTAAGCTTATAAGGATGGTTCACTTAATTTATTCTATAGAGATTATCAGTTTAAATACCCTCGACTCACACTCTCGTGGTCTTATCTCAGATCTTACTCCTAAAGCCCTATGCCTGCTCTCGCTAGCCCATAAGTGTTTAGAAGATAATTTTTGAAAACTTAATAAGTCTAATTCATTTTAAAGCGCTCTCGCTGTATTTAAATCAAATGCCTAACTTTAACTATCCGGTTAAAATCTCACACTCTCGTGGTCTCGACCTAACCTATTACACTTTTCCTACTCTCGTAACAAAAAGATTAATTTTTATAAAAAAAGTCACAGCCAGAATTTAAGTTCTTAATTGTTTTAGCTTAGATTTGATTTTACGAGTTGGTTTATTTTAATAACATACCGCCTAATTAAATTAGCTACTCATCTTTGTTGTACCAGACAGATGCAGAAACAGACAGATATTAATTAAAACATGCATTATAAAATAATAGAAATAAATTCTTAACATATATAAATAAATAAATTAATATAAATGCGAAATTATAAAAACCTGAATAATAAAAATCGTAAAACTCCTTCTTCCACAGTCTGGTAAGCTCGGAGTGCGGAACCGGAATCGAAAATAAAATTAAACGAATTTCTGAAGGCTTGAAAGAAAATAAATAATAACAATTTCCTAATGTTGGAAATTGTTATTTAATTTGGGTTGGATATAGAAATTAAACAAGAATAATTTGCTGGAAAAATAATAAAATAGGGTGCAACAAAAATACGGCAGAGCTTCCGCGAAAATCTTAAAAACTAACTCTGTGTTTTCTAATTAGTAACTAGGCTATTTATAGAAAATAATATTGGGCTTGGGCAGTTGAAATCCATTGCGTGGGCATCGTTGTTGAAGAGAGAATCCAGCGAACATGCATTACTGAGTCTGCGGAATAATAGGAACACTTTTTGACTTCATGTTGCACGTCTATGACCAATTCAATTCAATTAACCTATTTTTTTCTTTGTCACGTTCGTGACAAAGGTGTCACGCTCATTTTCTTCATTTAAAGCGTGTCACGGTCGTGACACCTGAGTGACGATCGTGAGTGTTCCACGTAGGGCGTCACGGTCGTGATGATGTGGTAACGACCGTGACTGTTACAAATTATGCAGAATCACAGAATTCCTTTCTTCTTCTTCTTTTCATGCTTGTTTTTGTTCATTTCACCTTTGGCTCATGATTTAGCTCTAGAAATGTTATACCTGCAATATGACATAGAAAACTCGAAGAATCGAGTGTTAATACGATAAATGTGCGATAAATCGGACTTGAAACATAGTAATAAAATGATACGATTTCTCGTTATCAAAGCCTTGGTACCATGACATCAAATGCTTCTTGGAAACTCAGACATACCCACCTGGGACATCGTCAAATGATAAGAAGACATTAAGAAGGCTAGCCGGCAGTTTCTTCCTCAATACTGATGGTTCTTTGTACAAGCAAAACTTCGACATGGTCTTGCTCAGATGTGTTGACAAGAAGGAAGCAGACCTATTGATGCACAAAGTACATGAAGGTTCTTTCGGTACCCATGCCGGAGGACATGTAATGGAAAATAAGTTATTAAGATCGGGTTACTACTGGATCATAATGGATGCAGACTTTTGCGCCTACACCAGAAAATGCCACAAATGCCAGATCTACGCAGATAAAGTGCATGTGCCTCCGAATCCTTTGAATGTAATATCTTCACCTTGGCCCTTCGCCATGTGGGGCATTAATATGATTGGAAATATTGAACCGATTGCTTCAAATGGTCACAGATTCATCCTGGTAGCCATTGATTACTTCACCAAATAGGTTGAAGCAACTTCGTATGCAAATGTCACCAGGAAAGTGGTAGTTCGATTTATGAAAAGGGATATCATCTGTCGATATGGAGTTCCCGATCGAATCATTACTTATAATGGTTCCAATTTGAACAACAAGATGATGGCAGAACTTTGTCGGGACTTCAAAATTCAACATCACAACTCTTCTCCTTACAGGCCAAAGATGAATGGTGTTGTTGAGGCCGCTAACAAGAATATTAAGAAGATTGTGCAAAAGATGGTAGTCACCTACAAATACTGGCACAAAATGCTACCATTTGCCTTGCATGGGTACCGAACCTCTATCAGAACATCTACTGGGGCAACACTTTATCAGCTTGTGTATGGTATGGAAGTTGTCCTACCTGTTGAAGTTGAACTACCCTCCTTACGGGTAATGGTGGATGTGAAACTGGATGAAGCAGAATGGGTCCGATCTCGATATAATCTGCTGAGTCTGATTGAAGAAACGAGATTAGCAGACATTTGTCATGGGCAGTTATATCAAAAGCGAATGAAGAAAGCCTTCGATCAGAAAGTCAGACCTCGAGAATACCAAGTGGGAGAGCTTGTCCTGAAAAGACTTCTTCCTCCTCATACAGACCACAGGGGCAAATGGACGCCAAACTACGAAGGCCCATTCATAGTAAAGAAAGTTTTCTCTGGTGTGGCACTGATGCTCACTACTATGGATAGCGAGGATTTCTTATCTCCTGTGAATTCAGATGTAGTTAAAAAATACTTCGCATAAAAGACCCGTTGTACATAAAAATAGAATGTAGGTCCAGGAAAAAATAGGGCATCCCGACGAATCAAAAACAGAATAGAAGACTCAAGGAAAAATAAGGGAAAAATTAAAAATAAATGTGTACACCCGCTGATTTGAAAAGCCACATCAGACAGCTCAGGCAAAAAAGGGTATCCCGGTGGATTGAAAACCCGAAAGGGCGATCCACGCAAAATCAGGGGAAAAAGCGAACAACTGCATTTTGAATTTGTCTTTATCACTCACGACATGGCAAGCTTCGAAAGGATAAAGCGTCGGTCAGAATCAACCTTTTTCAGAAAGCAAGATAAGAAGAACGTCAAGGTCATACAAGTCATAGAAAAGAAAGCTCACTGGAGCGTCAACTTCAACATTTCCAACACCTTTATTTTCTCAATTTACAGCAATCTCCTCCTTCTAGGGATTCGCTTCTTCACTGTACTTGCCTATTCAGGGCACACAAATCAATAAAATCATAATATTAAGTCACACTTTGTTTTGTACATTTTTGTTTCGTTTGCGAAATGTTCAAAGTTCATAATACAACACTTGTATGAAAACATATAAGCCATTTTTAATATATGCTTGCAGGAAATATGCACTCTTGAGCAAAACTAACTCCTATGACGGAATCCGGTTGAGGATACCTCGGGACACTTGTGCGTTTCTTTTTAACAGGTTGCAGGTACTCAAGACAGACAATCTCACAGCATGGGGTATATCAAGCCTCGTATCCCCAGCCAAGTCAGCAATCACCTCATCAGTAGGGTTAGTTGACAGGAGTTTTCCCCCACGAAGTTGTCATCCCCTCAGAGGATCCTTCGAGAAACTCATTAAATCCCCAGCGTGTCGCTTGGACGAAGGAGTTACAATAGATTACTTCCCAGAAGTTATCTTCTCCCCAAGCAAGATCTCCCGAGCAATGCTTGAACTGCTGTTCCCCAACAAGTTGCCAGAGTTTTCCTTTTTTCCTCAGCCAGTCGCCAGGACTTTCTGTTCCCTATCAGAGTTGCCAGTTCCTCACCAGCGGAGTTGCCGAAGCCTCCTCATCCCCAGCATGAGTCTCTTCAACATAAGCTTCCCCAGCCGAGATCCCCACAGAGTTCCCTAGGAAGATCGTTCGGTGATCCTCTCTCCCCACAGATCGGCCAATGATCTCTTTCCCCAGCGGAGTTCTCCCTCCAGACAGATCGCCCAGAGATCTTTCTCCCCGCAGGATTCGGATCTCAGATCGGTTCTCTCATTTTGCATAATCATAGCATTTGCATCATTTTTCCCCAAAATAGGCGTAGCATTCCGTCTAATATGGAGCATTACGGAAAAAATCAAACATTTGCATGATTATAAGCCAGGTTCGAGTCAATCACCTGCAAACATGAGAATCACTTCACCAGCAATATACAAAACTTATCCCCCGCAGACAAAGCCAGAATACTTTTTGCACTCTCAATACAAATACTTGTTCATACTTGTACATATTCTTTTTGACACTCGCCCGTGTCATACTTCCCCAGCAAGTCAAACACTCATCTGTGTCCCTTGCTCAATCTTTTTGACACTCATCCGTGTCTTGCACATATTTCCCCAGCAGGTCAAACACTTGTACATACTTATACACAATCCTCTGATACTCGTCTGTATCTTGTATGTATCATCTCCTCAGCAGATCAACACTCGTCCGTGTTCCTTGCTTAACCGATTGATACTCGTCTGTATCATCATCCTTAAACATGTGTCAGCGTTTGTTTCTATCGATACTCATCCGTATCGTGGTCCTAAGGATGCTCGTCTGCATCTTTAGTCTATACACACTATCAAACAATTATATCGTTTATTTTTAAGCGTAAGCACTCGTCCGTGTTTACCATTCCCCAGTAAGTCACCAACAAAACAACTTTTCTATCCATTCATGATATTTTCGGCAGCCTTCCCCTGCCAGGTGATCGTCCTTCACCTTTGAATGATCGTCCCCCATCCTTTCTCCTAGTGGAATCCCCATTGTTGGAACTTTCTATCCGGCATTCGTCCTATGTCGCGATATCTTTTTAGCAGTCGTCCCCTGTTAGGTGATCGTCCTTCACCTTATGATGACCGTCCTTCATCATTTATCCGATGGCCGTCCCCATCGTTGATCTTTGTAATCTGACATTTGTCCTATGTCGAGATAATCCCCAACAGAGCAGTCATACCTTGCTAGGTGATCGTCCTTCACCTCTTGATGATTGTCCTTCATCATGTTTATTCGATGGCCGTCCCCATCATTGATCTTTTCTATCCGGCATTCGTCCTATGTCATGATATTTTCAGCAGCCGTCCCCTTCTAGGTGATCGTCCTTCACCTTTTGATGACCGTACCTTATCATTATTTCATTTATTCTTTTACCCGATGGCCGTCCCTGTCGCGGTTTATTTACCCTTTAACCTGATGGTCGTCCCCGTCAGTGTTTTCCTCATTTCTTTAATCCCTATCGAGTTTTATTTCTTTACTCGATGGCTGTCCCCGTCGTGGTCTTTTCCTTTATCCTGATGATCATCCTTCATCAGTTTACCCGATGGCCGTCCCCGTCAAGGTCTCTTTATTTCCCAGCATGATGGTCGTCCCCGTCATTGCTTTACTTACCGTTTTTCATCCCCAACAGTCGTCCTCTGCTCGATGGTCGTCCTCCATCGCTTTCATTTGATACTCATACTATACTGCCTGTTACAATTTATATCCTTTTTCTTATTTTAATAAAGATTGCAAATTTCGGGCTGTCTTGGTATTCAACCACAAGTTATCCTGTTTGTCTGTTAAGTCAGGCGCTTACATCCTGCATAGCTAACTCCTGCTTGAATAGGGGCAGCTGTAAACACCCCAAATTTCCCTCACTGTTTCTCACACCATGGCTTGTGATCTTTTCATATTGCATTTGCATTATCATACCATCTCACATTACATAGTTTATTTCACTGCATAGGTTGCATAATTAGGGTTTGTGATCAGGAGAATCCAAAGAAGTGATCTGAGCCATCTCAAAGGCCTTGAATCTTGTCAAGAAGGTCCATGTGTTTTCTATGATCATAATATGCTCCCCATGGTTCTTAAAAGTCAAAATGTCACAAAGCATTGCAAAGGTTTTCAAGCAGATTGAGCAATTTCTACATAGATAACCTAGAATTAAGGTTTTGGGTTTGAGGCCTTTAACCTCAAATTTTTTGGTCATTCTTGATTCTAATGGTCTTTATATGTTATAAGGATCATGTGTACCAAATTTGATGAGAAAATTCATTGTGGAAGTCATTTGATCAACTGGTAACTTATTGTGCAAGAAAAGTCAAAATCAGGGCATCTGAGGCCACCACCAATGGTACCAAAGGGTCATCTTCATCATTTTGAGGTTCTATGATATTTATTTGATCTTATAAGTGGTTAGAATTTCACAATATGGAAGAATTTTGAGCCATTTTCAAACTTTCCATTTTTGGACATGACTTGTAATGAAAACTTTCCATTTTGTGAAAGATCTTCAACCTCCTTTCTTGATCAAAAAGGCCTCAAATGGAAAAATTTTAAACATGAAAGTTGTAGATTGGATCTTCCCATTTTCAAAAAGTACAAGAACTCCTCTTGATTCATCCTAGAACTCAAGTTATGATGATTCAAAGTTGGCAAAAATCACATAATTTTCAAGTATGTGCCAAAGAGGGAATTTTACAAATTTGATTTCCAAGACTTCTAATGCCCTCTAATTGACTTCTACACTTTATAACATGTTCATATAACATTGCAAGATCAAAATCATGCCTTGGATCACAAGTTTCCATGAGCCATTTTTACCAATTTTTCAAAGTTGTGAAAATGCAAAAGTCTTGCTATCTCATGAATCAAGTGGTACAGATCATCAAATTCAATCCAAAGCCCCTCCACAAAGTTAGCTGAAGCAAATCAAGCCATAGAATCACCTCTGACCACAACCATGCTCATGGTACACCAACTTTGACTTTTTTGCAAAACTCCCCATGCCAATCAAGTTGTGCCACACTAACTCTCTGAACCAATCACAATACTTTATGCAAACCCTAAGCACCTCAAAGCATACAACACACAAGCTCAGAACCATCCATAAGCTCAGATTGCCAAAAATCTCAAAAATCTTCATCTCATCGAATCACACTGCACAAGCCTCAAACTCCAAATATTTTTTCACCAATCAACTCAACATCATCCATAGAACACAAAGCACCCTCAATTTTTCCCTAAAAGCCACTCAAACAAAAACACGAGTTCTGCTTCATCAGAACTGAAACACTCAGACCAGCCAAAACAAACTTGTTCTAAGCACTTCATAAGCCTCAGGGGATCCATTGGAGTGGATTAGCATCAAGGAAAGGGCCATAAAGCACCAAATTGTAATGCTTCAGCTCAGGTAGCTCTCTCAAATAATTTTTCCAAAACTCCTTTTTTATGTTACAAAATGAATCTATGTGCTATCCGGATCATTGTGATATGTTTGGAGTTGAAAATGGTTGAGTTTTAAGCATTTCATAGCCTCTTGAAACTTTGCATGTGTTTTGTTGTTTTCTTCGATTCAGTTGATTCATGAAAATAAATGAGTTTTGTTGTTTGATTTGTGTTGTATGATGTTCAATGTTTGATTCTGGAGTGTTTGATGCGTTTTTATGGTGTTTTGAGTAAGTTCAGGGGAGGGGTGCCGAAGAAGACGACCAGAGCTCTTCTCCGGTCGCCTGAGATTAGTTTGCCCTAATCCTGTTTGATTTCCCAGTTTAAATTATGGCCCTTAGATCTTGCTTAATTAAAACACACGTGCGGGCCAAATCACTTCATTAAAACCATAAACCTAGTTTAATTAGTTTAATAAATTAATTAAATCAGAATCAATCTGGACCTTAGGATCACGCGCCAATCCCATTTTTAAACCTGAGCCTTTGATCTTTCCTACCCTTGGTCACATTGACTTAGCATCTGGACCACTGGTTCCCTGAATATCCAATCTGAACCGTCCTTTATGAATACTTCTCATTTTTATTTTGTTTATTTCACATTTATTTTCACACATTTATTTAAAATAGCAAAAATATTTATAAAATCATCATTTTCTGCATTTTCATTTCAAATATTTTTAAAAACTCAAAAACATTTTTTTTTTTAATTTTTTCATTAAAAATGTATTTTTAAATCATTTAAATGTTTTATTTAAGTAATTAATTCATTTTAATTAATTAAAAATACATTTAGGTATTTAAAAATCACCAAAAAAATTATGAAGCATTTTCATACATTTAGAAAAATTTACAAACTCATCACACAAATTTCTTTTTAGGTTTGATCACATTTTCACAATTTACTTTGAATTAGGGTTTCCAAAATTGCCTATTTTCTAACCCTAACTTAGAAAAATCATTTCTGACCAACCATGATGAGTTTGCATTTGGTTTTTTTTGCATTGTTTCATACTTTGCATCTAGTATCTAGGTTATTTAACTCATAATTTTGCATTGCATTTTCAAATTGTTTTGCATTTTTCATGAAGAACACCCAAAAACCCTAGCTAACTTAGGAAATTCATAACTTGTTTCTAAGCTCCTAACATGTTTGTTTTGCATCTCATCCCTTGTATGAACATTCATAAGCATCTCACATGTCTTTGCATCATTCCATAACACATTTGCATAGCATATTCACTTCTAGTCTTGGTCTTTGCACTTTCATTTGCTTTATTCCCTTTTGCTTTGTATCTTATACATTCACACTAACATTTCAGGGGCTTATGGTAAGTTGTTTGGGATGTATATTTTCCTTCACATCCCACCTCTTCTCACATTTTCATTTGCATCTTTTACTTTTCTTTGAAGTGAGTTTGAATCACTTGTTCTCCCTTGCTCTTATCTCTTCCTTTTTGGTTACTTATCTTCTTCAGGAAGTAAGTAACCTATCCTCATTTCTCTTCTCTTTTCATCTGCTTCTCTTCCCTTGGTGGCCTTCTGAATACTTCTCTTTAAGCCTCACAAACCATAGGAACAACCAAGCATGATAACTTTAGGTTTGTATATAGTATCCCCTTAGTTTTTACCTTTGAGTCACCTTGAGTCTCTTTTATCATCTCATAATCAAGGCTAAGCACTTAAAGCTTTAGGACTTTGAATTAGGGTTATGCCTGCATCCTTATCTTAGGATGGAGTGTATAACTTTAATCCTTAGTGTTAAACCGTTAATTTGTTTACACATTCTAATCAAAACACCTAATAATGATTAAGACTTAAGCTTGTAACTTGGGCCTTATATTAAGGTTACATCTCTTCCTTTTGGTTAGAGGGACTAACCCTAGTGTTCAATGGACAAGTCCCCCTCAAGTTAAGTCTTACAAACATAAAACTCATTTCTTAATCCCATCTTTAATTAAACTCCACTTTAATAAAGGCTTGTTATCTAATGATTTTAGTCCCTAACCATGGATTAAGTTGAGGAGTCTTTCTCATCTTAAGTGTTCTCATCTATCATCATTCTCTTAGGATGGTGTAATGAGTTCACTAATCCCTAATTAGAGATTAAATTCATTACTTAACACTAAACAAAAATACAAAAAACATCTTAATAATCACAAGTAGGTTAATGATCTTAATCCTATATCATCATGGTAATTAAGTTGAGATATTCATCTCATGCTTAAGTAGGCTCATTATCCCTAATCAGGGAGGATATAATGAGTTTACAATCCTTGATTTAGGCTTAAGCTCATTATCTTACGCAAAACACCAAAAACAATAAAAAACTGAAAACACAAAAACAAACAATAAACGTCTCCTTCGGGATTCTTTTCTCATCACACTCACTCTGAAAACGAGAGCTTGCTTCTTCCGTCTAATGCAATACAATTAGCATTCGAGCTAGATGAGTCACACACTTGAGCATAGACAAGTAAGCAGTTCACAACAAATCATCCCAGTCTCTTTGATTCGAACTACGGTGTTCTGACTTCCTCATTGCATGAGAGGATACGTAGGCATAACTTAACAGTTATCGAACAAAATTCTCTTTGTCTCCCCTCTCCTTCCATCTTTCTTTCTAAGCCTCAGTCTTGAGCATTTCACCCTTTCCTTTGCACTAACACATTGTACATTCCTCCCTAGCTCCTTATGCACAGTTTAGCACAAACACTACCCCCTTTTAGAAACAATCAAGTAAGCGTGGATCCTGTCAAGTACGACAGACGATCTGGATGGTAATACCTTCCCAGGTCATAACCAACCCCCTTTCTCAGTTTCTCTGGTTCGCAACCGTCTTATCCATACCCTTCCAGGTTTATCCAGTATTACCTTTCCTTTGGGATTAAAATTCCTAGCTGGAGACTCTATTCAACCTCAACCTCCAACATCGCCGATCATTTGCGTTTAAACCGGGACGAAAGTCCGGGGAGCGACATGAAGCATTGAGAAAAGTTGTGAATAAATGATGTCGCACGAACTGCCTTGGTCGACCAACATCCAGTGGACATCAAAATTGGCCATCTGAGCCTGAACGAGCAAATGGATGCTAGCGTTCGGTGCCCCTCCCAGCAGTTCCTCCTTATAGAAGGAAATAGGCACTTAGTCGCTCCTGGGAAGATCCAAAGTGGTGTTCTGGGCCGGTCCCTTTGCAATCAGCTGGTCGAATTTCGTTTTCACGGAACTGACGGTAATCTTGTTGAATCCCCCCCTAAAATTACCATTGCATAGGGGAAGGCTTCCCACGGGCTATGGGATGAGAGATATCCTGGACTTCCCAGGTGGTCGGGTATAAAGAAATCCTCAGGTCGGTAGATACTGAGGGCGACCTGCATGTTGGCGTCCGAGGGTATAACTACCGCCTCTTCGGCCTTCTTGGTTTCTTGCACTTCCGGCCTGGGTGTTTCCTTGGACTTTGGGAACTGTTTGAGGTGGCCATTCCTTATGAGTATCTAGATCGCATCCTTCGGATGGATGCAATCTTCAGTATTTTGCCCGTGGCTCTTATGGAATCGATAATATTTAGTCTTGTCGGTGCCCGACTTGTTGGGCAGTTGCTTGGGAAAGCGAACTCCTATATGCCGGAACTCCGAATTTGCGTAATCGGAAAATATCTTTTCTCTTGATACCGAGAGAGATGGGTATTCATGAAAGAGACCTATCGGCTCCCTCTGCTCCCGAGGATCACAGGAGCGATCTTCCTTTCTTTTTCCCCCACTCCCCCCCTGACGAGATGTCGAGGGCTCATCAGTCTTGGAAAGTTTGGCATATTCTCGACGTCTGGCGTCACAAACAGAACTGGAAGCATATTTCTCCTCGTACTGGATGTATGCCTGAGCCTTTAGATGGAAAGTGTCTAGCGTAGCAGGAGTTTCTATGCCCACCGCCCAGTGGAAATCAGTGGATGGGTGTAGCCCGCGCTCCAACAAATATTTATTTATATTGTCAGTGGTAGAGACTTGGACGCCTTCTTTGTTGAATCTTTCGATGTAGGTTCATAGGTGTTCATCCTTACCCTGGATAATAGCTTCGAGGGACGCGTCTGTCTTGGGATGGTGCCAGGAGGCGGTGAAGTGTCTGGAGAAAGTCCAACCGAGTTACCTCCATGAGGTGATGGACTCGGGTTTGAGACTTTTATACCATGTCATTTCCCATTTCCTCAGAGTGGTCGGAAAGAGGCGGCAATTGATTGCTCCACTTACACCCCTATAACCGAGCAGGGCGTTAATGTTTTTGATGTGCTCGTCTGGATCTGTCGTCCCATCATATGAGCCGAGGGGTGGGGGCTTCTCAAGCCTCCGAGGTAGTTTGGTAGCCATTATCTCCGAGGAGAGTGGGCCTCTGATATCATCCTCGTCACTAGATGTGAACGAGGGAGAGCGTGAATGACGTTTTTTGTTTTGTCGCAGAGACTTTGATCTATTCTTTCTTGGCTGTCTTGGAGACCGGGATCGGGATCACCAAAACACATCACATACCACATAAATCACAAATATACAAAATTAATCACAAATCAAACAATTATAATTATCAGCGTTATAGAAAACATGATTGATAAAGAAAATGCTGCATACAAAGAATTGAAGAAGAAAGATTATAAAGTCCTCTTTATAATTCATCAATGCGTTGATCCAGATAATTTCGAAAAGGTTAGTGGTGTAGAATCAACGAAAGAAGCATGTGAAATTCTAGGGAATCGTTTGGAGGCGCAAAAAGGGTGAAAGAAGTTAGGTTACAAACTCACAAAAGAACCTATGAATTGCTTCAGATGTAAGATAATGAAAGCGTAACATGTTTCTTCACCAGGGTTACAAAACTAGTGAATCAAATCAAGGTATATGGAGAAATGTTAACATCAAGATCAGTTTTTGCAATTATCTTGAGGTCATTGACTCCAAAGTTTGACCGCGTGGTAGTTGCAATAGAAGAGTCGGAAGACTTGTCAACATTAACAAAGGAACAACAAAAGAATTAGAAGTATTGAATCAAGTTCTAACTATTAAAGAGTGAGATACAAATAATAGGCTGCAAAAAGCTCATAACACATTAATAAGTGTAAGTTGTTTTCTAATATAACTTAACATCTCATATTAGAATTTCTTAATTCAATTCAAAATTTTATATGTATATCCAATAAGGGGTTGGAAAAACACTCAAACCACATACGATACAATAAATCCATCTTCTATAATATATTGGTTGAACATAGTGAAAGCTGCAATGTACAAGGTACCTTAAAAATAACTAAAACATCAACATCAATAATAACTCAAACACTTACAATTTTGCTCAACGAAAACATTAACAATAACAAAAACATTTACCTTTATTAACAAACAAAAAATGACCTTAACAAAACAACAAAATACCTAAACAAAAAGATCAACATATGTCAACATAAAGATATAAAATAACACAAACAACAACATTTATAAAAAACACCAACTTACCTAAACAATAACATCCACAGTAACACAAACAACAACATATATGAGCAAAACAAAAATATCAATATACCTAAACAAAAACATTCACAATTACACAAACAACAACATATATGAGCTAAGAAAAACATCAATATACCTAAACAATAACAATCACAATACCACAAACAACAACATATATGAGTTAACCAAAAACATCAATACAACTAAATAATAACATTCACAATAACACAAACAACAACAACAACAACAACAAACTGTTATACTAAAACGACAACATGCCTTAACAAAAACATTAATACATCCCAACAAAAAGTTCAAAAATATGATAAATTATAACATAAAAGGTTAAAATGTCTCACGTACCTGAAATGTGAAGAGGAAGTGAAAGAAATGAGTTAGGTGTTTCTGATTTGCATATTGTGTAGCACCTTTACTTGATTCATACGAGTTGGAGAAGATATGTTGGAGTTTTGTGAAGAAATGATGTGCAAACGTTAATGAAGATTAAGATAAGGCATAAGAGATATGTTAGAGTTTTTTTTTGTGGGATAGGGGTTGTTCTGTATTGAAACGAGAGAACGTTTGATTATATATATGTAATACTTTTTACTACAGTTGATAAAAACAACTGTGATGAAATGTCAGTACGTTTCACAAGGATTTCTATTTTAGACCGTGGTAAAATGTATTTTAGTTTTAATATAAATATAAGAATATAAGGGTCACATCCATTTTGTAACAAAGAAAAAAGAAAAATTGATGGTGTTGGTATTCGAAGCTTATCACTCCATGTATTTTTCACTATAGTTGTTAGTTTTGACCGTGGTGGTATGTCTTTTAGTAAATAATAATAATAAAGTGTCTAATAATGAGTTATTACTATGGTTGACTAAATGTTTGTAGCACGATAATATTACGAAATCTATATTTTGTAATAATGTAACGGTGTTCAGAGCGCATTTGAATTGATTTTGTAATGATTATAAAGCTAACTAACTAAACAAATGGTTAAGAAATAATATGACAAAAACCACTAAGTCCCTCTTTCAAATCTTACACACCACTATAATATTACATTAGTCAAATTTAGTGTCTCTTTTCCATAGGTGCAAACTTATGTCTTCAAATGTTTATTTTTTTCTCTTATCATGTTCAAATAGTATCATTATGATGTATGAGTGTGGTGATTTTCTTCCTCATTTTGTTATTTCTCTTTTTTTTTTGTTCTAGTCTTCTCCTTGATTTTTCACCATGACTTCCATTATAAAAAATCATATAATTTGTATGGATAGGATAATTTTTGGATTGAATTATCATTTTCCACCAAAAAAAAAAAAAAAAACTCAAAGGACTAGAAAACATGCTAAGATGAAATATCATCAATATTATAACTATATACTTGGTCTCATATGGTCGTTAAATATATGTATTGATTCACCTGATTTGGACATGTTCATAAATTCGAGGGACTTTGTTACAAGCTTAAGGTTGACAGACTTTTCCATGTTCAAGATTGTTGACACCTAACGTTTAATTACATATATATATATATATATATATATATATATATATATATATATATATATATATATATATATATATATATATATATACATTTGAGTGGTCATGTTTCTGCACACATTGTCATGTGTTCAATCAATGATATGGTATTCAATCTCATTTGTGTAAGCAACTCTTTAGTTTTGTATGATAATAAATTTTATGTGTTTGTGCTTTTATCATATGCTTTATATTAATACACTTTGTATGCATTGCTAGCCTTTATATCACATGTCTCATTTTAAATAAACAATGTCTTTGAAATTCTGAAATTCGCAAAATGAATCGATTCATTCACATCATGCATCGATTCATGCTGTAGAAATGATTCTGGAATTTCTGCTATGAATCGATACATTCGCAACATGCATCGATTCATGCTGTAGAAATGAGTCTGGGATTTATGCTATGAATCGATACATACGCAACATGCATCGATTCATTGTATTTTTATTTTTCTGTTTTTTCTTCATTGAATCAGTATGAATCGATTCATTACATTATGCATTGATGCATAACAGTATAAAAACCATCATGCATCGGTTCATTCGAATCTTGTATCAATTCATTTTTCTGTTTCATTTCTAACAGAATCTGTCAAGTATATGTTTTGTTTTTCTGTTAGTGGATGTAGGACAGTAATTGTATACGAAATTCATAGTCAAGGAGATTGAAGAACACATCAAGAAAAGCAATTTTTAGGGTGTGCATTTCAATGTTGAGCAGGATTGAAACCTAAGAATCAAATTCATCTTTATCATCTTAACACCTTGATTCAAGAACATCAACAATGAATTAGTGTTGTTCTGTGAATTAGAGGTTTATGAGATAACGTTCAGTGGTACGATCGGTGATCCAGCTGAGTTGAAGAGTGAAAGAAGGTTTCAAGGAAAAACCAGCTGGGTTTTCCTTCAAGAACGGGCGTATTCTTGAGGGTTTGTTAGTCACGTTTACAAAACAGATTCAGCCGCAGCGTAAGGTTTAGAAATTGGGAGATTTCACAAATATATCGTGGAACCGGTGAATTGTTTGTATTACTTGCAGGGAATCTTGATTTGGCTCAGATCAAGTGAAGGTTGATACAATAGGAAGATCTAGGTGTATAGATTTCTGGTGTTTGTATAGCAACCTTGTAAACGACGATTTCAGCAATATTGATATAAAATTTCTCAATTTCGGTTTGAAATTGAGAGGGAGACATATCCACATGTGAGGACGAACGTGGGGAACTTCCTTACCAAATCTCTGCGTATTGTATTCCTTCTCCATCTCTATTTACATTTTTAATCGTTTTTGATTCATTTGAAATAGCTTTTGTGATAGGTGCATTCAACACTTTTACAGCTTGTGTGTTTAAACCTTTATCATCTAAATTGTAAATCCAGCACGTTATCACATGTCCGGTCTTCTAGTGGCTGGTCCAGAATAGACGCAAGTATATTAGGGACCGTGGTTTCCGCTAATCTTTAAAAACCTCTGAAAAATCTTTTAAATCCTTGTAAACAAGGAGGTGATCCATTCACCCCCCCTTCTAGATCACTAGCCACAGCGTCTAACAAGTGGTATCAGAGCACCGGTTCGCTGGTGCTTTGTGGCTGCCTGTAACGTTATGGATTCTGAACCAAAGGGGGCGTATAATAGAGCTCCTGTTTTCAATGGTGAAAATTATGGCTACTTGAAAGACTGCATGCGAGTTCACATAAATTCTGTGGATAGGCGCGTATGGACTGCCATTCAAAATGGTCCTTTTCAAATCACCATGATGAATGAGGCAGGTGCCATAGTACCTAAACCAGAAGATGATTGGGATGAGAAAGATGAGAAAAAGTGGTCAAGTGATTGGAGAGCTCGAAATATGCTAATTTCAGCACTTAGTGCAGATGAGTATTATCGAGTATCCCATTGCTCGACAGCTAAAGAAATGTGGGACGCTTTAGAAATTGCACATGAAGGTACAACTGAAGTAAAACAGTCCCGCATTAACACACTTAATCAAGAGTTCGAACTCTTTCGCATGAAACAAGGAGAATCTATTCCCGACATGCAAAAGAGATTTGTTCATCTCATTAATCGTTTGAATGCACTTGGAAAACCTGTTTCCAATGAAATTGCTACTAATAAAATTCTGAGATGTCTTAGCAGGGAATGGCAACCTAAAGTAACAGCTATCAAGGAAGCCAACGATCTAACGACACTCTCAATGACTACTTTGTTTGGAAAGCTGGAGGAACATCAGCAAGAACTAGAAAGTCTAGAAAAGTTTGAGAACAAAAGTAAAAAGGGAAAGGAGAAGAATAAAGACAAAGAGGGTGAGAAGAGGCCTATAGCTCTTGTGGCTTCTAACTCAAAGTCCTCACAAAAAGAGCTAAGCAACAATGAGTCAAGTAGTGACGAAGACTCCGGTGACGAAGAAATGGGAATTTTTGTTAGGAGATATAATAGATTCATTCGAAAGAATGGAATCAAGCATTCCGACAAAAATCTCATAAAGTTTAGAAGACAATCTATAGATTCAAAACAGGAAGAGATTCAGAAGAATAGAGAAAGAGGGTCTTGCTTTAATTGTGGCAAGTCCGGACATTATAAGACGGATTGTCCTTTAAAGAAAAAGGATAAAGGAAACATTCCACCAAAAAGGTATAATAAGAAAAGAAGAGCTTACATTGCTTGGGAAAGTGATAGTGATTCATCAAGTACACAATGCTCAAGTGATAGTGATGAAACCGCAAATTTGTGTCTTATGGCTCACACCAAAAATCAGTCCCACCACAAGAAGAAAAATGATGATAAAAAGGTAAAACAAGCTTACTATAACAATTTCTCTTCTATGTCCTTTTCTGAATTGAAAATAGCTTTTGAAAAACTGCTTAATGAAGCTATAGAAGCATTTAAAAGATTATCTTCCGATAAACAAATTTTTTCATATTTGGAAGGTAAAGTACAACATGCTGAAAAAGATTTAGAGTACTTGAAAGCTAGCATTGCAGAAAATTCAAAAGCTATTGATATTGATGGTTGTAGTAAAATAAGGCATTGTGAAGCTTGTCACATTTGGCAACAATAGGTTATCTCTCTTAAGGTCAAATTGGAAAAAGCTTTACAACCTAAGATTACTTATGCCATTGATACTAGGTTGTTCAAAAAGTCATTAAATCCTCCATATGCAAAATATTCTTTTGTTCCAAAGGATTTAAGGACCAATCATAAACAACAACATTATTGTAGTGTATGTCATTATTGTTGTCATGCTGGCCATACCATTGAAAAATGAAAATTTAGAAGATTTCTAGTGCCTAAAGGTATTTATCAATGGAAGCCTAAAGACAACCATGTTACCACTTACCCACTTGGACCCAATAAAAATTGGGTACCTACCTCTCTCTTTTGATATTGTAGGATGAGTGTCTTGCATCCGTGGAAAGAAGATGGTTTCTGGATAGCGGGTGTTCAAGGCACATGACGGGTGACATATCACTTTTTATTGACTTCAAAGCAAAGAAGAAGGGGTATGTTACTTATGGAGACAATAACAAAGGAGCTATACTTGGTAAAGGTAGTGTAGGTAATCTCTCTACCACTACTATTTCTGATGTCCATCTTGTAGAGGGACTTAAACACAATTTGTTGAGTATAAGTCAATTATGCGACAAAGGTTATAAAGTTTCTTTCACAAAAACTTGTTGCAAAATTGAACATACCGAACATAATGTTGTGTTTAAGGGTGTAAGAGTAAACAACATATATATGCTTGATATTTTGAGTGTATCTTTAACAAGCACTAAATGTCTAGTAGCCCTAAATGATGATTCATGGTTGTGGCATAGACGCTTAGCGCATGTTAATTTCGATTTTCTTAATAAGGTTGTATCTAAGGATCTAGTAGTAGGTCTTCCAAAAATAAAATTTTTAAAAGACCACCTATGTGATGCTTGCCAAATGGGGAAACAAACAAGGGTCTCCTTTAAATCTAAAAACATAATTTCAACTTCAAGACCTCTTGAGCTTCTCCATATGGACCTCTTTGGACCATCTAGGACAAAGAGCTTAGGTGGAAACTATTATGGTTTCGTAATAGTAGATGACTATTCTAGATTCACTTGGACTATATTCCTTCATAGCAAAGATGAAACTTTTTCTGCTTTTAAAAGTTTTGCAAAGCTGTCCCAAAACAAAATGAATTCTAAAATAGTTACAATCCGAAGCGATCATGGAGGTGAATTTCAAAACCATCTCTTTGATAAGTATTGTGACAAGTATGGCATTGAGCACAACTTTTTCAGCTCCTCGAACTCCACAACAAAACGGTGTTGTGGAGCGCAAAAATCGAGTTTTAGAAGAATTGGCAAGAACAATGCTCAATGAGGGTGGATTACCAAAATATTTTTGGGCTGATGCAATTAGCACAGCTTGTTATGTTCTGAACAGGATTTTAATTCGTACTATTTTGAATAAAACCCCTTATGAAATTTTAAAAGGTAGAAAGCCAAACTTGCCTCATCTTCATGTGTTCGGTTGTAAGTGTTTTGTTTTAAATAACGGTAAGGAAAATCTTGGGAAGTTTGATGCCAAAGCTGATGAAGGTATTTTTCTTGGATACTCTCAATCAAGCAAAGCATATAGAGTGTATAATAGGCATTTACTTTCTGTTGAAGAATTTGTCCATGTTTCTTTTGATGATTCTTACCCAAAAATTGTCGGAAAAGGTATCTCTTTTGATGATGCAGGTGTATCTACAGAAGACATACTCAAAGAAGCTGTTTCGGAAATTGATCAATCTGAAACTGCTGAAAATGAGAAGGAGGAAGATACTAGTCATGAAAAAGATAAAGAGGAAGGAACATCTGAAGTGAAGGAACTTCCACCAGCTTGGAAATCCTCTAAAGACCATCCTATAGACAATATATTGGGAGATATTTCAAAGGGAGTGTTGACTCGTTCTAAGATAAGTAACTTTTGTTCTCACTTCGCTTTTGTATCACAAGTGGAACCTAAAAATGCTAAAGAGGCCTTGATTGATGAATTTTGGCTAATGGCCATGCAAGAAGAGCTTAATCAATTTATAAGAAATGACGTTTGGGAACTTGTCCCTCGTCTGCGAGATCATCATATCATAGGTACTAAATGGGTGTTTAGGAATAAACTTGATGAAAGCGGAGTGATAACTAGGAACAAGGCACGCTTATTAGCACAAGGGTATAACCAAGAGGAGGGCATAGATTATGAGGAGACTTATGCACCAATGGCTCGCCTTGAAGCTATACGTCTTTTGCTTGCGTATGTGTGTTCTAGGAATTTCAAGCTTTACCAAATGGACGTAAAGAGTGCGTTTTTAAATGGTGTCATAAATGAAGAAGTATATGTTTCACAACCTCCCGGTTTTGAAAATTCTGAATATCTAGATCATGTTTACAAATTAAAGCGTGCTTTATATGGTCTTAAGCAAGCACCTCGTGTGTGGTACGAAAGACTTAGCAAATTTCTACTTGATCATGGATATTCTAGAGGTAAACTGGATAATACACTCTTCATTAGACATAAAGGAAAGCACATTCTTTTAGTTCAAGTTTATGTAGACGATATAATTTTTGGTTCAACTAACATACACTTGGTCGAAGAGTTTTCTAATGTTATGCAGGGTGAGTTTGAGATGAGTCTCATGGGGGAGTTGAACTACTTCTTAGGTCTCCAAATAAAGCAACTCGATGAAGGTACAACAGTATGTCAAACAAAATACTGCAGAGAGCTGCTCAAGCATTTTGGAATGAATAATTCAAAATCAATTGACACTTCCATGCCTACAAACGGAAACTTTGACAAAGATGAACATGGTAAGTGTGTTGATGTCAAAAGGTATAGAGGTATGATTGGGTCTATCTTGTATCTTACTGCTTCTAGACCGGACATCATGTTTAGTGTTTGTATGTGTGCACGATATCAATCAAACCCTAAGGAATCTCACTTAAAATCAGTCAAGCGTATATTTAGGTATCTTCATGGAACACCTAAATACAGGCTTTGGTATTCCAAAGGGAGCGATTGCAGCTTAGTAGGTTACTCTGATTCTGATTTTGTTGGCTGCAAATCAGATAGGAAAAGCACTAGTGGTACATGTCATCTATTTTCAAATTCTTTAATAAGTTGGCATAGCAAAAAGAAAGTATCCGTAGCTTTGTCTACTGCAGAGGCTGAGTATGTTGCAGCCGGTAGCTGTTGCGCTCAAATTTTATGGCTAAGACAACAACTACAAGATTTTGATATTGAACTTAAACGCATTCCAATTAAGTGTGACAACACTAGTGCCATTAATCTCACTAAGAATCCTTTTTTACACTCACGCACCAAACATATAGAGATTAGACATCACTTCCTTCGCGATCATGTTGAAAAAGGAGATGTTGTTTTTGAGCATGTTGATACTAAAAATCAACTTGCTGACATTTTCATTAAACCTTTGGCAACTGAACCATTCTTCAATATTCGTCGCGAACTAGGGATTCTTGATCTCTCCGCATTGGTGTCTTAAGTTTGTTTGATTTTGTATTATATTTATCTCATCGTGTTTACTAAGTTCTGAATGTAGACTTCACTCGTACCTCATGAGATTACTACGACGGAGGTAATATTGTTCCTCTCTTCACCTTGTTGATATTGTGTGATAAATGTTGTTTGAGCAATTATTTCTCGCTTACATGTACTTCTTTACATATGAATGTTTGAGTGTTAATAATTAGGTTGTAAAGTATTCTTAAGCATCATTACAATGTTATGATTCATTCTGTATTCTGCATAATTTTTGTTTTGCATATTCATTTTGTGTCAATTCATGCTAAATTTCTTTTGTATTTGTAAAAATTATTACAGTATGTATCGATACATTCGTGGTTTGTATCGATACATAGCCACTTGAAAATTCAAAAATTTCGCAACATGTATCGATCACATCCATCTTGAATCGATTCATGTTCATTTTCTTTTAAATCTATCAAAATAGTTACAGTATGTATCGATACATTCATTGTTTGTATCGATACATAGCAACCTGAATTTCAAAAAATTTCGTCACATGAATCGATTCATAAGGTCATGAATCGACGGATACTGTTTTAAAATCAGTTTCTTTCTTATGTATTGACACATCAGCAACTGTTATGACATGTACATCAGTTATAAAACTCTATTTTATCTCTTTCTTCATTCCATTTGCATCATTTACAGTTTCCTAACCCTAACACCACAAAACCCCTTTTCTCTCAAAACCCTAACTTCACCATTATGCCTCCAAGAGTCATGCTTCCTAGAGCAAAAGGAAAAGGTAAAGGGAAAGAACCTGTTGAGGCTTCCCATCAAGCTCCTTCTGTTCCATAAATTCCTCCCTCGGGGGAATCCATTCTCCATCCTGCCATTGCTGAAGAATTTGAGGTTTCCTTCAAGACGAGGTTAGTCATGAAACCTCATGTTTTCAATACTCGTGATAAGCGTACTCTTTGTTTAGAAGAAGTTGTTGATTTAATTGACGCACAAAATCTTGGGTCCTTTTTAACTGCTAATGACGACTATCAAGAGGACTTTATTCGTGCTTTTTATGCTGGTGTGAAATCTGGTAAAGGTTACATGTTCAAGTGTTCTATTGGTACAAGAACTTATTGTTTTGAGGCTGGTGATTGGCACAAAGTGTTCCAAATGCCATCCCCATCGCCTGAGTTGCAGATGTGGCATGATCAGAAGTTTGAAACTCACTTTAATCTGAAGGAATGTTGTGCATCCATTTCAAAATTGGAAAGACCTCTTGGTGATTATGAGCATTTGACTTCTGGAATGATTAAGAGCGTTCCCAGAATTCTGCATTGGATTCTTTCGCATATCTTGCGTCCAAGGTTCGGTGGGCACTCTCGATTGGATAAGCCAGACATCCATCTCTTGTATATTCTGCAGAAGAAGATCCCATTGAATTGGCCCAATTACTTTGTAAAGCGTATCTTTCTTACGAGAAATAGTTCAAAGAACATAACTCTTGCATATGCCGCACAGATTATGAGGATCCTTAAGTTCTGGAAGGTGGTTTTACCCCCTGTGCCTCTCTTATCTTCTTCTAGTGTTCAAGAATTCAACAGTGCTACTCTCTCTCATATGGGATATAGGTGGGACATCGAGCGTCGCTGCTATTACTTCTTTGAATGCAGCACTAGAACCAGAATCTACAACTTTGACATTCCTTCTGAACAAATCTTTGTTGCTGAAGAACAAAAAGATGAAGATATGGAGGATGTAAATGAAGAAAATCCTCCTGACGCAAATGCCAACACTGTTTGGGGTGAGTGGGTGCCACAAAGGTGGTCTCCTACTAACTATGAACCGGCTCTTTCTTCGGTTCCACCGACATCATCTACTACTGCTCTGACATATCTTACTCAAATGTTTGAGCAAATGGAAATTGCAAACAATGCCCGACATGAAGAAGCACGTGCGTGGCATGTACAACAAACGGAGTGGCACAAAGAACACCGAGAATGGCATGATGAACACACTCGGATGTATCATAACCAACACTCATGGCATACAGACTTGGTCAAATGGCATCAAGTTTTCTGCAATGAGATGTCTAGTTTCATGGATGATTGTCGTGCGCATCCGGGGATTATGGAAAGATTTCAAAGCACAGAGGTTCAGAATCGGTTCAGGCGTTACACCTTCATGGGGCAGAATCCTGATGAGATGCCTCATGCACCTCCTCCTCCAAGTTTCCGAGATCCCGATAGAGATGATGCGGAGTCTTGTGGTGGCTACTTTCCTCACTGAGGCTGCATTTTATTTTGCATAACATCATTTTTTTTGCTTAAGTTTCTTTGCATTTTATGTTTAAACATTGTATGCGTTTGGTTTGCTTCTGTAATTCTCAACTCTAATAGACAAATTTAAATGCCTATGCTTGTTTGCTGCTTTCGACTAATTTGTTTGCCCTTTATGTTTCATTCTTTGTGAGTGAATTTTGCTTATATATCTTGATATTGCTGAAATTTTGCTTCACCTATGCATTCTTTCTTGATGTTGACAAAGGGGGAGAAAGGCGAGTGTGAAAAATGACAGGCATGACAGGCGTGCACAAACTCAGGGGGAGTGGTTCTCACACTTCTGCAAAATTTTGTCATCATCAAAAAGGGGGAGTTTGTGAGCAACTCTTTAGTTTTGTATGATAATAAATTTTATGTGTTTGTGCTTTTATCATATGCTTTATATTAATACACTTTGTATGCATTGCTAGCCTTTATATCACATGTCTCATTTTAAATAAACAATGTCTTTGAAATTCTGAAATTCGCAAAATGAATCGATTCTTTCACATCATGCATCGATTCATGCTGTAGAAATGATTCTGGAATTTCTACTATGAATCGATACATTCGCAACATGCATCGATTCATGCTGTAGAAATGAGTCTGGGATTTATGCTATGAATCGATACATACGCAACATGCATCGATTCATTGTATTTTTATTTCTCTTTTTTTTCTTCATTGAATCAGTATGAATCGATTCATTACATTATGCATTGATGCATAACAGTATAAAAACCATCATGCATCGATTCATTCGAATCTTGTATCGATTCATTTTTCTGTTTCATTTCTAACAGAATCTGTCAAGTATATGTTTTGTTTTTCTATTAGTGGATGTAGGACAGTAATTGTATACGAAATTCAAAGTCAAGGAGATTGAAGAACACATCAAGAAAAGCAATTTTTAGGGTGTGCATTTCAATGTTGAGCAGGATTGAAATCTAAGAATCAAATTCATCTTCTCAAACACCTTGATTCAAGAACATCAACAATGAATTAGTGTTGTTCTGTGAATTAGAGGTTTATGAGATAACGTTCAGTGGTACGATCGGTGATCCAGCTGAGTTGAAGAGTGAAAGAAGGTTTCAAGGAAAAACCAGCTGGGTTTTCCTTCAAGAACGGGCGTGTTCTTGAGGGTTTGTTAGTCACGTTTACAAAACAGATTCAGCCGCAGCGTAAGGTTTGGAAATTGGGAGATTTCACAAATAGATCGTGGAACCGGTGAATTGTTTTTATTATACTTGCAGGGAATCTTGATTTGGCTCAGATCAAGTGAAGGTTGATACAATAGGAAGATCTAGGTGTGTAGATTTCTGGTGTTTGTATAGCAACCTTGTAAACGACGATTTCAGCAATATTGATATAAAAGTTCTCAATTTCGGTTTGAAATTAAGAGGGAGACGTACCCACATGCGAGGACGAACATGGGGAACTTCCTTACCAAATCTCTGCGTATCGTATTCCTTCTCCATCTCTATTTACGTTTTTAATCGTTTTTGATTCAATGGAAATAGCTTTTGTGATAGGTGCATTCAACACTTTTACAGCTTGTGTGTTTAAACCTTTATCATCTCAATTATAAATCCAGCACGTTATCACATGTCCGGTCTTCTAGTGGCTGGTCCAGAATAGACGCAAGTATATTAGGGACCGTGGTTTTCGCTAATCTTTAAAAAACTCTGAAAAATCTTTTAAATCCTTGTAAGCAAGGAGGTGATCCATTCACCCCCTCCCCCTCTAGATCACTAGCCACAGCGTCTAACAATTTGTTAAGTAAACTTGTTTACCGTACCATGGTTGTTGCCATCCACATGTTGTCAAACACTTGTTAATCAATGTTTTGTTAAATCCATGGGATATTATGACATATTTCATGGAAAGTTAGGGTAATTTTAGTTTTATGTACCATTTTCCAAAAGGATTCTGACTATATGGAATACAAGTCGATGAGTTGATAAAATTCGGTGACTTTTAAGGGTATGCCTAATTGCATGTTGGAAAATACATGATTTGAAAAACTATAACTTATGGTTGTGTCAAAACACCTCTTGTTTTATTGTCTGTTTATGGTAATTTGAATGTAAATACCATTTTCCAAAAGGATTATGACTACATTGAATGCATGTCGATGAGTTAATAAAACTTAATGACTTTTAACAATATGCCTAATTTTAGGTTGGAAAATACTAACATGGATAATGAGAACTTATGTTTGTGTTATGACATCTCTTGTTTTATGGTTTGACTCTTGATAGACACAAACAACAATAGAATGCTTTGAAACGACCTCTCTTCTGCATAGGAAGACTCATGTTTGACATAAAAATACGATATATATATATATATATATCCTATGAGAATGCTATTTTTATGTGAGAACATGAAAATGAATATGAACCATTAGATTTTAAAATAAATGGTAGATATTATGTGTCATCTCTCCCTCTCTCTCTCTCTGCCCTCTATCATTTATTTTAATAATGGAAGTGAGGAAAAAATGTAATCTCCACCATTTATTATAAAATCTAATGCTTCAGATTCAATCTCATGTTCTCACATAAAAATAACATTCTCAAAGGATACATCCATTATATATATATATATATATATATATATACGGAAGTTCAGGACAATCGAAAGCAATAACGGTCGCCCAATGCTCCAAGACCACAAGAGAGGGAGACTTCATATCTTTACCCAAAACCTTAAGGCATTAGGTATATGGGACTTCTCTCTCTCTCTCTCTCTCGTTCTCTCTCTCTCTCTCTCTCTCTCTCTCTCTCTCTCTATATATATATATATATATATATATATATATATATATATATATCCCTCTCTTATAAATCTATTACCACTCACACTTACATCCAAGGTGTGAGAAAAACACACGTAAATGAAGGATTGAATTGAGGTTTTCACTCTTGACTACTTTTCGCACTTTAATACGTTGCGTCAAGCTATGCTATGAATGCATTGCGGAAGCATAAATGAATGTAAAACATAAAGAAAGAGTAAATAACACACGATATATCCTGGTTCACTTGAGAACTTCTACAGCTAATCGAGTCCACCCGCCATGGTGCTTTTTCCTGAAACATGGGCTTAATCCACTATGACCAAATCATTATGATTACAATCGCACAACACCATTGTGACTCACTCAATGAACCATCAAGGGATCCAACTGGATATAACATTCACTAATCCAACAGAACCTCTGCTAGGATTTCCTGTGTGCAAATCTGTCGTGACTAACTGCACAACACCTCGTGTCATAACTTCCTGCGCGGCCTACAACTGTAACTAAGTGCACAACAACCTGTCGTGACTTCCTGCATGGAAACGTTCTATGACTAACTACACAACACCGTGTGTCGTGACTTCAGGCTCCAGAACCAACGGTTCTAAGCTGCACTAGAACCTTAGCTCCAGAACATATCATCAGAACACATAGTTCTATGAATGCACTAGCAACTAATTTTTGTGTCTTCCTGAAGTTCTGACCTTCACTCGGTCCTTTAGGGAAAGGGTTGTTTACAAAATTTGTGCTTCTTAATAAGCAGATTGTAAACTCACTTAAGTACATCAGAAGAACCTAAATACACACTAAGAATATTACATTTTATTCATTCTCTGTTGTGTGGTCTTATGCTTCTTCAAGTTGCTTCTTCATTGAGCACTTGAAGGTTGAAGTCTTCTTCTTCTTCAAAAGCTTTGCTAGCTTGATCTTCAATTGAGCTTGATAAGGACTTCTTTATCTTGATTCACTTTAAGAACATTTTTGGACAGCAACCCATGTTATTATTCAATCCAATAATCACCTTAGTAGTTGATTTGTAGTTAAAGCTTCCATGATCATCTTCATTGTCTTCTGCTAATTTGCAAGTCTTATGCAACATATGATGTTAAGCACATCATGAATTCAAGATCTCTCCGTTTTAAGTAGATTGTTGTCAAAGAGTAATCAACTAGAAGAGTTGCATATTCAATCAAACTCTTTGCGGGTTGTTCCACTATTATCTTTATTTGTCATCAACCTTATGTGATTGTATAACAACATCAATAACATGGTTTAAAGATCATTTGACAACTTGGTTGTATGTGTATTAAAAACCCTTTCAGTTATATCAATCAACATCAACACATAAACCAAATGGTTGTATCCTTAATTACTTTATATAGAGGAATATTCAGTTTGTGGATAATCAACCAGATTGAGTTCCTATTCAAAATCAACAACACTCAAGAGTATGGTTGTTCGTTTGAACCAAATAGGAATCAACAACATCAACGCATGTGGTTGTGTTTCCATTAGGAACCAACAACATCACAAAGCATGTGATTTTTCCTTTTATAGCCAAACATAAAAGAGCCGTTATAGCCTAATTCTTCTACCAAGGAATCCATTACACAAGGAATTAAATAGTACAACCACATATTATCCTTTTCCGCAATTCAAAGATAGTGGATAGGTAGTGGGATAAAGTATTATCGTATTGCGTACTATCCTTGGCAATAGTAACATTATCATCTAAACTTCATAGGCTTCTGATTATAAATAAATGAATGAAGCATGAGCTAGAGACGATGATACTTAGGTTTTCGGAGAGCCTAAGTCTTTAGTCTTCAGAACTTGTTCACATAGAACTACGTTCTTCAATAATTCAATAGTTGGCTTGAAACCCATGATCTTTAGAACTTCAAGTCTTAGAGTCTTCAGAACTTTGTTCACATAGAACATTATCTTCAGAGTCTTCAGCACTTGGTTCTTCCGAAACTTAATCTTCATAACTCGCAAGTTTTCAGAATCTTTCATGCACTTGGTCTTTAGACGTTAAGTCTTCAAAACTTTAAATCATCAAAAGATTAATTTCAGAAGCTTCACTTTGATATCTTACCAAAACCACGTTCAGAACAGCATCCACAAGAGCATTGGCAACACAACATCTGCATCCTTGGATCTTTTTTATTGTGTTCAAGTTCAAAAGCACACTTGCTTCTTCAACAGGCTTGTGACTAATGTTACATATAGTAACATCACATATTAGCATTTGCGTACTCATTCATAATGTTTGTTTGATCTTAATATATATAATATTCATGATCTGTACTTTAACAATCATCAGAACATAAAATGGTTCTTTCATAAATACTCTGTTGTTATCATCAAAACATAGAGATGGAATGCAGAGACAACTCTTGTTCTTACAATCTCCCCCTTTTTATGATGAAAAAATCATGTATTTTGATAGAACATTTTATACAGGCAATCACCAATCGTAACAGGGTAATAATCAAGTAATTACCAATGCGAACATATTCAGAGTTTCCGAGCAACAACTCCCCCTGAATGTGTTATCCCCAAAATTTTATTAATGCTTGTTCAGAGTCCCCCTTGATCCTAAGACTCAAAACATACAAATTTTGAGTTGTTAAGAACATATGATAGAGAAGTATTACTTCCCTATACTCATCAGAGTCTGACTAGAACACATGCCTTTGTCTCAGAACCTTGTTACTATCAAAACTTTATGATTGTTCTTAGTCTGATACCAAATGCAATATCATTTCTTGGTCTATCAGAACTTCATCATAGTTTTTCAAGTACAAAACACTATACTTCTAAAGTATCAGAGCTTGTCTTGACAGAACTTCTCTCTTGAATCTTCATATCCAGATATCAGATAGTCTTGAGACTTTTGATTAGCTCGTTGTTCTGAAAAGCATCATTAAATGTAGACTTTGTCTTGACCGCTTTTAGGAAGACTTCTGCTTCAGATTCTTATGTTCTAAATATCATATTCTCAGACAGTTTACATCTTCTGAACATTATGATACCAAAATCATGATAACTTTGACTTTCATAAAGTTCTCAACTTATGAACAGTGCTGGGTCTATCTGATTGTGAACATATGTTCACGAAGCGTACAACTTCGATTATATGAACAAACAGTTCTTAAGAACTAAAACATAGTTCTTACAAATAACTTGTTTCTAAGAATGCCTAGTGAACTTGTTAAGTTCCTTGGATAAACATCAAACATCAAACGTTAGTGATAAGAAATTTATATCATTTGATTTGTTTGAGTTTGCATTCTTAAGGTTATATCAAAATCATATTTTCATTTCTCCCCCTTTTTTAAATCATCAAAAAGTTAGAGCATCTTATCATTTTAAAGCATTATGATAATGATTCTGATTAATGCATATGTTATGACAATTAAGATCATGTAAAGCACATACACATATAAGGTAAGAACATTTTACAGTAAATAAAATCATTCATGAAAGATCATTAAAATAGAATTGCAAAATATTAATCTAAAATCAAATTTGAAATTCTGGTATCAGATATGTGATGTCGAAGGCGATGTCACGACATTACTATCTAAGTATTAACAAAATAAAATCAGTATAAAGCAAAGCATTAAAAACATCCAGTAATATAGTATTCTAAATGGGCCTGGATCTTATCAGAAACTTCCTAAAAAGATCACATGAATCAAGCAAGAAAATATCTTCAATAATCTCCAAAAACTAACTTATAGCACCTTTTCTGTTTGGCAGCAACACTCCCTTGATTTTCGCACATCCTAGAGCAAATCAAAAGACCAAATACCTGCTAAAAATATACATTAATTAAATCAAAACTTTTTGTATTTAGAAAGTTCCAGAATTTTCAAGACAGATGTTACAACATTTGATCTGACATCACAAAAGCACTACACACCAGAAGATATTCAAGCATGTCAAGGACATCTTACAAGACATCAAGACAAATGATAATTTTTTTCAACATATGCCGCCAAACCAAGAACCTTCAATCTCCCCCTTTGGCAAATTGTGGCTAAGAACATTATCAGCACCAGACAACCAGAAGAAACCAACCATCAGAGATCAAAGTAGAAAAAACAACATTCTGGTTGCATATAGTAGAACACTTGGTAACACGACACCCACTCAAAACAAAATCCCTCCTTATCCACTCAACCAGACACAACAGCAGAAGAAATAATGCAGATTTAGCTAACTCTCCCCTTTTTTAGCCATAATATGACAACCACACCAACAACTTCTCCCCCATAACACATGATAATACTCAACAAAAAGAGAGAGAGAGAGAGAGAGAGAGAGAGAGAGAGAGAGAGAGAGAGACCACACCAGCTTCCCATATCAGCATTGGAAGAAACATCACCAGTCTTCTTTTCAGTATGTTTCTCTCCAAGGATAATGTTCTCAACATCATCTTCAATCTTATAGCCTGAGACATTATCAGACCCAACAACATTCTTCAAATTATTCTTAGTAAGAGAAACAACAGGAACAAATTTGTCTTTCCTTGTCTTGATCTTTATGTCACCATCAGGATTCACACTTTTGATCCATCCATCATTAACAAATACAAAATAACACATTTGCAGTAGGAGAACTGAAAAATCTTGACTAGTTTTCCCACACAACTTTAATTGCTATAAATTCCTAGCTTACCTCATAGGATTTCAAACTGATTAGCATCCAAAGCTTTAGTAAAAATGTCAGCCAATTGTAAATCAGTGGCTACATGTTCTAAAGCAATAATATTTTCTTCAACCAGTTCTTTGATTAAATGATAACAAATATCAATATTCTTGGTTCTACTATGTTGAATAGGATTCATGGAAATATTGATAGCACTCAAATTGTCACAGTACAATGTCATGACATCTTGTGAGACATTATATTCTACCAACATTTGCTTTATCCAAACCAACTGAGAACAACTGCTTCCAGCTGCTATGTATTCAGCCTCAGCTGTGGAAAGAGAAACATAATTTTACTTCTTGGTGAACCAATATATCAGATTGTTTCCCAAAAAGAAGCATCCTCCAGATGTGCTTTTTATATCATCAGCACATTCGGCCTAGTCAGCATCAAAATAACCACTAAGCTCAGAATTGGAACCATGAGAGTATAACATACCATAATCACATGTACCATTGACATACTTCTAGATTTTTTTCACTTAGTTGATGTGACTCAATTTAGGATCAGCTTGATACCTAGCACAAACACTTACATCAAATGCAATGTCAGGCCTGCTTGCTGCGAGATATAATAAGCTTCCAATCATACTTTTGTAGAGACTTTGATCCACATTCACACCTTTTTCATCTTTAGACAACTTCATATGAGTAGGAGTAAGTGTCCTTTTGTGACTAGCATTCTCCATTCCAAACTTCTTAACTATATTCTTGGCATATTTACTCTGAGATATGAATATAAAGTCTCCATCTACTTGACTTGAAGACCAAGAAAATAAGTTAATTCACCAACTACGCTCATCTCAAATTCAAACTACATTTGTTTAACAAAATGTTGAACCATCTCCTCAGACATCCCACCAAACACAATATCATCAACATAAATTTGAGCAATCGTGAGCATCTTTCCTTCTTCTTTCACAAAGAGAGTCTTGTCTATGCTACCTTTTCTGTAGCCATGTTCAACAAGAAATTTAATAAGTCTCTCATACCAAGCTCTTGGAGCATGTTTTAATCCATATAGAGCTTTCCTTAGCTTATAGACGTGATTAGATAAATTAGGATCAATGAATCCTTTGGGTTGTTCCACATAAACTTACTCATTCAAATAACCATTCAAGAAGGCACTCTTGACATCCATTTTATATAGTTTGAATTTCAAGATGCAAGCAACTCCAAGAAGTAATATAATAGATTCAAGTCTGGCAACAGGAGCAAAGGTCTCATCAAAGTCAATTCCCTCAACTTGAGTGTATCCCTGAGCAACCAGTATTGCCTTATTCCTTGTGACAACTCCCTATTCCTCATATTTATTCTTGTAAACCCACTTGGTACCTATCATATTTGATCCTCTAGGCCTTGGGACAAGATCCCAAACCTCATTTCTCTTGAATTGAGTTAATTCCTCTTTCATATCATTGATCCAGAATTCATCAGTTAATGCTTCTTTAACATTCTTTGGCTCTATCTTTGACACAAATAAAAAGTTAGAGATTATCTCCCTTGATCTTGTACTAACTCCTTTATCCAGTTCTCCTATGATTAGGTCTTTAGGATGATCTTTCTGAATTCTGATAGAGGGTCCTTTGTTGGTCTTACTATCTTCACGCTCAAGACTAAAGGGTTGTTCATCAATACCTCTATCTTCAGTTTCTGTTGGAGTTGCATTCTTGAATGTTTCAACATCATCAAGGACACCAACTTCTTTGTTCAAGTCTTGATCATCAACAATAATATTTATAGACTCCATCATTACTTTATTTCTGGAGTTGTAGACTCTATAAGATCTGTTGTTGGTAGAGTATCCAAGAAATATTCCTTCATCACTCTTTGGATCTAACTTTCTTCTTTGTTCCCGATCTGCCATGATGTAGCATTTTCTTACAAAGACTTAAAAGTATTTCACATTAGGTTTTCTTCCTTTCCATAATTCATACATAGTAGCTGGAGTACCTTTCCTCAAGGTGAATCTGTTGTGAATGTAGCATGCAGTATTCATTGCTTCAGCCCATAAATGATAAGGTAACTATTTTGCATGTATCATGGCTCTAGAAGATTCCCATATAGTCTTGTTCTTGCGTTCTACAATACCATTTTTCTGAGGAGTAATGGGAGATGAGAACTCATGACTAATTCCTTCAGAGGAGCAAAATTCAGCAAACTTGGCATTCTCAAATTCCTTTCCATGATCACTTCTGATTCTAATAACATTGTTTTCCTTCTCTCTTTGTAGTTTTTGACAGAGATCTCTAAAAACTTCAAAGGCTTTTGACTTTTCTCTGATGAAATTTATCCAAGTGTGTCTTGAATATTCATCCACTAGAACATAAGCATATTTCTTTCCACCAAGACTTTCTACCTGCATAGGTCCCATAAAATCCATGTGAAGAAGTTATAAGACTCTTAAGGTGGTAAGATGTTGAATCTTCTGATGTTACATCTTAGTCTACTTTCCTACTTGGCATTCTCCATAAACTTTTACTTCTTAAATCTTGAGCTTAGGAATCCCTCTGACAACTTCCATGGATATGATTCTCTTCATGCCTTTCAGATGCAAGTGTCCAAGTTTTTGATGCCAGAGTTTAACTTCATCTTCTTTGGTAAGAAAACAAGAGGAGATATAGCTTGATTCTTGAGATGCCCATAGATAATAATTGTTGTTATATATGAATCCCTTCATGATTAATTCTCCTTTCCCATTTGTAATAAGACATTCAAATTTGGAGAAATTGACTTTCAGTCCTTGGTCACATAGTTGACTAATACTAATTAGATTGGCAATCCGCCCTTTGACAAGTAGCACATTGTCAAGTCTAGGCACTCCTGAGCAGTCCAACTGTCCAATTACCTTGATTTCATCTTTAGCTCCATCACCAAAAGTAACAAAACTAGTAGCATATGGTCTCATATTCACCAACAGATTAGTCACTCCTATCATATGTCTTGAACATCCACTATCAAAATACCAGTCATTTTTTGCTGACACTCTGAGAGAGGCATGAGCTATCAAGTTGTTGATACCAATCTTAGGAATCCATTGCTTTCTGACCTTAGGTATGTTCTGAATAAGAACACACTGAGGGGTAGCTTAGGATACTCATAGATTTTGAAACAGTAGGGCTTCAAGTGACCAAACTTTCCACAATAATGACACCTCCATTTATGGTAATTTCCTCTTTCGTTTGAACTCAAAGGAAGCAAGATTTGAGACATGTTCTTTTCTTTTATTAAAACCTAGACTAGTCACATATCCAGATAACTTCCCAATTTGCAAAATCTCATCTAAAGTCTCTGAACTATTGTCCAGCATTTTGATAGACTTGGTCATTTGATCAAGTTGGGAGTTTAGTAATGTTACCTAATTTTCCAGCTTGGAGATGGTTTCCAAATGCTCTCCCTTTTCATTCTCCAGTTGTGATATGATTTTCTTTTGTTTTTCTTGTAACACCCAAAATATCCCCATGAATTTATCAGAGTAAATAAAACACACTATTTTAATTCGGAGTGTCACAATCAACTACAAACATACGGCTTAAGGTGATACGTCTTACAAAATAGTTTAAGTTGCAGCGAAAAATTCAAAAGAACATAAAGTAAGATTCAATTACAAAAATGTTTTTCAAATAAATAAGCAAATAAAGAAACAATTGTTGTCCCGATACCCAAAAACATGTATCAGAGCCGACTTTTCTAATTGTGAAGTACACCGACTTCACCGACCACCACTCTACTTATCCTGATAACCTACACGTTACCAACATAAGGGTAAAATTCAAATACAAGGGGTGAGAAACTTACACCAACTAAAGGGAAAAATAATAAGAACAAATCAAGTATCATTAAATAGTTCACCGCTTCTCATCAACAATGAACAAACAAACACACCAAATCACATATCAACGTCATTCACTCCAACAAAAACTTATGCAATGAGACTCTACCAACTATATGCATGTGGTACCATATATCGATCTCTATTTCAAGATCCAGTTCCCATAGGAACTCTCGACCCCTCTTTCATGGTCCAGTATGATTCATATTTCATGATCATACCCTCGACCAATATTGCATGGTCACGTACGATCCCTATTTCATGACCGCACCAACATCACCATGATCCCCTTTTGGGATAAATGGACATATCCTACCTTGGTATATCATTTCCAACCATGCACATGCCATGCACCATCAATGACAATCATGCATGTCTACAAAAACTACTTCATGCAATCACTGTCAACAACTAATATACAACAACAACTAACCATAACACTGAATATCATCAAAATCATTCATCTTCGCATACAACAACATATATCAACATCAACGTAAATACATAGAACAACACAACATACATCAACATCAATGTCATGTAACCACAATAATAACAACCACACATAGCAACAACGATAACTAATAAACATATCAACTCATGTTCATTTCAAGTTATGCTAATTACCCTCCTAATTAAGCTCATAACCCATCTCTACCTATCTCTAACAACACTACTTCAATTCCCATCTATTACCGTATTAATTAAATAATTTTAGAGAATTTTTCAGAATTAAAACATTTTCTTTTTCACTCCATGACTCGCTAAGCGAGGAGCTTTCTTGTTGAGCGAGAAACTCTCTGTAAAGCGCTCTCCAAAATTACAACTTGCTCTCTAAGCAAGCAAACCCCTCGCTTAGCAAGGACTGCGATTTTTTGAGTTTTTCTTCTACGACTCAGCCAAACCCTGCTACAAAATTTTCACTCAAAAACCAGTCTTACAACCATAAAATGCAGAATTTACACAATTCATTGCCTAATTCATACATTTATCATACAAAATCAACTACTACTAACAATTGAACACAATTTCATCCAAAACCACTCAACCTCAATTCTCTATTCAACAACATTTTGCCTAAAATTCAGATCATTAAACCCTTAAGAGATGAAGAAATCCCATCCTTTCCTCAGTTTTTGATGAGCAATTCCTTCTCGGGTCTTGGAACCCTCTTCACGCTCTTCCCTTTTCTCCTTCATTCTTCTCAGTTTACGCTTCTCTTCACGTTCACAAAAACACGACTGTATTCCTCTTTTCCTAATTCCAAACTTATCCCTTAAACCCCAACTATGGTCTTCCTTATTTGCCCTCACTAACCCTCACCAAATTACTATTATACCCTTTTCTCTTTATTTTCCAATAATTTAATTATTCAATATAATATAATTTATTTAAATTAATATCATATTAAATAATATAAAACTTCTTCCACACACCAAAATACAATAATTCCAAATAAATAATTAAATAAAAATTGGGGCGTTACACTTCGCCTTGTTGGTAGACTTCTCCATTTTTTATACATATTTCTCTATAGAAAATAGCTAGCTCATCAGATGTGACTTCATCATCACTGAAATCAGAATAATATCTCCCAATTAGAGCAGTAGCATTCTTAGCAGATTCTTCTTCATCTTCACTTTCAGTATCTTCATCTGACCAAGCCATAGTAAGACCTTTTTTTTATTCTTGAGATGTGTGGGACATTCATATCTGATGTGTCCATAACCTTCACATCCATAGCACTGAACTCCTTTTCCTTGAGAAGAGTTCTCTTTAGCCCTTGTCTTTCTACCATAATCATTTGACCTATTGATGTCAGATGAGTTGTTCTTGACATTTGGTTTTGACTTTCTATCCATATTTTTCATTACTTTGTTAAATTGTCTCCCAAGAAGAATTATAGCATTAGATATATCTTCCTCAGTATTTAAATTACAATCTTCTACTCCATCTTCAGTGTTGGAAGAGAAAGCAATATTTTTGTTTTTCTTGTCAGATTTGTCACTTATGCCAATATCAAAAGTTTGAAGAGATCCAGTAAGTTCATTTAATCTCATCACGCTAATGTCATGAGCTTCTTCTATGGTTGTGACCTTCATGTCAAATCTCTTAGGTAGAGATCTGAGAGCTTTTCTCACCAACTTTTCTTCAGACATTGGTTCTCCAAGAGCACTTGAAGTATTAGCTATTTCAAGGATATTCATATGAAAATCATAAATACATTCATCCTCTTTCATCCTTAAGTTTCAAATTTTGTGATGAGCAGCTGAAGTCTTGACATCTTGACTTTGGAGGTACCTTCATGAGTAGTTTTGAGAATATCCCATGCATCTTTGGTAATAATGCAAGTATTGATCAATTTGAAGGTATTTTTGTCAATTCCATTTAATATGGAATTCAAGGCTTTACAAATTCCCAAAGTAAGCTCATCTTCTTCTTTAGGGTAGTCCTCTTCTGGCTTCAACTCTGCAGTATCATTCCAATATTTTTCCTTAACAACAGGATGTTTCCATCCTCTCAGAATAGCTTTCCAAGCCTTGTTATCCAAATACTTCAAGAAGGAAACCATCATTGGCTTCCAGTAATCATAATTAGTTCCATCTAGAATGGGTGGTCTGTTCATAAACCCAACCACCTTGTCCATTGTACAAAAAGTAACTTCCCTAGATCTCACCCAGATACAGAACAAAATGCATGCACTAATACCAATTGAAATTTTGGTATCAGATACGGGATGTAGAAGGCGATGTCACGACATTACTATCTGAGTATTAACAAGATAAGAGAAATATAAAGAAAAGTAGTAAAAACAAAATGGGTTGTTAACCCAGTTCGGTGCAAACACACCTACTCTGGGGGCTACCAAGTCAGGAAGGAAATCCACTATTAGTAGAACAATTCAAAGCCTAAACAATCACAATTTACAACTTTTCATTTGAACCTACCCAGTGCAACTTCTACTTAGAAATCAACATCTAGATATGAGAAATCCCCGTCTCACTCCCCCTCAATCACACAATGTGATAATCAACCAATTCTTTCAAAGAAAACAGATGATCACTCTTCTAAAACACAACACCTTGATCTTGCTTAAAAGTTTTGATCAAGAACAAATGCTCATTCTTAAAATCTTAGAGTGGACAGAATTACAACTAAAAAACCAGCCTAATTCAAACATTTAGGTGATGTATGAGTGGCTCACAAATAAAACACACACACAAAGAAAAACCCTAACACTCAAAAGAACTTTACTTTACATAATACATAATATTCCGTCTAGAGTAATTAGGTTAAACATCCAATAATATAATATTCTGAATGGGCCTGGATCTTATCAGAAACTCCCTAAAAAATATCACATGAATTAAGCAAGAAAAGATCTTCAATAATTTCCAAAAACTAACTCATAGCATCTTCTGTTTTTTATAGCAACACTCCCTTGATTTTCGCTCATCCTGGAGCAAGTCAAAAGACCAAATACCTTCTAAAAAGTATACAGAAATTAAATCAAAAATATTTGTATTTAGAAATTACCAGAACTGTCAAGATAGATGTTACACCATCTGATCTGACATCACAAAATTACTACACACTAGAAGATCTTCAAGCATGTCAAGGACATCTTACAAGACATCAAGACAAATGAGAATGTTTTTCAACATATGAAGCCAAACCAAGAACCTTCAAAATTAAACTTAATAAATTCTAATATTTATCCTAGTAGTGCCTATTGGTTTGGTGGTGGTGGTGGTGGAAATCTCTCAAGGATCTATTGCACAATGTATCTAATGTTGTCAATGAGTCCATCTTGTATCTCCATTCTTGATGAGAGGTTTGATTGCTGATTTTGCACAGATTGTGGGATTTTACCTAGATTCAATGGTCCTCCATGTTCAACCATCCTTAGCTTAGCAACTTGTCTTTCTTCAACTTTCTGTATAGCTAGTTGCATGAACTTAGCCATTTCTTTAATTATCCATCCATTGAAGTCAATCCAGATATTTCCCAAGGCAATAGGATCCTTACTAGTGTCTGACTCAACTAGTAGGTTCTGGAATCTGTTGACGACTTCATCTTTGAAGGCAGAGGGTTCTTCATTAAGTGTGGGAAAAGTGAGAGCAGGATTTTCCAATACCTCAATGACCCATTTTCCTCTTTTTGTTGAAGTTCCTTCATTGTAACCACTTATTTTCTTCTTCCCTTTCCTCTTGTTATCAAATATCACTTGAAATGTATCTGGAGTATTTTCCAGGTCAATCCATTCATCTAGAGATTCATCCTTAAAATCCCTCAGATAGTTCGTCACTTCATCTTGATCATGTGTTATATTGAACTTGGGGAACCCATCAACAAGTGTTCTTACAGTCATAACCTCCTTTTTGAATAAAAAGGAAAAATCAATATTTTCCTCCTTTAACTTCAATCCTTCCCATCTGAACAACATTCCTTCTTGTTTGAGTATTCAAATCGAATCTCCTTCATCCATCATAATGTTTTCAACTACTCCAAATTCAATCAGGATGTCAGAGATGATTCTCCCATAAGGGATTTCTACTAAATCCTTATTATAACTCATCCTAGAATTTTTTACTGATTCCTTCAGCAATTTAAACTGAATTGATGGAAGATGAACTCTTATACCTTTCAGAAGAAAATAGAGAATGCATTCCTAAATCTCTGAAAGTTGATATGTCGGAAGATGATGAAACACATTTCCTTGCAAGATTTTAAACCAGACTTGCAGAGGATCCTTGAGACCAAAGCATATTATGTTCTCATCATCAATCACCACTTCCTCTTTAAGAATAGATGCCATCACCTTGTCTCTTCTTTTTTTCACTGAGTTGAGCTATAATGACCCTTACTCCTGAACCATCATGCTTCAATGAATTTGAGATGGTCTACTATGATATTATTATCCTCCTTCCAAATATGAAGGACATAATAATGTTGTTTCCTAGAGAAACACGAGTCCAAAGCTCTTTGACTATATTTGTATGGATTGGTCCTTTCAGTCTTTTAAAGTAGTTGCTCCATCCTTGAGTTTCCATGGAGGGTTTCAGATCACAACCATTTCCTTTAAGAAAGTTTAGGTTCACCATTGTTTCTTTCTTAATAATAAGCTTGCTTACATGAGTTTTAGTAGAGACATGACACTCATTTCTTTGAAGATAAAATAAAGTCATTGACAAAAATGGAGACACTAAATGCTTAAGAGAGTGGTAAGGCTTTTTAGGGTTTTGATCTTTGTAAGATATGAGTGAGGTCGTGAGGAAATGTAGTGTGTGAAGTGAGATAGAATGTGTAAATATATATAAATTTTCAAAAACATCACTAATATAAAAGGTACAGCGTACGATTAGAAGATGTACAGTTTTAACATTTACCAAAGCACTCAATTAAAACTTAAATGTGTCTTTTCCAATTACGCATGTCTAGTGAGTGGGACATGTGTCACAATCATATTCACACGATCTTAGATGAAATGACCACATTTAATGTAGTGACTTTTCATTACTCAGAAAATAAATCAATAGATTTTAATCAAGATATTTACTTAGTGAATATGAACCGTTTTAATCACGACACTTTCATTCAATCGGAAAGTTCTGACTTAAACGTTTCACAAAATTAAGACAACTATTGTTATAAAAATAACTTCAAAATGGTAGAAATATTTTTATCATTATATCCTAAATTTGTGTCAAAGATAAAAGGAGAACATACCTTAGCATTCCAAAATTTCTTCCTCGTTGATTCGGATCCACTCTTGTTCTGCTTTTGACTTGATCTTGTCTTCTGACCATTCTTCCTCTTTTCTTCAGACTTGACACCTTTTAGGTTCTAATGAGATATGTTATGGGTTCTTATACTTCTTCATAACATCTTTTATTCCTTATGCTAGGGGTATGAGCATCGACAATAGTTCTGTCAGAGAATAATCACTTAGGCATGTTGTCTTTCTGATGATGATTCCTAACATTCCTTTGCAGACTCATTACGAAGAACTTATGAATCAAAATCATAAGTTAACAATCATCCTTTTTCCTTTAGAAAAATTTCCAATGATCTTAATATGAGAAAGGCAAGGGTGGACTAATTTGTTTCTTGAAAAAATCCCATACTCATTTAGAAATAATCTTCAGTAAACAATTTTTCTTATTTGCTGATGATTTTATTCTTGAGCTAAATACGTTGATCAACCAATCGTATTTAAGATAAACATTCAATAAATATATAACCTTATCTGGAGAATATATCTTATAAACTGATTCCGCAAAATCAGTGACTTGCTCAAATGTAATCCATTTGGCTACAATTCAGTATCCTCTCAATATCATCAAATGATATGAGACTGGAATTGTAAGTTGACTAACTTTCACCTCATGTGTTTTCAACACACAATAATGGATCTTTATCTAACACTGTTAAGTGTTTGATATCCATCAATAACAAAACCATAGATCTGATACCAATTGAAGGTGTGATAAAAACACAAGAAAAGGGGGATTGAATTGAGGTTTTCACTTTTGGATACTTTTGCACTTTAATGATTTACGTCAAGCTATGCTATGAATGTGTTGCGGAAGCATAAAATAATGTAAAGCATAAAGCAAGAGTAAAGAACACATAATATATCCCAATTCACTTGAGAACTTCTCAAGCTAATCAAGTCCACCCTCTAAGGGGATTTCGCCTTAAATAAGGAATTAATCCACTATAACCCAATCATTATGATTACAATCGCACAACAACATTGTGACTCACTCAATGAACCGTCCAGGGATCCAACCAAATATAACATTCACTGACCCCAACAGAACCTCTGTCAGGATTTCCTGCGCGGCAACCTGTCGTGACTAGCTGCACAACACCACGTGACTTCCTGTGTGGCCTACAACCGTGACTAACTGCAAAATAACCTGTCATGACATCTTGCGCGGCAACTTGTCATGAGTAACTATATAACACCTTGTGTCGTGACTTCAGGCTCCAGCACCAACTGTTATGAGATGGACATGAACCTTAGCTCCAAAACATATCATTAGAACACATAGTTCTATGAATGCACTAGCAACTAATTTTTGTGCCTTCCTAAAGATCTGACCTTCACTCGGTCCTTTAGGGAAAGGGTTGTTTACAAAAATTTTGCTTCTTAATAAGCAGATTTTAAACTCACTTAATTACACCAGAAGAACCTAAATACACGCTAAGAATATTACATTTTATTCTTGCTCCGTTGTGTGGTCTTCTGCTTCTTCAAGTTGCTTCTTCAATGAGAACTTGAAGGTTGAAGTCATCTTATTCTTCAAAAGCTTTGCTAGCTTTGTAATACCTGTTAATGCTATTATTCTATGATTGGCATTATGTTTGGTAAAACTAATATGGCTGGAAAATGTTGAATAAGAAGTTCCATATTAACATGGTATAGATTCTGGAAGAACATGTCAAACATGATGTCCTGACATGGTGGCACAGATAAATGTGGAAGTTGTCAAAGAAGATGTTGAATTCAGTTCAGAATGTCCTATCAGATGTTGGGACATTATCAAACAGAGTATAAGAACTTAATTCAGGATGTCCCAACAGATGTTGTCATATGTTACAGTCAGATGTCAAAGAAGATGTTGAAATATCTGCAAATGTCATGACAGAATTACTGTCATATGTTACAGACAGATGTCAAAGAAGATGTTGAAACATCTGCAAATGTCATGACAGAATTACTGTCATATGTTACAGACAGATGTCAAAGAAGATGTTGAAACATCTGCAAATGTCATGACAGATGTCAAAGAAAATGTTGAAACATCTGCAACTGTCATGACAACATTACTGTCATATGTTACATATAGATATCAAACAAGAAGTGTTGAACTTAGTTCAGGATGTCACACCAGATGTTGTGACACTATCAAACAGAGTAACAGCTAATGAACTTAAGTCAAGATATCAGGATGTCACACCAGATGTTAGGACATTGTATCAGTAAATGAAGTAAGTTCAGTTTTTCAGGATGTCCCAACAGATGTTGTGACATCTCAGACCTGCTACCAGAATTAATTAATGCATAACAGAACTGAGTAAATTCAGGGGAATCTATCTGGAATTAATTGGAAAGAGATAAGCAATACAAGGCGCATCTTTAGGGAGATTAGTTATCTGATTTCAGTATAACAGAATAACTAATTCACCTTGAATTAAGGAGGTAGCAAACTAACTAACCCTAATTCAAGGTGATGACATTGGATTTATCAGATCTGAATTATGCAGAATATTCTGGAGATATTATGCAATCATATGTGGTGCTGATTTAGAAGATCTTAAAGACTCAATTTAAATTGAAGACAAATATTGAAAAATATAGGTTTCTATATTTAGAGATATTTTAGGAGTTGAAGATCTTTTGGAATATTTGTAGCAGATTTTTTCTGCATATTTGTAGCAGCTATTGTTGTGATTGTTTAGGCCCAAATCCAGTTGGGAATAGGTTATAAAAGAAACCCTGTAACCTAGTTTAGAATCAACCCAATCAACCGAAAATGTAAACATTATTAGGGTTGTGTCCTTGTGTCAGCCGTGCATAACAAGTAACTCTATTGTGGTTGTTTCACTTGTGATTCTCGAAGCTTGTAAGCAAGAGAAGTTGTGTGACTTGATTGAAACTGTGAAGTAAGATCAAGCTGTTTTGTTTGAAGTATGACTTCAATTTTATTAAACTTGTAAACAAGATCACTGTGTGATTGAGGGGGAGTGAGTAGGGTAATCTTATCTAAGTTGTGTCTTAGGTAGAAATTGCATTGGGTAGTTATTAAGTGATAGATTAAACAGGGTGGTTTAAGTCTAGAATTAATATTACTTATAGTGGATTTCCTCCTGGCTTGGTAGCCTCCAGATGTAAGTGTGGTTATACACTGAACTGGGTTAACAATTCTGCTGTGTTCTTTATATCTTTTATGTTTTATGCAGTACCTGAACTGAATGTCCTATCAGATGTCCCAACATCCTGAAGCATGTTTGACTCTGATACATCAGAATTATTTAAGTACTGATATGTATGCCTTACCATGTTTATAAGTAACAGATAAGATGTCTCAACATCATATTCGACATCTGAGTCTGTCATACCAGAATTTCAATACCCATATATAAAATACATACATCAAGGCATATTTTTCATATATAAGTTCAAATTTGGTACTGAAATACAATAAGTTCTTAGTACAACACTTTATAAAATTGTATCCAACTAAATACATAAGGTACTACAGCAAAAGGCTAACAATAATACAAGATGTCAAACAAAAGGAAACTAAGAACTAGATCCGAAGATCTCGAAATATCCACAATGGAAGCAAAAGCCATCGATAAGTATGGATAATCAAACGGCCTTATCCTTACCCTTCGCGGAACCTGAAGTACCTATAAAAATATAACAACAACATTTCAGTGAGTTCCCTATCTTAGAGTTCTCTCGGCTCTTAAGGTTTGAATCTCTCCACTACTCTGGTCAATGGTCACTTCTTTACAAGGGACCAAGACAAGATGGAAAAGTCCATACACGCTCTCAACACCTTACATGGAACTCAGTGGAATATCTATCGTAAGTGTTATCGGTAAGACTTCCTGTGGGACTTAGTGTAATACCCACCTCAAGCCACTACCTAAGTCTTTACGGATGCTTCCCGTGGGACTCAATGTAACCCAACTAAAAACTTACTCAAGACTTCAACGGGAAAGACTTCTCGTGGGACTCAGTGTAATACCCACCTCAAGTCACTACCATGTTTCTCGTAGGACTCAATGTAATACCCACCTAAAACCTTAACTAGGGCAAGACTTCCTGTGGGACTCAGTGTAATACCCACCTCAAGTCACTACCATGCTTCCCGTGGGACTCAATGTAGTACCCACCTCAAGCCTTAACTGGGGCAAGACTTCTTGTGGGACTCGGTGTAATACCCACCTCAAGTCACTACCCGCCTCACCAATGGTTTTTGCATCAACCTAGGGTAATCCTAAACATCTCAAAGGTTATACCTTTTTATTTCTGATGGCTCACAAATTCCAAAATAATATAATTACGATTAATTAGAAAAAGTCGATTAATAGTCATCTCAAATAATAATTCTCTGGACTTATTAGATAGAACATATTTTTAGCTTCAAATCAATAAAAAGAACAGCTAAATCGGATAAACAATGAAGAAGTTATGAATTTTTAAAGATAGAACAAAATAATATTTTTCTTCAACTTACAGTGTTAACGGGTTAACACATAGGGTTAACCGGTTAACCACATCAGATTTCCAAAGTCAATGGCGTACCACAGTCCTGTTAATCGGTTAACGCACAGGCTTAACTGGTTAACCGACAGTCAGTAGCAGAATTTCCTACATTTTAAGCTACATAACTTTTCTAACATCCATCCAATTAGCACCAAACATCAAAATAATTATCAATAAAAGGTTTCTACACCTATAGACAACATACTCATGCATTTAACCGATATTTCAACCGTTTAAACTCTCGATTCTATGATTTCTAGCATTTTGACCTAACCTCAAGAAATCTATAAACCCTAGAAATAAAAGTATCTATCTAGAACCCACCTCTACGAAAGATGATTAAGAAGATTGAGAGATGAATGGATGATGAACTTCAAAATCAAGAGCTTCTTCTTCTTCTCCAAGCTTTTCCTTCTTCTCACTTTTCTCTTCTTTCTCTTTCTTTTCCTTTTTCTCTTATTATGTTTCTATGTTTTTAAACATAAAGAAAACAACTTAGGTTTTATACGAGAAAGTATAATACCCTCCTAACGGGTCCAAATAGAGGGTATCCAAAAATGTCTCTTAATCAAAATTTTAATAAAACCGCTGAGTCAGATAATATTAGTTAATATAAATTAATTCACTGATTGCTCCAATTATTTTTGTTAAAACATCTCAGAGCAATCTGGAACCCTATTGATATCAATTAATATTATTCAGAGCATTAAAATAAATTACGGTGTATTACATCCTCCCCCCTTAAATAGAAATTCATCCTCGAATTTAAAGGTTACCTGAACAGGTGAGGATACATCTCCCGCATTTCTGATTCCAACTCCCACGTAGCATCTCCCGGATGTGTCACACCCCATTGTACCTTTACAAGTGGAATCTATTTGTTTCTTAACACCTTGGTTTCTCTTCCAACAATATGACTCGGTTGGGGTTCAAAAGTCAAGTTCGCTTCTATCTCTATAGAATCCGGCAGAATAGGCTGAAGAGGATCAGGAACAAACCAACGAAGTTGAGATACATGAAAAATGTCATGCATTTCAGACAGAGAGGGCTGTAAAGCTAATTTGTAAGCAACTTCACCAATCCTTTCTAAGATCTAATACGGTCCTACGTATCTCAGACTTAACTTGCGCGACTTGAACGGTCCTTTCAATCTCAATCTTAGAGTAAATTTTAAATAAACATGGTCACCTTCCTCAAATTCCAAAGGTCTCCTTCGATTGTCAACATAACTCATCTGACGGTCCTGAGCTTGCTTAATTTTCTCTTAAATCATTCGAATTTTTTCCATAGTCTCTTGAATAACTTCGGGTCCCAAAAGTTTATCTTCACCCACTTCCGACCAACATAAAGGCCTTCTACATTTTCTTCCATACAAATCCTCATACGGAGCCATACCAATTCTCGCATGGTAACTATTATCTTAACATGTCATCCATCGTTTGAATTGTTTTCTCCGTCTGACCATCCGTTTGAGGATGATTAGAAGTGCTCAAACGTAAATTTGTACCCATAGCTTGTTGAAACACTTTCAAAAACCTCAAAGTAAACTTTGGATCTCTATTGAACATCTGCAACTGTCATGACAACATTACTGTCATATGTTACATATAGATATCAAACAAGAAGTGTTGAACTTAGTTCAGGATGTCACACCAGATGTTGTGACACTATCAAACAGAGTAACAGCTAATGAACTTAAGTCAAGATATCAGGATGTCACACCAGATGTTAGGACATTGTATCAGTAAATGAAGTAAGTTCAGTTTTTCAGGATGTCCCAACAGATGTTGTGACATCTCAGACCTGCTACCAGAATTAATTAATGCATAACAGAACTGAGTAAATTCAGGGGAATCTATCTGGAATTAATTGGAAAGAGATAAGCAATACAAGGCGCATCTTTAGGGAGATTAGTTATCTGATTTCAGTATAACAGAATAACTAATTCACCTTGAATTAAGGAGGTAGCAAACTAACTAACCCTAATTCAAGGTGATGACATTGGATTTATCAGATCTGAATTATGCAGAATATTCTGGAGATATTATGCAATCATATGTGGTGCTGATTTAGAAGATCTTAAAGACTCAATTTAAATTGAAGACAAATATTGAAAAATATAGGTTTCTATATTTAGAGATATTTTAGGAGTTGAAGATCTTTTGGAATATTTGTAGCAGATTTTTTCTGCATATTTGTAGCAGCTATTGTTGTGATTGTTTAGGCCCAAATCCAGTTGGGAATAGGTTATAAAAGAAACCCTGTAACCTAGTTTAGAATCAACCCAATCAACCGAAAATGTAAACATTATTAGGGTTGTGTCCTTGTGTCAGCCGTGCATAACAAGTAACTCTATTGTGGTTGTTTCACTTGTGATTCTCGAAGCTTGTAAGCAAGAGAAGTTGTGTGACTTGATTGAAACTGTGAAGTAAGATCAAGCTGTTTTGTTTGAAGTATGACTTCAATTTTATTAAACTTGTAAACAAGATCACTGTGTGATTGAGGGGGAGTGAGTAGGGTAATCTTATCTAAGTTGTGTCTTAGGTAGAAATTGCATTGGGTAGTTATTAAGTGATAGATTAAACAGGGTGGTTTAAGTCTAGAATTAATATTACTTATAGTGGATTTCCTCCTGGCTTGGTAGCCTCCAGATGTAAGTGTGGTTATACACTGAACTGGGTTAACAATTCTGCTGTGTTCTTTATATCTTTTATGTTTTATGCAGTACCTGAACTGAATGTCCTATCAGATGTCCCAACATCCTGAAGCATGTTTGACTCTGATACATCAGAATTATTTAAGTACTGATATGTATGCCGTACCATGTTTATAAGTAACAGATAAGATGTCTCAACATCATATTCGACATCTGAGTCTGTCATACCAGAATTTCAATTGGTATCAGAGCAGGCATCCTGGTCTGTTTCTGGATGAGATCTAAGGGGGATACTTTCTGGTTCATGGTAAAGGAAGAAGGATGATATAATGAAAAGCTGTTGGAACTTGAGAGGTTCATATTGGAGTTTGAATAGTCCCTAGAAGTGGAGGATGGACTATTCATCATATGGTGTATATTGGACCAGTCTGGTGTTATCAGGGCTGGAAATTTGCTGGTGAATTGCTGTGTAGCTATGATGTCAAACAGAATGTCCTGACATCTTGGTTCAGAGAATTCTATATTTGAAGGAGGCTTGTATTTTGTTTTCTGTGAGAACTGGAGAACACTTAGTTCAGAATGTTGTGGTTCTTGATGAAAGAAGAGGTTGGAGCCAAAACAAAAGAGTATAATTATCAAATCTTTCATTCGGGAGTGAAAATCTTGATAAGTTATCTCTTAAGCTTATTTATGGTGACCTAATGAGGATATTCTTCCTGGTTATGGTGTCCTATGTTGTTTAGGTATAGCTGGAGAAAATCTCTCTTGTGAAGATACATGTTTATGATCATGAACTGAAGGAAGTTTCATCAAGAAAGAAGCTGAATTGATATGTCAATCCTAATGGCTTGACACCACACTACACATCAACAGTTTATGGTAAATGTTGAATCAAAGACCTAAAAGATTGTTTTTTTTTATTTCTGAAGCTATGAAGCTGAATACTCCTTGAGATGCTACTGTCTATTGTATGTGTGCAAAGTATCTTTCATAATGTTATAGCACTTCAGTTGGAGCTGATTGAAGAAAAGATAGTAATCTTGAAAGCAATAATGTTTCAGAACCAAGCTTAGTTTTATGTTCCAGAAGAAGGAAACTGGTGTGATATCCTGCTAACATGATGGATGCTTTGGGTGCTAGACAAATGTGTGATGATCACATATGTTTAGAACCTACTCCTAACCTGGAAGAGGAGGCATATATGCTACATGTTGAAGACTTAGATAATGACTCTGACACAGAGATCATTGCTTCTGTGGACCCTAGCATAGCCAAAAGGCTTAGGGCTAGAAAGGAAAAGAAGACTGCAGGACATTCAACTCCTGAAAAGAAGCAGCCTACTCCAAAGAAAGACAAGGCCAAAGTGGTATTTGGTCCTACTAAACAATGGAGCAAGGTGAATACCCAAAAGAGGAAAGCTGTAACTTCACCAGATTCAGATGTTGAAGAGGATGTTCCAGCATCCCAACCAAAGAAGAAACCAGCACCCTCAAGGTCCACCTCTGCTGTTCCAGAAGCTCCTCTGGACAATGTTTCATTCCATCATGTGTCAAGTGTGAGCAAATGGAAATTTGTATACCAAAGAAGGGTAGCACTTGAAAGAGAGCTGGGCAGCAATGAACTTGAGTGCACTGAGGTAATTGACCTAATTTCTTCTGCTGGTTTATTCAAAATAGTATCAAACTTTTCACCTTGCTATGAGCTGCTAGTCAAGGAATTCAGTGTCAACCTACAAGAGGACTGTGCTGAAGGTAAATCAAATGAATTCAGAAAAGTCTATGTAAGAGGGAGATGTGTGGAATTCTCTCCTAGGGTTATCAACCATTATCTAGGGAAAGAATCTGATGGACCTAATGAGCTGGGTAAGACAGATAACCAGGTGTGCAAGGTCATTACTGCCAATCAAGTCAAAGCTTGGCCAGTCAAGGGAAAACTTTATGTTAGATTGCTAACAAGGAAGTATGCAATGCTGCATAGGATTGGCACTGTAAACAGGGTCCCTACCAACCATACTTCTTCAATAGCAACTGGATTGGGCAGATTCATATATGTTGTGGGCACCCAAACAAAGCTGGACTTTGGGGCTTACATCTTTGATCAAACCCTAAAGCATGCAGGAACATCAGCAACAAATCTTCCCATTGCTTTTCCCTCTCTGCTATGTGGAATCATACTAAGCCAGTATCCAGGTATCCTCACTGAGAAGGATTCAGTATGCAAAAGAAAAAGTCCTCTGGCCTTCCATTACAAACTTTTCTTGAGCCATCATGCTGCTGATGTTGAAGCTTCCACTAGGACATCTGCTGGACCTTCAAAAGCAAAGACTCCCATATCCAAAGCTGCCTTGATTGCAGATCTGAAGAACACTTGCAAAAATCTGGATGCCAGGAAGAAAAAGCTTGAGGAAGTATTTCAAAGGCTGGAGCTGGAAGAGGTTGCTCAGAATACTGATGAATCTGATGGTGAATCTGAATATGAAGAAGCTTCTAAATGTATTTACAAATGTGGGTGATAAATGCATGACTTTGGTCATGATTAAAGCTAGCAATGTGACCAACAATTGCTAGAAGCAAGGGAAGAATGTCAAATTGAGAAGTCTGATCATAATGGTTGTTGAACTGGTAGTCTCTTCCACTACTAGTCATGGATAGTGGCAGTATAAACCCTTTGTAGCAAGCAAACTAAGAGCATCTGTTTTGGAATATAAAATCAAGTGTGGATATTTATCAGTTGTGCTCTTTGTATGTTCATCAGGGGTGTGAAATTGAGAATTAGTGGAGTACATGCTCAGCTGGAGTATTGTTTATCCATGACATGAGGAGATCTTGCTAATCTTATCTGGAGCTAACCTTAAAATCCTTCAAAAGTAAAAGATCAGATTGTGTAGAACTATCTGATAAGGTATTATACAAGGATTTAAGATCAATTGTTGTTTGTGGAATTCACAAATATTTGATTGATTATCCTTGTGATTCAAGATTGGTGATGTTCAAAAAGATGTTGGAACATCTTATCATCAGAGTTTGTGCAGAATCATGGGAGAGGTATTGCATAAGCTGTAGCATTGGCTTCAGTCTTGTGTGACAGGAGTTATGTATTTCTGGAAAGTTTCTTGGCAAGAACTTGTCTGGATATTGTTGATTCTGAAGATGGAGATGAAAGACCATGAACATATCATAATCTTGGTGACTACTTGGATTGGTTTATTTCTGATCTAGGTGTAGTCCAGAATGCTCATCATGGAGTTAAGATAGGTGGAGATATCATAAATTTGTTTAGACTGCCTTACTCAAGGAAAGGTGGCATCCTTGGTATAGTTTTGAGGTGTAGTTCTTAACTATTCCTTCTGAATAATCAGACAGTGGCAGGTTTGAAGACTTTGGAGAAACATTGGAAGTTTCTCATCAATATGTGTTATTGGTAAGAACTTCTGCAAAACCAATAGAATGGAGGTTGTTTACTTAAACTTGATGGATAAATCAAGTCTATGAGAGCATGGAACTCTTGTTCTATAAAGGAAGGAGGTTCTTTCAAGTGGAAGAAGAAGGAACTGAATTTAACAGATGGATGTGGGCTAATAATGTTTAAACATCTAGTTCAACATCAGAGTCTAATTGGTGAAGATCAACTTTTTTGATCAGGATATCTTTGGAAGATTTATTATAAACGTGAAGAAGACAAAAGTGGCAATTGGCTTTTTCATATGAGGATTCATAAAGAAGGTTATCAAAATGTGGTAATTGGTTGATCTTTAAAGTGGATTCGAAGAATCAAGATAATCAGAGTGTGCAGCTGGTTGTTCTTGAGGATTGTCTTGGAACAAATTGCTCTTGGGCAGAGGAGTGATGAGTTGAAGACTCAAGAGGATTTATTCTTCTTGAAGGTGGATGAGAGTTTATCACTCTTTCTGGATTTCTGATTCTAACTGGTGGCATAGTGTAGTTGAAGATTTTCAGTTCTTGGATTACTATGCTATAGTAAGTCCAGTTGGTGGAGCACATCTAGGATCATGGTGATAAGGTCTTGGTGTATGAAAAAAATGTTCTAACTAAGTGTTAGTACATTATCTGGGGTGTTTATCTACATGGTTTCTATTATTAGACTACCTAATCATATGGGAGAATAATGAAGTAGATGATCTATATTGGAAGAAACATGTAGAAGAGACTGGAAGTGTTCCTCATGCTAAAAAGCCAAGAACTCCAAAAAGATCAAGTTTTCAGCAAGACCAAAGGCATACCTTCACCATTGTACAACACTCCAAAAGCTTCTGAATATGTGGATGATTCCATAAAGGAGTTGGTAACCAAGATCCTATCTGAGCAAAGAGTGGTAAGTGGCATATCTATCCCTCTGAACACTATGCCAGCCCCACAAGAAGATCAACAAACTCAGGCTGCAAAGGACACTCCTGCTCAACAGGATGTCCCAATAGATGTTGAAACATCTGAGGACCAGAAAAAGGCCTTCAATAATTGTGATGAAGAAGCATCTGAGGATCAGCACAAGGCCTCAACTGAATAGCACATCTCTGTTGATCCACCAGAAGTATATCAGGTATTGATTGCTTGGAAGTTTGTTTGTGGACATTCATTCTAATTTCATAATTAGTTTGGATGTGTTTTATCTGGATTGTATGGCCTTTGGTGTGTAAAGGCTTAGTGTCAAGAACCTGTGTGCTAGAAGATGTTAATCTTGTGTAGTCTGTGGTAACTACAAACCCAGAAAGGAATCAGGTATGCTTTGGTACAAGAAGTGAATGTGTTCAATTGGGAATTGAACAGAGGGGGAGCTCTTGAAGACATGAAGATGCGTCTTATGTTTTCCTTTCATCAATGTACAGAGAAGCATGGAGTATCCTAGATAGGGGGAGTGTGTTACAAGTATGTGCACTTGATTTTGTGGTGTTAAGGGGGAGTAATTCCTTAACCAGATAAGGAGAATCCTAAGAGTCAAGCTTATGGAGATTATATACCTCTATTTTTATTATGGTACCTTTGTCTTTTTATGGCTAAAAAGGGGGAGAAGTAATAGTGTGAGGTCTGATATGAAGATGTGATGTTAAGGAACTTCTACATAAGGTACTACTACACCTGTATGTAAATTAGTTTTAGCCAAAATAAGCCAAAGGGGGAGATTGTTAATGCTATTATTCTATGATTGGCATTATGTTTGGTAAAACTAATATGGCTGGAAAATGTTGAATAAGAAGTTCCATATTAACATGGTATAGATTCTGGAAGAACATGTCAAACATGATGTCCTGACATGGTGGCATAGATAAATGTGGAAGTTGTCAAAGAAGATGTTGAATTCAGTTCAGAATGTCCTATCAGATGTTGGGACATTATCAAACAGAGTATAAGAACTTAATTCAGGATGTCCCAACAGATGTTGTCATATGTTACAGTCAGATGTCAAAGAAGATGTTGAAACATCTGCAAATGTCATGACAGAATTACTGTCATATGTTACAGACAGATGTCAAAGAAGATGTTGAAACATCTGCAAATGTCATGACAGAATTACTGTCATATGTTACAGACAGATGTCAAAGAAAATGTTAAAAAGGGGGAGAAGTAATAGTGTGAGGTCTGATATGAAGATGTGATGTTAAGGAACTTCTACATAAGGTACTACTACACCTGTATGTAAATTAGTTTTAGCCAAAATAAGCCAAAGGGGGAGATTGTTAATGCTATTATTCTATGATTGGCATTATCTTTGGTAAAACTAATATGGCTGGAAAATGTTGAATAAGAAGTTCCATATTAACATGGTATAGATTCTGGAAGAACATGTCAAACATGATGTCCTGACATGGTGGCACAGATAAATGTGGAAGTTGTCATAGAAGATGTTGAATTCAGTTCAGAATGTCCTATCAGATGTTGGGACATTATCAAACAGAGTATAAGAACTTAATTCAGGATGTCCCAACAGATGTTGTCATATGTTACAGTCAGATGTCAAAGAAGATGTTGAAACATCTGCAAATGTCATGACAGAATTACTGTCATATGTTACAGACAGATGTCAAAGAAGATGTTGAAACATCTGCAAATGTCATGACAGAATTACTGTCATATGTTACAGACAGATGTCAAAGAAGATGTTGAAACATCTGCAAATGTCATGACAGATGTCAAAGAAAATGTTGAAACATCTGCAACTGTCATGACAACATTACTGTCATATGTTACATATAGATATCAAACAAGAAGTGTTGAACTTAGTTCAGGATGTCACACCAGATGTTGTGACACTATCAAACAGAGTAACAGCTAATGAACTTAAGTCAAGATATCAGGATGTCACACCAGATGTTAGGACATTGTATCAGTAAATGAAGTAAGTTCAGTTTTTCAGGATGTCCCAACAGATGTTGTGACATCTCAAACCTGCTACCAGAATTAATTAATGCATAACAGAACTGAGTAAATTCAGGGGAATCTATCTGGAATTAATTGGAAAGAGATAAGCAATACAAGGCGCATCTTTAGGGAGATTAGTTATCTGATTTCAGTATAACAGAATAACTAATTCACCTTGAATTAAGGAGGTAGCAAACTAACTAACCCTAATTCAAGGTGATGACATTGGATTTATCAGATCTGAATTATGCAGAATATTCTGGAGATATTATGCAATCATATGTGGTGCTGATTTAGAAGATCTTAAAGACTCAATTTAAATTGAAGACAAATATTGAAAAATATAGGTTTCTATATTTAGAGATATTTTAGGAGTTGAAGATCTTTTGGAATATTTGTAGCAGATTTTTTCTGCATATTTGTAGCAGCTATTGTTGTGATTGTTTAGGCCCAAATCCAGTTGGGAATAGGTTATAAAAGAAACCCTGTAACCTAGTTTAGAATCAACCCAATCAACCGAAAATGTAAACATTATTAGGGTTGTGTCCTTGTGTCAGCCGTGCATAACAAGTAACTCTATTGTGGTTGTTTCACTTGTGATTCTCGAAGCTTGTAAGCAAGAGAAGTTGTGTGACTTGATTGAAACTGTGAAGTAAGATCAAGCTGTTTTGTTTGAAGTATGACTTCAATTTTATTAAACTTGTAAACAAGATCACTGTGTGATTGAGGGGGAGTGAGTAGGGTAATCTTATCTAAGTTGTGTCTTAGGTAGAAATTGCATTGGGTAGTTATTAAGTGATAGATTAAACAGGGTGGTTTAAGTCTAGAATTAATATTACTTATAGTGGATTTCCTCCTGGCTTGGTAGCCTCCAGATGTAAGTGTGGTTATACACTGAACTGGGTTAACAATTCTGCTGTGTTCTTTATATCTTTTATGTTTTATGCAGTACCTGAACTGAATGTCCTATCAGATGTCCCAACATCCTGAAGCATGTTTGACTCTGATACATCAGAATTATTTAAGTACTGATATGTATGCCTTACCATGTTTATAAGTAACAGATAAGATGTCTCAACATCATATTCGACATCTGAGTCTGTCATACCAGAATTTCAATACCCATATATAAAATACATACATCAAGGCATATTTTTCATATATAAGTTCAAATTTGGTACTGAAATACAATAAGTTCTTAGTACAACACTTTATAAAATTGTATCCAACTAAATACATAAGGTACTACAGCAAAAGGCTAACAATAATACAAGATGTCAAACAAAAGGAAACTAAGAACTAGATCCGAAGATCTCGAAATATCCACAATGGAAGCAAAAGCCATCGATAAGTATGGATAATCAAACGGCCTTATCCTTACCCTTCGCGGAACCTGAAGTACCTATAAAAATATAACAACAACATTTCAGTGAGTTCCCTATCTTAGAGTTCTCTCGGCTCTTAAGGTTTGAATCTCTCCACTACTCTGGTCAATGGTCACTTCTTTACAAGGGACCAAGACAAGATGGAAAAGTCCATACACGCTCTCAACACCTTACATGGAACTCAGTGGAATATCTATCGTAAGTGTTATCGGTAAGACTTCCTGTGGGACTTAGTGTAATACCCACCTCAAGCCACTACCTAAGTCTTTACGGATGCTTCCCGTGGGACTCAATGTAACCCAACTAAAAACTTACTCAAGACTTCAACGGGAAAGACTTCTCGTGGGACTCAGTGTAATACCCACCTCAAGTCACTACCATGTTTCTCGTAGGACTCAATGTAATACCCACCTAAAACCTTAACTAGGGCAAGACTTCCTGTGGGACTCAGTGTAATACCCACCTCAAGTCACTACCATGCTTCCCGTGGGACTCAATGTAGTACCCACCTCAAGCCTTAACTGGGGCAAGACTTCTTGTGGGACTCGGTGTAATACCCACCTCAAGTCACTACCCGCCTCACCAATGGTTTTTGCATCAACCTAGGGTAATCCTAAACATCTCAAAGGTTATACCTTTTTATTTCTGATGGCTCACAAATTCCAAAATAATATAATTACGATTAATTAGAAAAAGTCGATTAATAGTCATCTCAAATAATAATTCTCTGGACTTATTAGATAGAACATATTTTTAGCTTCAAATCAATAAAAAGAACAGCTAAATCGGATAAACAATGAAGAAGTTATGAATTTTTAAAGATAGAACAAAATAATATTTTTCTTCAACTTACAGTGTTAACGGGTTAACACATAGGGTTAACCGGTTAACCACATCAGATTTCCAAAGTCAATGGCGTACCACAGTCCTGTTAATCGGTTAACGCACAGGCTTAACTGGTTAACCGACAGTCAGTAGCAGAATTTCCTACATTTTAAGCTACATAACTTTTCTAACATCCATCCAATTAGCACCAAACATCAAAATAATTATCAATAAAAGGTTTCTACACCTATAGACAACATACTCATGCATTTAACCGATATTTCAACCGTTTAAACTCTCGATTCTATGATTTCTAGCATTTTGACCTAACCTCAAGAAATCTATAAACCCTAGAAATAAAAGTATCTATCTAGAACCCACCTCTACGAAAGATGATTAAGAAGATTGAGAGATGAATGGATGATGAACTTCAAAATCAAGAGCTTCTTCTTCTTCTCCAAGCTTTTCCTTCTTCTCACTTTTCTCTTCTTTCTCTTTCTTTTCCTTTTTCTCTTATTATGTTTCTATGTTTTTAAACATAAAGAAAACAACTTAGGTTTTATACGAGAAAGTATAATACCCTCCTAACGGGTCCAAATAGAGGGTATCCAAAAATGTCTCTTAATCAAAATTTTAATAAAACCGCTGAGTCAGATAATATTAGTTAATATAAATTAATTCACTGATTGCTCCAATTATTTTTGTTAAAACATCTCAGAGCAATCTGGAACCCTATTGATATCAATTAATATTATTCAGAGCATTAAAATAAATTACGGTGTATTACATCCTCCCCCCTTAAATAGAAATTCATCCTCGAATTTAAAGGTTACCTGAACAGGTGAGGATACATCTCCCGCATTTCTGATTCCAACTCCCACGTAGCATCTCCCGGATGTGTCACACCCCATTGTACCTTTACAAGTGGAATCTATTTGTTTCTTAACACCTTGGTTTCTCTTCCAACAATATGACTCGGTTGGGGTTCAAAAGTCAAGTTCGCTTCTATCTCTATAGAATCCGGCAGAATAGGCTGAAGAGGATCAGGAACAAACCAACGAAGTTGAGATACATGAAAAATGTAATGCATTTCAGACAGAGAGGGCTGTAAAGCTAATTTGTAAGCAACTTCACCAATCCTTTCTAAGATCTAATACGGTCCTACGTATCTCGGACTTAACTTGCGCGACTTGAACGGTCCTTTCAATCTCAATCTTAGAGTAAATTTTAAATAAACATGGTCACCTTCCTCAAATTCCAAAGGTCTCCTTCGATTGTCAACATAACTCATCTGACGGTCCTGAGCTTGCTTAATTTTCTCTTAAATCATTCGAATTTTTTCCATAGTCTCTTGAATAACTTCGGGTCCCAAAAGTTTATCTTCACCCACTTCCGACCAACATAAAGGCCTTCTACATTTTCTTCCATACAAATCCTCATACGGAGCCATACCAATTCTCGCATGGTAACTATTATCTTAACATGTCATCCATCGTTTGAATTGTTTTCTCCGTCTGACCATCCGTTTGAGGATGATTAGAAGTGCTCAAACGTAAATTTGTACCCATAGCTTGTTGAAACACTTTCAAAAACCTCAAAGTAAACTTTGGATCTCTATCGAACATAATGCTAGATGAAATACCATGCAATCTTACAATTTCAGTAATGAACAACCTCGCAAGATGATTTCCTTGTATGTAGTCTTAACAGCTAAAAAATGTGCGGATTTTGTTAGTTGATCTACAATCACCCAAATAGAATCATAACCTCCTTGAGTACTAGGTAATCCCACCACAAAACCCATAGAAATACTATCCCACTTCCAAATCAGAATATCCAAAGGTTGTAACAAACCGCCTGGTCTTTGGTGCTCGATCTTCACTTGTTGGCATACTGCACACTCAAACACAAACATTGCAATATCCTTCTTCATACCGGACCACCAATACTCTTTATTTAAATGTTGATACATCTTCGAAGAACCCGGATGTATTGTAATAGTACCTTTATGGGCTTCCTCCAAAATCTTTCTTTTTAACACAACATCATTCGGAACACAAATCCTTTGGTTAAATATGATAATCCCATCCAACGCTCTTACAAAACCCGGTTGGAGTAACATCTCTTGTAACTTCTCATCTAGAACTTGTCCTTGTTGAATTTCGCTTCTTAAGGTAGAATTGATATTCAAATTTCCCATAATCACACCATTCAGAGTCCATACAAATTGAAGATTAAGATCTCAAAACTTCTCCAATAATGCATATTCCAACACCATCAACTCGACACCCTGAATTACTTTCCGAATTAAAGCATCTGCCACTTTATTCACTTTTCCTAGATGATACTTTAATTCTAGGTCATAATATTTCAAGTACTCCATCCACCTTCTTTGTCTCATATTCAATTCTTTCTGGTAAAAAATATACTTCAAACTCTTATGGTCGTTGAACATCTCAAAGCTCACACCATACAAATAATAACGCCACACCTTTAGAGTAAACACCACGGCCGCTAATTCCAAATCATGAGTTGGATAATTCTTCTCATGAACTTGCAACTGTCGAGAAGCATAAGCTAGAACTTGACCTTCCTGCATAAGAACGCCTCCTAATCCCATCTTAGAAGCATCGTAAAACACTTTGTAAGACTTGTTAGGACCAGGAATGATCAACACCGGAGCAATCATCAATATTTCTTTTAGACACATGAAACTTTATTCACAGCTAGAATCCGATATGTAAGCAAAATCCTTTCTAGTAAGCTTAGTCAATGGTAACTCCAACTGAGAAAAAATCTTTGATGAACCTTCTATAGTAACCTTCCAAACCTAAGAAACTTCTAACTTCCGAAGCATTCCTTGGTCTCTCACAATTAATCACGACTTCAATCTTTGACGGATCCACGACTACACCTCCTTGAGATATTGTAACACCCTTCTACCCCAAAACATAATATTTACATAATATCAGAGTAATCATATAAAAAGGTTATCACATATCATCCTAAATAAACACAAACAGTGTCCTGTCCCGTAACACGGGTTATCAACATCAAGAATATCATAAATCATTTCGCAGCGGAATTTAAACTTCATAATTCAAAACTTCATAGACATAATTTTCACCATCCTTAATTTAACATCAAATAAATAGGAAAACATTTATCCAATAATAACATAGCTGAAACATTTAACAGAATAAAACCCATCCCAGCGTTACATGACACAGAGCAGGACACATAAACCAGAACCACTTCTAAGGAACACTAAAGCACGCTCCGAGACTCATGAATTACTCCTATTGCACTGCAGGACTATTCTTCGACATCTGCAAGTTACCCACGAAGGAGGCAACATTTCCAAGCAGGCAGGGTGAGTAATCATAATATATCATAAACGCACCAGAGTATAGAATCATAAATAAATTAGTACACATATCATAACATCATCATCTATAAAATTCAGCAACAACCACAACACGACCATGAAATCAAACAACACCAACACAGTCATGAAATTCATCCAGAATATGCAATTCTAACATCCTGATATGCAATATGCATGTGGTACCATTTTCATCGTGAGATGGATACATGACCATCAACCCTCCACAAAGGAGCACATCATAAATCATCGAGACACTTCAATCCACACAATGGGATTGAAGCAAAATAAATAGGTCGAAGCCCCATCGTGAATGTTATGAAATGCAATGATGCGCTACATCGAAAAATTCATCAAAACAATTCGCATCATTCATTTCAATCAGCAGAACAACCATCAAATAATCATATATATCATCATGACATTACACCCTGAACACTGGTTCTCTAACCACTCTGACACATCAAGAATTAACCCGCACCCAGTAATTTATAAGGTAATTATAAGGTTATTTCACAAATTCATTTATCAAAAACTATTGCATTTTTCTCGTTTCTATTCATCAAAATAAAGTTCAGTTTATGCTCTTTCCGACGCTTCAAACGGAATGCGAATCGGATTTATGGTTTGAAAGTTATGAATTTTCAAAGAATTAAAATTTGTTATTCAAACAGTGTTAACCGGTTAACCAAAGCGTTAACCGGTTAACGCCTGCGCAACTTCAGAAAATGCCCCAAAATTTCTAATGGTTAACCGGTTAACCAAAGCGTTAACCGGTTAACGCACATGTTTCAGCAGTCTTCTGCTACTCAATTGCAGACTGCGTTTTACTCCAAAATCCCAAAAATCTCATTACGGGTTTCACATCAAAACACCCAAAAATCATTCAAAACATCAACCAAAACACCAACAACATCATGATAACAATTATACAATAAATTTTGTGATTCAATTCACTTTTACCACTCTAATTCATCAGGATTTTCTCCTAAACTCAACCTAACTCAAAAACCCCAAAACCCATAAAACTCATACAATCCTAATCTATTCATAATCCAATTCTTATGCAATTACAATAGATTATGAAAACTCCCCATACCTTAGAGAATTTCGCCGCTTTACACTCTTCTCTGGGGTTCTCCACAGCCTTCTGACTCTAAGCTTCTTCTTTCTCTCCCTTTTTTCCTTCAGAGCACCTCTTTTCCCAAAACACGATAATGTCAGAAACTGATCGTATTCTCCTCTTTGGATATATTATCCCAGTTTAGCCTTTTCCCACCTTACCCTCATAATTTCACAAAAGGACTACCTTACCCTTTTCTTTAAAATATTTTTAATAATAATAATAAAATAGCATAATAAAACACTATTTATCCTTATTATATAAAAATACTCATTTTCTCCAAAATTCTCTAATTAATCCAAACTCTCCAATTTTTCTAAATTAATTAAATAAATAATTAAATAATTAAATTTAGATTTCGGGGCGTTACAACTCTCCCCTACTTAAAGAATTTTCGTCCTCGAAAATTACCTGACGTAAATAGAGTTGGATACGACTCCCTCATCTGATCTTCCCGCTCCCAAGTCCAACTTTCTCCAGCTGATCCTCCCCACAATACCTTCACTAAAGCAATTTCCTTGCCTCGAAGTTGCTTCAATTCTCTACCATCAATCCTCACTGGTAAAGCTTCAATCGTCAGATTATCTCTCACCTGAACATCATCTATCTGAATTACATGCGACGGGTCCGGAATGTACTTCCTCAACTGTGATACATGGAATACATCATGTAAATTCGCAAGAGAGGGAGGTAAAGCCACCCGATAGTCCACTTCCCCTATCTTCTGCATAATCTGATACGGACCGACGAAATGTGGAGTTAGCTTTCTAGACTTCAAAGCTCTTCCCACACCAGTCATAGGAGTAACTCTTAAGAACACGTGATCTCCCTCTTAGAACTCAAGTACTTTCCTTCTCTTATCGTGATAACTCTTTTGACGACTCTGCGACATTTTCATCCTTTCCTGAATCATTTTTATCTTTTCAGTTGTTTCTTGGACGATCTCTGGACCAAGCACCAAATTCTCTCCTGACTCATACCAACATAATGGAGTACGACAACGTCTACCATACAACGCCTCATATGGAGCCATCCCGATACTAGCATGAAAACTGTTATTGTACGTAAACTCGACCAACGGCAAATGACTATCCCAAGACCCTCCTTGATCTAATACACAAGCTCTCAGCATATCTTCTAAAGATTGGATTGTTCTTTCCGTCTGACCATCCGTTTGCGGGTGATAAGCAGAACTCATCCTCAACTTAGTACCCAAGGCATCCTGCAAACTCTTCCAAAACCTCGATGTAAACCGCGGATCTCTATCCGATACAATACTTGAAGGTACACCATGCAACCTCATAACTTCCTCAATATAAATCTCTGCTAACCTTTGCATGGAATGGTTAATCCTTATCGGCAAGAAATGTGCCGATTTAGTTAACCGGTCAACAACTACCCAAATCGAATCATTACCTCTAGCAGTCTTAGGTAACCCAGTCACGAAATCCATGGAAATACTATCCCATTTCCACTCAGGAACATTCAATGGTTGCATCATACCTGAAGGTCTCTGATGTTCTATCTTTGACTTCTGACATGTCAAACAAGCATATACAAATTCAGCAATGTCTCTTTTCATACCCGGCCACCAAAACAACCTGCGCAAATCTTGATACATCTTCGTAGCACCAGGATGAATACTCAGTCGACTCTTGTGCCCCTCTTCTAAAATACTCTTTTTAATTCCCATAATATCCGGAACACATACTCTATCTCGGAACCTTAAAACTCCATCTTCATCAACTCGAAAGTCACATGCATTACCTTGATCAACCAACATCAATTGATCAACTAGTTTCAAATCAGATTTCTGACCCTCACGAATCCCTTCCAAAATCTCACTGGTCAGCTTTAACATTCCCAATTTCACACTATCAGTAGTAGTTTCACACAAAAAGTTCATGTCTCTGAATTGCTCGATCATTTCTAATTCTTTCACCATAAGCATTGAAATATGTAGCGACTTCCTACTCAAAGCATCAGCCACAACATTTGCCTTACCCGGATGGTAATTCAAATCAAAATCAAAATCTTTCAATAATTCATGCCACCGCCTCTGTCTCATATTTAACTCTTTCTGATCAAACAAGTATCTTAAACTTTTGTGATCACTGAATACTTCAAATTTCGAACCAAACAAGTAGTGCCTCCAAATCTTAAGCACAAACACCACAGCTGCTAACTCTAAGTCGTGAGTAGGATATTTCCTCTCATGAACTCTTAACTGTCTAGAAGCATAAGCAACCACCTTATTATCCTGCATCAAAACTCCACCAAGACCCATCTTGGAAGCATCACAATAAACTACAAAGGACTCATCTGGATTCGGTAAGACCAACACTGGCGCGGTCGTTAATCTTTTCTTCAGTTCTATGAAACTCTCTTCACAAGCAACATCCCACACATACGCTTGACCCTTCCTAGTCAATTGCGTCAACGGTAAAGCTATCTTAGAAAAACCTTCAATGAACTTACGATAGTAACCAGCCAACCCAAGAAAACTACGAATTTCTGTAGCTGACTTCGGAGTCTCCCACTGCAATACCGCATCAATCTTTGAAGGATCCACCGAAATTCCACCACTTGAAATTACATGGCCGAGGAAACTCACTTCCCTTAACCAGAATTCACACTTGGATAATTTAGCAAACAATTTATTTTCTCTCAACACTTGCAACACAACCCTCAAATGCTCGACATGTTCATCTTCTGATTTAGAATATACCAAGATATCATCTATGAAAACCACTACGAACTTATCCAGATACTCATGAAAGATTCTATTCATATATTCCATAAACACACCAGGCGCATTAGAAACCCCAAACGGCATCACCGTATACTCGTAATGCCCATATCTCGTCCTGAACGCTGTCTTCAAAATATCATCAGCTTTAACTCGAATCTGATGATAACCAGACCTCAGATCAATTTTACTAAAGACACAAGCACCTACTAGTTGATCCATCAAATCATCGATCCTCGGAAGTGGGTACTTATTCTTGATAGTCACTTTATTCAACTGTCGGTAATCGACACACAATCTCATACTACCATCCTTCTTCTTAACGAGCAACACCGGAGCACCCCAAGGAGAAACATTGGTTCTAATGAACCTCTTATCTAACAATTCTTCTAATTGTTTCTTCAACTCATTCAACTCTGAAGTCGACATTCTATAAGGAGCCATCGAGACAGGACTCGTACCCGGTACTAAGTCCATAGAAAAATCAATTTCACGTTCCGATGGTAAATCACTTATATCACCAGGAAACACATCTTGAAATTCACAAACCACAGGCAACTCTGCACTGACAATCTTATCATCAACTTGCAATGAGGTAGACATTGCAAACATAAAAGCTTCATCTAAAACAAGTTCATCCACTTGCTTAGCAGATAAAAACATCAACTCACCATTCCCGCTCAATTCAGGGAATTGCACCGTCTTACTATAACAGTTAATATGAACATAATTGAATTCCAACCAGTTCATACCAAGGATAACATCGATTTGGTGTAATGGTAGGCACACCAAATCCATCACAAAATTCTTCTCGAAAATTGTCAAAGGACACTTCAAACAAACAAGCATGGTAGTCACAGAACCATTAGCAAGAGTCTCTATTATCATATTACCGTTCATATTAGACAACTCTAAACCCAATCTATTAGCACACTCGAGAGAAATAAATGAATGTGTAGCTCCAGTGTCAATAATAGCAATCAACTCAATATTATTAATAAAACAGGTACCTCTGATCAAGTTGTCCTTTTTTGGAGCTTCTGAACCAGCTAATGCAAAAACTCTTCCAGCACTCTGAGCAGTAGCAGCATTCTTCTTTGGTTTCTGGCATTGGGCGCTGATATGCCCCTGTTCACCACAATTGTAACTGGTTGGGCCCTCGTTAGGACAATCACTCATCTTATGCCCAAGCTTGCCACAACGGTAACATTTCATAACTCTGGTGGTACACACATCGGCCTTATGACCTGCCTCTCCACACTTGTAACACTTAACAGGTACATTGGCAGCTCCCCTACTTTGCTTCTTCTCATCAGATGCCTTCTGCTTCCCTCTATCACCAGTAGCCACATAAGGTTTCCCTCTATACTGACTCTTGCCTTTCTTCTCGCTTAGCTGTTTATAGTGAGCTGATCGAGCTCGGCTGTCCTCATCATAAATACGGCTCTTATCCACCAACTCTGCATACTTGCGAATTTGTTGGCATCCAATTCCCTGCTTAATTTCAGGTCTCAACCCATTCTCAAACTTAAGGCACTTGGAAAGTTCAGCATCTTCCCTGTTGTAGTGAGGGCAAAACTTCACCAGCCTTTCAAATTTGGCAGCATACTCTGCCACTGTCATGTTTCCTTTCTTCATCTCAAGGAATTATATCTCCAACTTACCACAAGCATCTTCCGGAAAATACTTCTTAAGGAACTCCGCCTTAAATACAGTCCAAGTCACCACAGCAGCCTCATCCTCGAGACGCTGACGAGTATTATCCCACCAGTCTTCAGCTTCTTCAGACAACATATGAGTCCCAAATTGAACTTTCTGCGCGTCAGCACATGCCATCACTCTGAAAATCTTCTCAATTGCCTTGAGCCACTTCTGTGCGCTCGCCGGGTCATGAGTTCCTTCAAACACAGGTGGATTATTCCTCTGGAATTTCTCCAATGCACGAAACTCATCATGCACATTATTCCGAGCAGCAGTCTGAGCAAGAGCTGCAATAGAATCATCGAGAGCACGCGAGTTGTTTCCAGCCATTTTGCACAACACTTACCACATCAGAAGAGAATAATCGTTAAATAAATAACGACTTGACAACTGACTGACAACAACAAAACTTGGCCGGACAGACCGACCTGCTCTGATACCACTAATGTAACACCCTTCTACCCCAAAACATAATATTTACATAATATCAGAGTAATCATCTAAAAAGGGTATCACATATCATCCTAAATAAACACAAACAGTGTCATGTCCCGTAACACGGGTTAATCAACATCAAGAATATCATAAATCATTTCGCAACGGAATTTAAACTTCATAATTCAAAACTTCATAGACATAATTTTCACCATCCTGAATTTAACATCATATAAATAGGAAAACATTTATCCAATAATAACATAGCTGAAACAGTTAACAAAATAAAACCCATCCCAGTGTTATATGACACAGAGCATGACATATAAACCAGAACCACTTCTAAGGAACACTAAAGCACGCTCCGAGACTCATGAATTACTCCTATTGCACTGCAGGACTATTCTTCGACATCTGCAAGTTACCCACGAAGGAGGCAACATTTCCAAGCAGGCAGGGTGAGTAATCATAATATATCATAAACGCACCAGAGTATAGAATCATAAATAAATTAGTACACATATCATAACATCATCTATAAAATTCAGCAACAACCACAACACGACCATGAAATCAAACAACACCAACACAGTCATGAAATTCATCCAGAATATGCAATTCTAACATCCTGATATGCAATATGCATGTGGCACCATTTTCATCGTGAGATGGATACATGATCATCAACCCTCCACAAAGGAGCACATCGTAAATCATCAAGACACTTCAATCCACACAATGGGATTGAAGCAAAATAAATAGGCCGAAGCCCCATCGTGAATGTTATGAAATGCAATGATGCGCTACCTCGAAAAATTCATCAAAACAATTCGCATCATTCATTTCAATCAGCAGAACAACCATCAAATAATCATATATATCATCATGACATTACACCCTGAACACTAGTTCTCTAACCACTCTGACACATCAAGAATTAACCCATACCCGGTAATTTATAAGGTAATTATAAGGTTATTTCACAAATTCATTTATCAAAAACTATTGCATTTTTCTCGTTTCTATTCATCAAAATAAAGTTCAGTTTATGCTCTTTCCGACGCTTCAAACGGAATGCGAATCGGATTTACGGTTTGAAAGTTATGAATTTTCAAAGAATTAAAATTTGTCATTCAAACAGTGTTAACCGGTTAACCAAAGCGTTAACCGGTTAACGCCTGCGCAACTTCAGAAAATGCCCCAAAATTTCCAATGGTTAACCGGTTAACCAAAGCTTTAACCGGTTAACGCACGTGTTTCAGCAGTCTTCTGCTACTCAATTGCAGACTGCATTTTACTCCAAAATCCCAAAAATCTCATTACGAGTTTCACATCAAAACACCCAAAAATCATTCAAAACATCAACCAAAACACCAACAACATCATGATAACAATTATACAATCAATTTTGTGATTCAATTCACTTTTACCACTCTAATTCATCAGGATTTTCTCCTAAACTCAACCTAACTCAAAAACCCCAAAACCCATAAAACTCATACAATCCTAATCTATTCATAATCTAATTCTTATGCAATTACAATAGATTATGAAAACTCCCCATACCTTAGAGAATTTTGCCACTTTACACTCTTCTCTAGGGTTCTCCACGCCTCCTGACTCTGAGCTTCTTCTTTCTCTCCCTTTTTCCTTCAGAGCACCTCTTTTCCCAAAACACAATAATGTCAGAAACTGATCGTATTCTCCTCTTTGGATATATTATCCCAGTTTAGCCTTTTCCCACCTTACCCTCATAATTTCACAAAAGGACCACCTTACCCTTTTCTTTAAAATATTTTTAATAATAATAATAAAATAGCATAATAAAACACTATTTATCCTTATTATATAAAAATACTCATTTTCTCCAAAATTCTCTAATTAATCCAAACTCTCCAATTTTTCTAAATTAATTAAATAAATGATTAAATAATTAAATTTAGATTTCGGGGCATTACAGATATAATATGTCCAAGAAATTTAAATTCTGACATCCAAACTCACACTTGCTAAACTTAGCAAAAAGTTGCTTCTCTTGCAATATCGATAAAACAATTCTCAGATGCTCTCCGTGCTCTTGCAGAGTACAAGAATAAATGAGAATGTCATCAATAAAGATTACAACAAACTTATCCAAATAAGCTTGAAATATCCAGTTCAAGTAATCCATAAAAACAGCTGGAGCATTCTTCACACCGAAAGGCATCACTAGAAATTAATAATGACCATAACGGGTTCTGAACACAGTCTTCGGCACATCGGAAATCTTTACACAAATCTAATGATAGCCCAACCTCAAGTCATTCTTCGAGAACAGACATGCTCCTTTCAATTGATCCAAAAGGTCGTATATTTTAGGTAAAGGATACTTGTTCTTGATAGTAACCTTGTTCAACTTACGGTAATCAATACATAGCCGCATACCACCGTGCTTCTTCTTTACCAATAAAACAGGAGCTCCCCACGGTGAAACACTTGGTCTAACAAAATGATTTTCCAATAAATCCTCTAACTGATCCTTCAGTTCTCTTAATTTAAGTGGTGCCATCCGATAAGGGGTTAACGAATATATGAGCCGTCTCTGGTATCAGGTCAACTGAGAACTCAACTTCCCTCTCAGGAGGTAAGGAAGTGACATCCTCGGGAAATACTTCAGGAAACTCACAAACTATTGGGATGTTTAGAATTTACTGATCGTTACTCTCCTCTTTAGTGAGGACCAGTAGAACAAATTTCTCTTTTTCAAATATTTTTTTTACCATTCCAACCGTACCTTCTAAGATTGTTGTCAAACATATTTTGGAGGAGCTTCCACGGACGGAACGATGATCAATTTCTCTTTGCACCCAATAAACACAGAATTAGCAATTTTCACACATATGAGGTGTCTCGACGGTTTCATCCACAGACAAAGTACAATTTTCACACATATGAGGTATCTCGACGGTTTAATCCATAGCGGTAGTAACCACCATAGGAGGAGACAAGGGAAAACTCGTAACCCAAGTCGCTTCACACAACGAATAGACACAAAAGAATGTTTTGCTCTACAATCAAATAAAACAAGACAAGGATGTTCATTAATAAGACATATACCCCAATCAAGGAGTTGCCAGCTTTGGTCTTCCTCACATCTATGGTATAAACCATTCCTCGAACCTGGTCTCTTTCCTGTGGACAATCTCTAGTAACATGTCCTTCCTTATGGAAATTGTAGCATATCATAACGCCCGGAACACACCTTCCATAATGATTCTTACGGCACTTAGGACATAAATAAGGAGCATTAGGTCTAGGATTCGTCACTTGATTCCCCTTGAAGGGTTAGGGCATGGGCCTAAAAGGTTGATTCACCATTCCATGATCACTTTGAACAACTCTTCCAACATTCGCTTCAGTCTGTACTTTCTTCAAACTATGCTCAGCCACATAGCATTGCCTTAACAATTCAGAATAAGTAGTGAACTCCCTCTGAGAAACACTATGAGAAATTTCAGCCCTTAGTCCAAGTAAAAACTGATCAATTTTCCACTTCTCATCCGGATAACACATAGCAAGCCTTGAATAAGCTGCTATGTCTTCAAACTTTTCTGCATAACTGGCCACACTCATATTTCCTTGCCTAAGCTGCTAAAATTCAAACTCTTTCTGGGTCCTCAAAGAACTCGGATAATATTTCTCCATGAAAGTTGCCTTAAACTGTTCCCACACCTTCGGAACCTCTTGCATAGTCATGAGAGCAGAAGCACTCTCCCACTATCTAGCAGCAGAACCTTTTAACAAGTGTGATGCAAACGTCACCTTGTTCCATTCAATGCACAATACAAACTAGAAGATTCTCTCCATACTAGTTATCCATTCATGAGCCTTTACCAGATCTAATCCGCCATGAAATTCTTGAGGATTCGTGCGGAAGAAGACACGAAAAGTTCCACCTTCAGTTTCAGGAACGACCGCCTAAGGATGAAGACCCTCATTCATTTGGTGAATCATCTCCTGCATAAACTGGTGTTGTTGTTGCGGCATCTGCTGCATGAACTGGTACAACGGAGCATTCCCATCGCCACCCGGCTGATTACCAATAAGAGGAGTGGCATTATATCGACCACTAGTTCTACGTCCACTCACCATATCCCTAAATGTCATCAAAACAAGATTAAGTTGAACAGGCTCAATACCATAAACATAACATCTAGTTCTATAGTGAGATTACGTATATGAACGGAAATAAACACTTATAATATTCCAAGGCTAGGTTGAGGATACAACCTGCTCAGATACCAACTGTAATACCCATATATAAATACATCAAAGCATATTTTTCATATATAAGTTCAAGTTTTGTACTGAAATACAATATGTTCTTAGTACAATACATTGTAAAATTTTAGTCAACTAAATACATAAGGTACTACACCAAAAGGATAACAATAATATAAGATGTCAAACAAAAGGAAACTAAGAACTAGATCCAAAGATCTCAAAGTATCCATAGCGAAAGCAAAAGCCATCGATTAGTAAGGATAATAAACCGCCTTATCCTTACCCTTTGCAGAAACTGAAGTACCTGTAAAAATATAAAAAAACATGGGGTGAGATAACAACATCTTTGTCAGTTCCCTATCTTAGAGTTCTCCCAGCTCTAAAGGTTCGAATCTATCCACTACTCGGGTAAATGGTCACTTCTCTACAAGGGACCAAGACAAGATAGAAAAGTCCATACACGCTCTCAACACCTTACTTGGAACTTAGTGGAATATCCATCGTAAGTGTTATTGGCAAGGCTTCCCATGGGACTCAGTGTAATACCCACCTCAGTGACTACCTAAGTCTTTACGGATGCTTCCCGTGGGACTCAATGTAACCCACCTCAATACTTACTCAAGACTTCAAAGGGCAAGACTTCCCAAGGGACTCAATGTAATACCCACCTCAAGTCACTACCAAGCTTCCTGTGGAAATCATTGTAATACTCACCTCAAGCCTTAACTAGGGAAAGACTTCCTGTGGGACTCAGTGTAATACCCACCTCAATTTACTACCATGCTTCCCGAGGGGCTCAATGTAATACCCACCTCAAGCCTTAACTAGGGCAAGACTTCCCGTGGGACTTAGTGTAATACCCACCTCAAGTCACTACCCACCTCACCAACGGTTTTCGCATCAACCTAGTGTAATCCTAAACATCTCACAGATTATACCTTTTTATTTTCGATGGCTCACAAATACCTAACAAACATAATTACGATTAATTAGAAAAATTCGGGTAAAATTAGGCTCAAATAATTATTCTCGGTCTTATTAGATAGAACATATTTTTAGCTTCAAAACGATAAAAAGAATAGCTAATTTGGATAAACGATGAAGAAGTTATGAATTTTTAAAGATAGAACAAAATAATATTTTTCCTCAACATACAGTGTTAACCGGTTAATGCACGGGGTTAACCGGTTAACCACATCAGATTTCCAAAGTCAGTGGCGGAACACAGACCTGTTAACCGGTTAACGCATAGGGTTAACCAGTTAACTTACAGTCAGTAGCAGAATTTCCTGCGTTTTAAGGTTGATAACTTTTCTAAAATCCATCCAGCTAGCACCAAACATCAAAACAATTATCAACAAAGGTTTCTACACCTATAGTCAGTATACTCATGCATTTAACCGATATTTCAACCGTTCAAACTCTCGATTCTATGATTTCTAGCATTTTGACCTAACCTCAAGAAATCTATAAACCCTAGAAATAAAATTATCTATCTAGAACCCACCTCTACCAAAGATGATTGAGAAGATTGGGAGATGAATGGATGATGAACTTCAAGATCAAGAGCTTCTTCTTCTCCAAGCTTTTCCTTCTTCTCACTTTTCGCTTCTTCCTCTTTCTTTTCCCTTTTCTCTTGTTACGTTTCTGTGTTTTTAAACATAAATAAAACAACTTAGGTATTATACAGGAAAGTATAATATCCTCCCAACGGGTCCAAATAGAGGGTATCCAAAAATGTCTCTTAATCAAAATTTTAATAAAACCTCTGAGTCAGATAATATTAGTTAATATAAAGTAATTCACTGATTGCTCCAATTATTTTTGTTAAAACATATCAAATAAAACCGAAACCCTATTGATATCAATTAATATTATTCAGAGCATTAAAATAAATTATAGGGTATTATAAGCTTAATCTTCAATTGATCTTGAGAAGGACTTCTTCGTCTTGATTCACTTTAAGAACATTTCTGGACAGCAGCCCATGTTCTTATTCAATCCAATGATCACTTCAGTAGTTAATTTGTAGTTGAAGCTTCCATGGTCATCTTCATTGTCTTTTGTGACTTTGCAAGTCTTTTGCAGCATATGAAGTTAAGCACATCGTGAATTCAATATTTGTCCACTTTCAGCATATTGTTGTCAAAGAGTAACAACTAGAAAAGTTGCATATTCAATCAAACTCTTTACGGCTTATTCCAATGTTATCTTTGTTTATCATCAACCTTATATAATTGTACGACAACATCAACAACATGGTTCAAATACCATTTGACAACTTGGTTGTATGTGTGTATAAAAACCTTTCGGTTATATCAATCAATATCAACACATAAACCAAATGGTTGTATCCTTGAGTACTTAATATAGAAGAATATTCAGTTTGTGGATAATCAACCAAATTGAGTTCCTATTCAAAATCAATAACAATCAAGAGTGTAGTTGTTTGTTTGAACCAAATACGAATCAACAACATCAATGCATGTGGTTGTGTTTCCATTAGGAACCAACAACATTACAAAGCATGTGATGTTTTCCTTTTATTCAAAACATAAAAGAGTCGTTACAGCCCAACTCGGCTAACAAGGAATTCGTGACACAAAGAATTAAATAGTGTGAGGGAAAAGGTGCCTTGTCGTGTTTTATTGATGTCAAACCTTAGGTAGATCATAGTGTGCTTTGGACGGTGTCATCGCATGATTGAATGCCTCCATCATTAACATGCCCAAAAATACCAAGTCTCGTGTTTATGCATATAGAAGGCATATCATATATGGTTTTGTGCTCTTGATCATAGTTGATACCTTAGATATATACACAAATGGCTTGGGTAGACCTAAGCACTCTCAAAATTTCAATTTTGGCGATTTTCACTAAATGAGTTAACTCATGGGTGCTGATAGGTTGACTCATCAGATTTTACACTGAATGAGTCGACTTATAGCTGCTGACAGGTCAACTCAAATCTTCAATAGGTCGACTCACTTAGTCAAACAGTTCAACTCATTTAGTTGAAGAATTTCTTGATTACTATGGGTCTCAACAGGCTGATTGAACAAGTCGACTCAAAGGAAATGAGTTGACTCACTCAGTCATTTAGATCGACTCAAACATATGCAAAAAAATTTATTTCCTACGGGTCTCAATAGGCTAACTGAGGACTAATAACAGGTCGACTCAAAAGGCTCTTTAGGTCGACTCAAAGCTTCTGAAGGTCAACTCAAACTAAGACTAGGCGCCATATCAGATTATTTTCCTCTCCTGTCCAATTTTACTTATTTCTCTTTTGGTCCTGAATTAATATAAATAGCTGGAGTATTATTTTTTCATCACCAACAAGAAAAGTGAAAGATATACACAACAATTCTCTTCATCTTCATTCTTCCTTGCATTAATCAACAATTACACATAATTATTTTTTGTTGATCATTGTGCATTGCATATGGTTATATTGTTTAAACTTTGGATCTTGTATCAAGTTTAGGTTGAGATTGTTGTGGGTTTTTCTTAAATAAAATCTTATGGTTTTATCCTCGAAGATATTGAGGATTTTGGGGTTTTTTTCTTCATGCATTCAACCGAGTGAAAGGTTTGAAGAATGATGGGTTTATTCAAACAAGTAACGGTAACCAGAGGATTGTGAAGAAAGGTTTGGGTTCAAGCGTGTCGCGATCAAAATCAGCTGAGCTAGAGGTTTGAAGAACATTGGGTTCTTGCAATAAGGTAGATACAATCATAGGTTTGTTCGGAACGTTTGAAACACTTGATTCGATTAGAATCAAGGGGAGATAAGGGAATAGAACCTACATCAACAATTAGGATTTGTTTGTGGTGACTATTTCTTCTCTTGTATAAACTTTGTAATTGATATTCAATATCTCAATTCTTTTTGGAATGGGGGCATATGTACCACTTTGATTTCAACTAAGGAATATTTTGCACTAATTGAATCTTGTGTGTTATTGATTGGTAACTATATTTCACTAAATTGTTGTGCACTTAAGGTGTTTGATAAATTGTTGCAACCACTTTGATTTCAACTAAGGAATATTCTGCACTATCAATTCTAATGAAATTGAGACTTGGTGTTGTGTGCACACCAAGTGCTTGCTAAATTGACTTCACACAAGTATTTCAATATTTTTCCTATTTTCTCTCTTAAATTCTGCACTAATTAGAATTGTGTGATATTGATTATCTCAATATGCTCAAGTGGTGTGCATTTAAGGTGTTTGATAAATTGTTGCTATCATTTTGATTGCAACTTAAGAAAAATTATGCACTATCAATTGTAGAAAAACAAGGTTTGGTGTGGTGTGCACACCAAATGTTTGATAAAATTCATACTACACAATTCTAAGTGTTAAGTGCTTTCTTTCTTCTTCCTTAACATTGTTGGAATTATTATTATCATTTCTTGCATTGTTTAAGTGATTAATTAACATTGTGTTGATTTGTTCATCTTACATATTCCATTTGGTTTTTGTCTCATATCCGATCCTCCAATAACGGGTAGTTTTTAGACGATATTTCCAAGGATGCTTTCGCGACCTAGTCAAAATATTTTTAATTTTCCATGTTTTAAATAGGGGATCTATTCAACCCCCTTCTAGATCCGCGCTATCGTCTAACAAGTGGTATCATAGCACTGATTCATCTAGTGCTTCACATTTAACTTCTTAGAAAATGGATAACGATCCAAAAGGGGCTTATAATAGAGCTCTGGTTTTCAACAGCAAAAACTATAGTTATTGGAAGGATTGTATGCATTTTCACATCAACTCGGTTGATAGAAAGGTCTGGAAGGTTGATCTCTTTTACATTAACCAAGGGGAAACCATTGGGGAGTTGGGAAAGAGATTCTCTCTTATAATTAATCGCTTAAATGCTCTTGGTAAAACTACTCCTAATGATGTTGCTACTAACAATATTTTGAGATGTCTCACCAGGGAATGAAAACCTAAAGTTACGGCTATCAAGGAAGCTAATGACCTAACAACATTGGACTTGACAACATTATTTGGTAAGCTCCAAGAACATGAACAATAGCTCTTGAATCTAGAGAAACATGTAAAGAGAGAGAAGAAAGAAAAGAAAGAGAAACCTAAAGACACCGATAAGAGGTTGATTGCACTAAAGGCATGTAGTTCTAAATAATCCACCAACGAAGATTGTGATAGTGAGTCTAGTGATAAAGATAAAGAAATGAATGAAGATATGGGATTATTTGTGAGGAGGTACAATTGGTATCTTAGAAAGAATGAAATCCAACATTCAGAGAAACATCTCGTCAATTATAGGCGGTAATCAAAACCCTCAAAGCAAGATGAAAGAAAAAGTACTAAGTCAAAGGGGTCGTGTTATAATTGTGGAAAGACCAGTCACTATAAATCAGATTATCCTTTGTTGAAGAAAGACAAAAGTAAATACAAATATCAAAAGAAGAGTAGCAAGGCTAGGAAAGTGTATATCGCTTGGGAAAGTGATAGTAAGTCTTCAAACATAGGAACTCAAGTGATGAAGAAGAGAAAGTCAACCTTTGTCTCATGGCTCATCAAAGGGGAAAAAGAAAGTAAGACATGCTAAATATGATAATTTTGATAAAATATCTTATCCTGATTTTCTTAATACTTTCAAAGTTCTCCACCAAGAAGCTAAAGAAGCTTTTAAATGCCTAGCCTCAAATAAAAATATTTTTACACATTTAGAGGCAAGAGTTTCCAATTCTAAAAAGGAGTTAGAAACTCTCAAGCGTTCTATGGTGGAGCCCATTAAAGAAGACAAGAGAGAGTGGTTTAATTTCCATATTTGTGAAACTTGTTGCATTTGGCAAAGAAAGGTTAAAACTCACCAAGCTATATTAGAAAAGGCATTACAACCAAAAAAACAACATTTTCTATTCATCGATCTAATTTTAAAAGTAACATGAATAATCCATATCAAAGATACACTTATGTGGTGAGAGATCAAGTAAGCAAGTGTATCACCAAACCAAACTTGACTTATCTTTGTTGTTGCAAGAGGGGTCACACTATTGCCAAATGTCGTTATAGGAGATTTTTGGTCCCTAAAGGAATTTTCCAATGGTTTCCCAAATGCAACCAAGGTTTCACTCAGACATAAGGACCCAACGAAAATTGGGTACCTGTTTCCCTTGTTTAAATTTGTAGGTGGAGTGTCTTAAGTCTATAGAGAGAATATGGTTTCTCGATAATGTGTGCTCAAGACATATGAAAGGTGACATATCCTTACTCTTTGACTTTGTGGCTAAGAAGAAAGGATTTGTGACCTATGGTGATAACAACAAGGGAGCTATACTCAGAAAAGGTAGTGTAGGTAATCCATCATCTACTACTATCTCAGATGTCCTATTAGTTGAAGGCCTTAAACACAATCTAGTTAGCATTTTCCAATTGTGCGACAAAGGATACAAAGTTTCTTTTTCAAAAAGATTGTTGCATAATTTAACATAATGATAAAAATGGTGATGTGTTTAAGGGCTTTAGGTTAAATAATGTATACATTCTTGACTTGAATGAAATGTCCTTGAATGGCACTAAATGTCTTGTTTCCAAGAGTGATAATTTTTGGCTTTAGCATAGGCGTTTGGTGCATGTTAACTTTGACTTTCTAAATAAAGTAGTCTCAAAATATTTAGTAGTTGGTCTACCCAAAATCAAATTTTCAAAAGATCACCTATGTGATGCATGCCAAATGGGGAAGGAAACAGTGATCTCTTTTAAATCTAAAAATGTTGTTTCTATATCGAGCCCCCTTGAACTTCTCCATATGGATTTATTTGGGCATTCTAGAATTAAAAGTCTAGGTGGAAATTATTATGGGTTTGTAATCATAGACGACTACTCAAGATTTTGTTGGACTATTTTCTTGACTAGTAAAAGTGACACTTTAGGCTTTTGAAAAGTTTGCCAAGTTATCTCAAAAAAATTAAACACTAGTATTGTTACAATTCGAAGCAATCACAAAGGTAATTTGAAAACCACCTCTTTGAGGAGTTTTGTGACCAACATTGAATTGATCATAATTTTCCGCTCCTAGGAATCTGCAACAAAATGGTGTTGTGGAATGCAAAAACTGTATTTTAGAGGAGCTTAGACGAACTATGATTAATGACAATGGTCTTCCTAAATACTTTTGGGCAGATGCCATAAGTACGTCTTGTTATGTTTTGAATAGGGTGTTTATTCGTCCTATTCTAAATAAAACACATTACAAACTTTTAAAGGGTAGGGGGCAAATGTTTCACATCTCCATGTTTTTTTTTGTAAATGTTATGTATTGAATAATGGTAAAGAACGCCTTGGTAAAATTGATTCAAAAGTCGATGAAGGTATCTTTCTCAGATACTCTCAATCAAGTAAAGCTTATAGAGTATACAACAATAGGTTACATATTGTTGAAGAATCTATGCATATTTCCTTTGATGAATCTTATCCGAAAAATGTTAGAGAAGGTATTTGTGTTAATGGTGCATGCGTTCATTCGGAAAGTATACTTAAATATCAAGAAGAAAAGAGTGATAAACCCAATCCGGAAAAAGCTGAGGAGGATCTGAATCAAGGATCTAAAGACAAAGAGGAAATTCATCCAATTAATAAAGATGACCTCACCCTTGCATGGAAGTCTTCTAAGGATCATCTCATCGACAATATTCTAGGAGATATATCAATGGGACTCACTACACGATCAATGATAAGTAACTTTTGTTATCTTTTGCTTTCGTCTCTCAAATTGAGCCTAAAAACTCCAAAGATGCTTTACTCAATGAAAATTGGTTTTTAGCAATGCAAGAGGAACTTAATCAATTCAAGAGAAATGAGGTTTGGGATCTTGTCCCTCCTCCGCGAGGCCATTGAATAATTGGCACTAAATGGGTGTTTAGGAACAAGTTGGACGAAAACAAAATTATAACTCACAACAAGGCTTGCCTTGTTGCTCAAGGGTATAACCAAGAGGAAGGTATTGACTATGAGGAGACCTATGCTCCGGTCGTCCGACTCGGGGGTATACGCCTTTTGTTTGTTCACAAAATTTTAAATTATATCAAAGGGATGTCAAGAGTACTTTGCTAAATGGATGCATTAATGAAGAGGTTTATGTATCCCAACCTCCCGATATGGAGAATCATGAAAATCCTAACCACGCTTATAAGTTTAAACGTGCTTTGTACGATCTAAAACAAGCCCCTAGGGCTTGGTATGAGTTTCTTAGCAAATCTTTACTCAATCAAGGAATTTCAAGAGGGAATGTTGATATTAACCTTTTTATTAAGCATGAAGGAAAACACTATATTTTGGTTTAAGGTTATGTAGATGATATTATTTTTGGATCTACTTACATAAATGTGGTCAATGAATTTTTAAAATTAATGTAAGAAGAATTTAAGATGAGTATAATGGGGAAGCTAAATTACTTCCTCGGACTTCAAAGCAAACAACTCGAAAAAGGAACATTCATAAGCCAAACGAAGTATTATAATGAGCTTCTCAAGTGATTCGATATGGAAAACTCCAAATCCATTGATACTCTGATGCCTACGGCGGTAAGTTTGAATCAAGATGAGAAAGGTAGGACATGTATATAAAAAGGTATATTGTTATGATTGGTTCCTTCCTCTATCTCACCGCATCTCGTCCATATATCATGTTTAGTGTTTGTATGTGTGTTATATTTCAATCATGTCCCAAGAAATCACATTTAAAATCTGTCAAATGTATACTTAGATACCTTTGTGGTACTCCTAAGTTTGTACTTTGGTTTTCCAAGGGAAACGATTATTATTTGGTCAGGTATTCTGATTTTCCTAGTTGCAAATTGGATAGGAAGAGCACTAGTGGCACTTGTCATTTCTTTTCAAACTCCTTAGTGAGTTTGCATAGCAAAAAAATGCTTGACTTCATTGTTAATCTTGAATGTATTCTTATTTTATGTGACACTACAAGTGCTATTAACCTTACCAAGAATCCAATATTACATTCTTGCACTAAGCATATCGAAATTAGTCATCATTTCCTTAGGGGTCACGTAGAGAAAGGTTATGTGGTATTTGAGTTCGTTGATAGTAAAAATCAACTTGATGATATATTTACAAAACCACTAGCTATAGAGCCTTTCTTTCATATCCGTAGGGAACTTGGTGTTCTCAATATCTTGGACCGTCTATAATCTCTGTACATTACTCGCTCTTTATCTTTGTTGGTTATGTCATGTTTATCATCAATATTAACCACAATCTATGTAAGGGCACCACTATATTCAATGATATTGGAGGTAATATTGTTTCTACTCATTATCCTTGATCGATTTATTTATTTATGTGAACTTGTTATACAAAAATATGTTTCTTATAGCTTATCTTATATTTTAGTCTAAGCCAAATCCATGTCATATGTTTGAAATACGTGTGAGCTTGCTTTAGTATTTTTTTTTCATCATGCATCTATCTTGTGAATCATCATTCATTCATATATGGATCATTTTCATCCATGTGTTGCATTTTATTCTCACATTTGCATGTTATTCTCTGTTATTTTATTTGTCTTTCTCTTGATGAACAAATTTGACTATATTGTGTAATCAATTTAATTGTCAAGTTACTTGGTTTATTTATGTTTATATTCGTTCATTAGCAACATATTATGTGTATGATTGTTAATGTGAATCTATTTCAATGGATATGATTATGGTTCTCCAATTATTTGTTTTGATCTTATCCATTTTCTCTTTTTGATGTTGTCAAAGGGGGAAAAATGGAACAACTTATGAAAGCTCATATGATAGAAGAAGTTTGTATCAATGTTTCAAGGGTGATGCACAAACTCAGGGGAGGAAGCCTATCATAATTCACTATATATGAAAGACCATACAACGGCTTGTCATCGTCAAAAGGGGGGAGTATGTGAGGGAAAAGGTGCCTTGTCAAGTTTAATGATGTCAAACCTTAGGTAGATCATACTATGTATGCTTTGAACGGTGTCATCGCATGATTAAATGCATCCATCATTAACATGCTCAAAAATACCAATTCTCGTGTCTATGCATATATGAGGCATCTCATATATGGTTTTATGCTCTTGATCATTTTTATACCTTATATATATACACGAATGGCTTGGGTAGACCTAAGCACTCTCAAAATTTCAATTTTGGCGATTTTCACTAAATGAGTTGACTCATGGGTGCTGATAGGTTGACTCGTCAAATTTTACACTGAATGAGTATACTCATAGCTGCTAGCAGGTTGCTTCAAATCTTCAATAGGTTGACTCACGCAGTCAAACAGGTCAACTCATTTAGTTGAAGAATTTCTTAATTACTACGGGTCTCAACAGGCTGACTGAATAGGTCGACTCAAAGGAAATGAGTCAACTCACTCAGTCATTTAGGTAGACTCAAACAGATGCAAAATTTTCTATTTCTTACGGGTCTCAACAGGCTGACTGAGGATTAACAACAGCTCGACTCAAAGGCTCTTTAGGCCAACTTAAACAGAGACTAGGCGCCATATCTGATTATTTTTCTCTTCTGTCCAATTTTACTTATTTCTCCTTTGGTCCTGAATTAATATAAATAGCTGGAGTATTAATTTTTTATCACCAACAAGAAAAGTGAAAGATATACACAACATTTCTCTTCATCTTTATTCTTCCTTGCATTAATCAACAATTACACATAATCATTTTTTGTTGAACATTATGCATTGCATGTGGTGATAGCGTTCAAACTTAGGATCTTGTATCAATTTTTGGTTGAGATTGTTGCGGGTTTTTCATGAATAAAATATTAGGGTTTTATCCTCCAAGATCATGAGGATTTGGGGGATTTTTGCACAAGTCTTTACTTCATAGATTCAGCAGAGTGAAAGGTTTGAAGAACGGTGGGTTTGTTCAAACAAGTAACGGTAACTGGAGGATTATGAAGAAAGGTTTGTGTTCAAGCGTGTCGCGATCAAAATCAGTCAAGCTAGAGGTTTGAAGAAAATTAGGTTCTTACAATAAGGTAGTACAATCAGAGGTTTGTTCAGAATGTTTGAAACACTTAATTCAATTCGAATCAAAGGGAGAGAAGGGAATATAATCTACATCAATAATTAGGATTGGTTTGTGCTAAATATTTCTTCTCTTGTATAAACTTTGCAATTGATAATCAATATCTCAATTCTTTTTGGAATTGGGGGCAGATGTACTCTAAGCAAGGACGATAAGGGAACTGTCTAAACAAATCTGGTGTTGTTCTTTATTTTTCTATCTCTTTAATTTCTGCATTAATTGAATCTGTTGTGATATTGATTGCTAACTATATTTCACTAAATTATTGTGCACTTAAGGTGTTGGATAAATTGCTGCAACCACTTTGACTGCAACTAAGGAAAATTTTGCACTATCAATTCTAGTGAAACTGAGACTTGGTGTTGTGTGCACACCAAGTGTTTGTTAAATTGACTTCACACAAGTGTTTCAATATTTTTCCTATTTTCTCTCTTAAATTCTGAACAAATTAGAATGTTGTGATATTTATTATATCATTGTGCTCAAGTGGTGTGCATTTAAGGTGTTTGATAAATTATTGCTATCATTTTGATTGCAACTTAATAAAAATTATGCACTATCATTTGTAGCAAAACAAGGCTTGGTATGGTGTGCATACCAAGTGTTTGATAAAATTTATACTACACAATTTTGAGTGTTAAGTGCTCTTTTTCTTCTTCCTTAACATTGTTGGAAGTAGTATTATCATTGCTTGCATTGTTTAAGTGATAAATTAACATTGTGTTGATTTGTTTATCTTACACATTCCATTTGGTATTTGTCGCATATTCGATCCTCCAATAACGGGTCATTTTTAGACGATATTTTCTGGGGAGCTTTCGCGACCTAGTCAAACTATTTTTAATTTTCCAAGTTTTAAATAGGGGATCTATTCAACCCCCCTTCTAGATTCGCGCCATCGTTTAACAAATAGTACAACCACATATTGTCCTTTTCCACAATTCAAAGATATTGAAGAGGTAGTCGGATAAAGCATTATCGTACTGTGTACAATCCTTGCAAACTATAACATTGTCATCTAAACTTTAGAGGCTTTTAATTATAAATCAATGAATGAAGCATTAGCTATAGACAATGATACTTGGGTTTTCAAAGAACTTAAGTCTTTAGTCTTCAGAACTTTTTCACATAGAACTATGTTCTTCAAGACTTCAGCACTTGGCTTGAAACCCATGATCTTCGTAACTTCAAGTCTTGGAGTCTTCAAAACTTTGTTCACATAGAACATTGTCTTCATATTCTCCAGTACTTGGTTCTTTAGAACCTTATTCTTCAGAAATCGTAAGTATTCAGAATCTTTCAGGCACTTGGTCTTCAGAACTTCAAGTCATCAGAGTCTTCATAACTTAGTTCTTCAAAAGATTAATTTCAGAAGCATCACTATCTGATCAAAACCACGTTCATAACAACACCCACAAGAGCATTGCCAATGCAACATCCGCATCCTTGGATCTTTTTTATTGTGTTCAGATTCAGAAGCACACTTGCTTCTTCAGTATGCTTGCGACTAATTTTACACATAGTAACTTTGTATATTAGCATTTTCATACTCATTCATAATGTTTGATATTAATTATATAATATTCATGATCTGCACTTTAACAAACATCATAACATAAAATGGTTCTTTCAAAAATACTCCATTGTTATCCTCAAAACATAGATATGGAATGCAAAGACAACTCTAGTTCTTACAATCTTGAGTCTCCCACATCCATATAACACGATCCAACACATGATTCAGTTCCCTATTCCCCACCAAGCCAAACCATGAATCTGAGTCAACTTGTTTTCGGAGTCCAGGGAAGTTGCATGCAAAAATGGACGCCCAATACTCCCAGACCATAAGAGAGGCAGACACCACATTGTAAACACCCCAAATTTGCCCTCACCCATTCACTATGGCTTGTGATCATCTCATATGCATAAACACAATCATACCATCTCATATTACATTTTTGATTCACTGCATTGGTTCAAAGTCATCTGCATCTAGGGTTTGTGATCTGAGCAACCCAAGAACCTTTTGAGCCACTTTAAAGATCACCAATCACTTCAAAGGGATCCATGTGTGTTCTTATATCATATTACACCCTCTCAAAATCAAGAATGCCAAAGAATCACAAGAACTAGGGTTTGTATGGAAGCAGAGTCAGGCTAGACTGCACAGTTGACCTAAAATTAGGGTTTTGGTTTCAGAGGCCATAACTCCAATTTTTTTGGTCATTCTTGTTTCTATTGGTCTCTATATGGTATAGGGAGTATGCATATCAATTTTCATGAAGAAATTCCATGGGGAAGTCATCTGATCAAGAGTTGACTTTCCAGACAAGTCAGTGCAAAATCAGGGCATCTGAGGGCCCCAATGACCCAACCAATGGGTGATCTTCATCATTTTGAGTGTATATGATCTTTATTTGATCATGGAAGAAGGTTGAAGTTCACAAAAATCAAGAATTTGGAGTTTTTGCAAATGTTGACTTTTTGGGCATAGTTGACTTTTCAAGAATGTTTCATTTTAGGTCATTTTTCAAGCCTTGATTCTTGATCCAAAAATGCTTCACATGGAAAAACTTTGGTCATGAAAGTTGTAGAATACATCTTTCCCTTTTCAAAAAGTACAAGAACATGATCAAATTCTTCTTGGATCAAAAGTTAGGGTGTGACAAAGTTGGCTAAAATCATTGATTTTCAAGACATGCCTCAAATGTGAATTTTGCAAAATCATGAACCAAGGCTTTTTGTAACCTCTAGTTGACATCAAACCATGACACAAACATTCCATGAGCTCTAAAAATCAGAATTGGGCCAAAGTTTCTCATGTCCATGGTTTGTGTAACAAGACTTTTTTCCATGAAGTGCCAAAGGCAACCAAGTTGCAAAATCATCATGATGCTTCTCACCACTTGCTGCATTGGCCTTTGAACCATTCTAGCCTTCCATACACACCATGCTGCGCCAGCCCTAGCCCTTGTACCAAGCTAGAACCAAGCCATACCTATCTTACACAAAAAGTGGACTTTTGGCAAAAGCAAACATCTCAATCACCACAGGCCATGTCACATCCTCTGGCCACTTGCAATTGTTTATACTTTCCATCTGCTAGCAAAACACATCAAGAAGCAAGGCTGAAAGAGATCACAAGATCACATATACAAAAACACCTCACTTTGCAAAAACTCTTCGAATCTGCCTCCAAAAACTTCAAACATCCAAACCATTTTCACCAATCATCTCACCATGTTTCATTGAGTAGAAACCAACAAGATTCAAGCCTGAAACCCTCATAAATTGAGCTTCACCATTTCTCATCCTCAAAACCAGAACTCTTCGAATCCCTTTATCCATCCATCAAACACATCATTTTCCTTCACCAACAAGTCAAGCACACCTAAAGGAGCAGGAATCCACCATTGGAATGGCCTGAAACCTCCCCATTCTTGACTGTGCTATCTGCTACACCAGAACTGTTCCTCACAAATCAGCCATCCACAAGAGCTTTGAAGCCTTCCATTAGCATCAGGGGAGACAAAGAAGTCCATTTGCACGCAAAGGAGGCTCTGGAAGCTCAGTTTTGAAGCTTTCCAGCTCAGGTATGAACATGAACACTTTCTCCCAAAGCTTGCATTTTAAGTTATAATATGATTGCTCATGTCTTGCTGATCATGGGGATGGTTTCAGAATCAAAAATAAGTGAAAAATGAGTTTGTATGATCCCTCTGAAATTTTGCCCGTGGATTTTATTTTCTTCGATTTGCATGATTCTTGGGGTTTAAATGTTGTTTGAGGGTGGATTCATGACCTAGGTTGTTAGAGGATCTCTTAGGTGTGTTTAATTTGGGGAATAGGTGCCTGAATCATGTTTTAGGGTTTTTGGGGTGCCGGAGAAGATGACCGGAGCTTCTCTCCGGTCACCTGAGTGTGGTTAGCCCTAATCTCAGGTCATTAAGTGTGTTTGAATATGGGGCGTTGGATTGAGCTGACCTGTTGACTTGCCGCGCGAATAGAAGGCCCAGATGCATTCAATTAGCCCTAATCTTTTTATTTAGTTTAATTAAACTCAATTAAATTAATTAAATCAGAGCCAACCAGGACCCTTGGATAGCGCGCGTGGTCAATGACCTTCACCCCAGTTCAAATCTCATCCATCAGATCTGAATACTTTCCTTTTGTTTTAATTTATTTTCATTTCTTTTTCATTTAACTTGCATATTTAATTTAAAATAGTAAAAAATGTTTAAAAATTATGAAACTTTTTCTCATGAGTTTTATTAATTTTTAAGACACAAAAATATTTTCATTTTTATTTTTATCATTAAAAAAGTATTTTTAAATATTTAAAAGATTATTTTTAATTGATTAATGGAAATTAATTTATTAAAAATACTTTTAGGTATTTAAAAATCACCAAAAAATTCATGAAATGTTCTAAGATATTTAGAAACATTGTCCAACCTTCAAAACAAATTTCTTTTTTGGTCTTGATGCATTTTAAGAATTCTTCATTGAATTAAAATCATTTTTGTGCATTATTTTGATCCTAAGTTCAAAAAATCATTTCTGCCTATTTATGAAGAGTTGGACATTGATTCTTCTTGCATTGCATTGTGTTTAGCATGTAGTTTTTGGGATTAAAAGGCCATGATTTGATCTTGCATTTTCTAATTGTTTGACATTTCTTTTGTTTAGAAGCCCTAAAAACCCTAATAACTTGTAAAAATCATATCTTGAAATTGGTTAGGAGTTGAGACCTCTCCTTTGGGCTTTGGTTTAGTATAGGATTAGGGATCCTTTGTGTGGCATTTTCCATTTTTTATCTTAGGGTTTGCTTCTGATTTTGATTTTTGTTTGATGTTTGGTCCATAAACCCTAATTTGGGCTTCCATATGCATCCATCTTGCATCCCCTTGCATAACATGACTTGCCATGACATTTCAAGCATCCTTTTGACTCATTTGACATCATAAGACATATTGAAAGCATGTTTGATCATTGCATCATGTATTTGCCATGTTGTATGTCATGTGCACTTCATAACTTTTCATGTATGTTCATGTTTCTTAACTTGCTTCATTTGCATTCATGAACTTGTATGATCACTTCCATGTGCTGCCTCATGTTTGTAGCATCTCATTGCATCATTAGCATCATGTAAATGCTTCTGGTTTTGTTTCTCATCATGTCATCTCATCCCATTTTGCATTGCATTGCATTTTTCTTCTAACCTTTCAGGTGGTAAGTAACTTTGAGAAGTGAATTTGCCTTCACTTCTCATAACTTTTCTTTTCATCTCTCTTGCATCCATTGCTGCATTTTTGTTTGTGTTTGAGTTTGAGCTTGCTCATTCTTCTTCTTCCCACTTTCTTTCTTCAAGTGACTTGACTTCTTGAATGAAGCAAGTTGCTTTGCTTCTCTTGATCCTTTCATCTGCTTCCTGGTGGTTCCATTGAAGACTTCCCTTGAAAACCTCACAAACCTTAGGAACAACCAAGCATGACAATGATTAGGGTTTTGATTAGTCTCCCCTCTTAGTTTTACCTTTGTGTCTCTTTTGAGTCTTCTCTTCTCATCTCATAATCAGGGACTAAACCCTAAAGGCTTTAAGGCTTTGTGATTAAGCTTATGCCTGCATCCTTCTCTTAGGATGGAATGTATAACTTTAATCCTAAGTGTTAAACCCTTGAGGTGTTTAAATCTCTTAATCAATTCACTTAATAATCATCAAGACATCACACTTGTAACTTGGGCCTTGCATTAGGGTTCTAATTCTTCCTTAATTGGTTAAGAAGGACTAACCCTAGTGTTAATGGACAAGTCCCCCTCAAGTTGTCTTACAAACCCTAAAAAACACTTCATCATCATATCACTATTTAAAGCCCACTTAATCAAAGGCTTGTTTTGTCATGAGTTTAATCCCTAATCATGGATTAAGTTGAGGAGCTTTCCTCAGCTTAAACATTCTCATCTATTATCCTTCTATTAGGATGGTGTAATGAGTCTGTTTAATCCCTGATTATGGCTTAATCTCATTACTCAACACTAAACAAAAACATCAAAAACATCTAAATAATCACAAGTAGGTTAATGATCTTAATCCTACACCATGGTGATTAAGTGTGAGATTCTGACTTCACACTTAAGGTATTCTCATTACCCCTAACCAGAGGGAAGATGTGATGAGTTTACTAAATCCACTGGTTTAGGCTTAAGCTCATTAACTTATGACAAACTTTCAAAAACAATAAAAGACTGAAAACACAAAAACAAACAATAATCGTCTCCTCCGGGATTCTTTTCTCATCTCATTCACTCATAAACGAGAACTTGCTTCTTCCGTCTAATGCAAGACAGTTTGCATCTGTGCCAGACAGATCATACACTTGAGCATAGGCAAGTAAGCAGTTCACAAGTCAACTCATCTTTCAGTCTCTTTGGGTCGAACTACGGCGTTATGACTTCCTCATTGCACGAGAGGATACGTAGGTATAACTTAATAGTTATCGAACAAAAGTCTCTGTATATTCCCCCTCCTTCCAGCATTATTCTTTAAGCCTCATGATCTTGAGCATCTTATTCTTATTCTTACACTGGCACTGTACATTTATACACTTCACACTTCTCATACACTGACACCTATACATCCTTTTCCAGCTCTCCTGTACACAAATTGCACTGACACTACCCCTTTTTAACACAAATCTTCTAAGCGTGGATCCCGTCGAGTACGGCGGACAATCTGGGTGCTAATACCTTCCCAGGTTGTAACCAACCCCCTTTCTCAGTCTCTCTGGTTCGCAACCGTCTTATCCATGTCTTTCTAGGTCTATACAGCATTGCCTTTCCTCCGGGATAAAAATGCCTAGCTGGCGACTCTATTCATCTCCAGTGAGTTCACGGTTGTGTGTTCTCATTGTTCCCTTCGCCGACCGTTCGCGTCTGTACCTTTATCTGGGCCAGTCCCATTTATCGGGAGCGACAGCTTGGCGACTCTGCTGGGGAACCTTATACTGTAACCAGGGCTTCTGGTTCTTTTTGTGGGTTCCTCCTAGCGCTTGTTTGATTTGTTATTTACTGGGGTGTTATGTGCTTATTTGTGCTTGTATATTTGTATTTATTTTGTACAGTTTTGTTCATTGCTTTCTTTATAGCTTTATGCATATATTATCATATTGTCATACTGTGCTGCTGGCTGGATCTGTTGTTTGCTTTGGTGGGTGGGTGTTTCATTGAGAGTTAAGGTCCTATACCTGGGACCTGAGTGACACCTAGGCTAGAGTGAATCATATTCTTTCCCATTCCATCTCGGTCTGGTGCGGGAATGTGAAACACGGTTCAGATATGGGTTTCTTCTTGAGAACTCTGTGTTGCAGATTTCCTGCAATGTTAGGGCTATCTGGGAAGCCTGCTAAGTCTGGATGACCTTTTAGTTTTGACCTTCAGAAACTGAGGTGAATTAGAGGAGGAACTTTTATGGTTATTGTAAACACTGTACCTCCGGGTTAGAAGTGTTTACACTTCTCATAACTGACCCAAGTCTGAGGATCCTTGTTCTAGAACACCACTTGTGAGGGGGTTGGGATGTTTACAGGTTTGCAGGTACCTTGACCTCAGAATACCCTGTTACTTTGACTTGATTAAGAATACTCCATGTTGGAACAGTTCTTGTGATTCTAAAACCCTGGACATGTGGCTCTTTATTTGAGTCCCCCACCCTGGTTACTGGATTTATAGACCTCCAACTGGAATTCTTGAACACACTTGGACCTATATCAGGGCACTTGATCAGATCCAGCTCAGTCACAGACCCTTGCATATCATTTGCATACATAAATCATTGCATCATATTGACATTTGCTTATTTGTGTTTCAGGGTATCCATCTTCATTTGGTTTTGGTTTTGACCCCATCTTCAGTATTGACCTATCTTCACCAGCATCCGCTTCAGCTATCACCTGCACCAGCCGATCAGTGGCCCATTTCTTCATTATTATCATCATCACTTGTCTTTGCTCAGTCTCAGCATCATGGCTCCTAAAAAGAGCAATATCACCTATCACTTTTTCCAGCCAGAGCTATCTGACATCAGGAGGATTCAGACCCTGATCACTCCAAATCACATATCCTTGTTCAGGGAAAACTATGGAGATATACTTGATTTGGTTATGGATCTGGACCCATCACAGAGAAGCCTGATCCACACTTGCATTCAGTTTTATGATCCCCCACTGAGATGTTTCACTTTCCAAGACTTTCAGTTGGGTCCTCTATTAGAAGAATACTCATCATTGGTTGGTATGCCAATCAGGGGTGGAATCCCTTTCAACCCTGAGATGGTCTTTCCTGGTGATGGAGAAGTAGCAAAGGCTCTGCATCTGGAACCTGTCCTGATTGAGCAGCATATGACTTCTAAAGCTGGAATCCCTGGCTTCCATCTGGATTTCCTGATCTCTCAAGCTACCCTGAAAGCTTCTTTAGGAGAGTGGAAAGCTGTTTGTGCCTTGTTGGCTTTGAGCATATATGGAATTGTGTTGTTTGCAGATGAGCCTCGATTCATTAGCAAGAATGCAATCCATCTGTTCATCTTGAAGAACCCAGTGCCCACTTTATTGGGGGATCTCTACTATTCAGTGCATCAGAGGAATGAAAAGCAGAGGGGAAGATTAGTGAGGTGTTGTGCTCCATTGTTCCATACTTGGCTTCTCAGGCATCTACCCAGGACAGATGCATTTTTGAACCCTCATCAGCAGAGTAACTGGGCTAAGAGGCTCACTGCTCTAACTTCAGCCGATATCAGATGGTGCACTCAAAGCACCAAGGGTAGGGATATCATCACCAGCTGTGGGCATTTCCCCAATGTGCCCCTAATAGGAGTTAAGGGTAGTATCAATTACAACCCTCTGCTGTTTAGAAGACAACTGGGCTACGCCCTGGTCCACACCCCTAAGGCACAGGACTTGGTTGAAACTCTTTATTGTGAGAACAAGATTAATCTGGCTATTGTTAGGCAGGCAGCCTGGGCTTGGGATAATGTTCAAACCAAGGGAATAACCATTTTGGGGAAGTGCAACAATGTGGCATCAGCACAATACTATGAATGGTCCCGTGCCAGGGCCCAATTCTCTGGGATGCCCTTTACTATAGAAGATATGCCTGAATCATCATCAGCACCACCTGCCACTGTCAGTTTGGAGGAGTTTGAGAGTTTGAAAGAAAGAAATGAGAAGTTAACTCAAGCTTTGCAGAAGACCCTCCGAGAGAGGAGTGATGGTATGAGGGAGGTTGAGAGATTGGAGAAGTTGAGAGTGGAGCATTTGGTTAAGATTGAGAAGTCTGGAGATTATATCAAAAAGTCTAAGGCTGGAGAACAAATTCTGAAGAATGCTTGCAAAGAAGCCCAGTTCCAGAGAGCAAGGACAGACTTGTATTTGAAGGAGAGTCAAGCTCGGTGGGTCAGGATCACCGAAGCCCGTACTCTGGAGAACAAGAGAGTTCAAGACAAGATGGAGCAATTGGAAGCTAGTGCAAAAGTACAGCAAGAAGCCCTGGCAGCAGCCCAGAGGGAGATATCAGAGCTGAAGATCAAAGCTGGAGTAAAGAGGTCAAAGGACCAGAGCCAGCACAGGAAGCTAACAGCAGCTGTTACGACCCGGAATCTCCTCATCAGGAATCTCACTGAGCGTCCGGCTGATCCTGTGACCGAAGCACTTCTCAAGGAAGTTCGTGAGGATGAGTTTGGCCTTGGTGTTTGACCATTTGTTTGTTGTTGCTTTCATTACATGTACTTTTATTTTCCTGTAATGTATTTTGACCCCTCAGAGGGCTTGTATTTGTAAACAAACTATGTACCCTTTTGCTTTTGTAATATATGTATTAGTTTGTTCCATCCGAGTTTCACTTCAAAAGCAACATCAACAGCATCTTCAAGGGTCTGGAAGGGTCAAAACTGAATGCCAAACCGGATACCTTGGGAGCAAATAAGCATAACTGCATTGCATACTAACACTTTTGTTTGTTTTGTAGGTTTTTGTTTATTGCCACTAACTCTGTTGTGATGTTCAGGAACTATTGCTCGGCGCCGAGTTTTTCCCCTCAACCGTCCGCACCGTTATCCGACCCGTAGCAACCTTCCGGGCATTCAAATGGATCAGATGCAGCAGGACCTTACTGAGGTCAGAAATCAAATGGCAAATGAAAGGCTAGAGATGAGGAATCAAATGACTCAGTTTATGGAAGTGATGAACAACATGGCTCAGAGCCAGGAAAGGTTGAGGGCCATGGTGGAAAGGCAGAATCAAGAGGATCCACATATAGGAACTGCCGGCACTAGCAACAATGAAAGGGTCCAACCCCATGTTAACCCCCCTGTATTTGGACCACACCTCCATCCTGAGGTCAACATCCCTGCAAATGTTCAAGGGACTGCCATTGCAGCCAGGGTACTTCAAGAAGACCCCCAAGAGGATCAATTCACAGTAATGGGTGCTGGGGAAGAAGCTTATGATAGAAGGTTGGATGAGATAGCTGAGAAATTGAGGTCCTTAGAGTCTCAAAACTCTCTGGGTTTCGACGTCATGGACATGGGCTTGGTAGACGGGGTCCGGATCCCCCATAAGTTTAAGCCCCCTTGTTTTGAAAAATATAACGGGACTTCATGCCCCCGGACTCATTTACAATCATTTTTGGGGAGGCTGAAGGCCTATACTATGGATGAGAAGCTCTGGATGTTCTATTTCGAAGACAGCTTGACTGGAGCCTCAAGAGAATGGTACTCTCACCTGACAAGGGCAACTATCAGGTGCTGGAAGGATTTGGCAGAAGCCTTCATCAGACAGTATCAGTACAACTTAGACATGGCACCCAACAGGACCCTCCTAATGGGAATGTCACAGTCTTCAAGGGAGAGTTTCCGAGAATATGCCCAGAGATGGAGGCAATTGGCTGCTGCTGTTCAGCCACCTATGTCTGAGAGGGAAATGGCAGATATGTTCATGAACACCCTTCAGGGAACCTATATTGACAGGCTGGCTGCTTTCTCCTCCACTAGCTTTGCAGATGTTGTCATAGTTGGGGAGAGAATTGAGAGCCTGCTGAAAATGGGAAAGATTTCTGATAATGGTGCCAGCTCGTCCAATAGTACAAGAAAGCCTTTTGCAGGCCCGAGAAGAACTGGCGAGACCAATGCCATCCACACCAACAGGGGCAGGCCCCAATATGTTCACAGATCAGTGGCAGCAGTCACCATTCCTGCTCCAGCTCATCCTCAGCCAGCTTATCAACCCCCGCAACAAAGCTATCAACCACAACCTCAGTACCACAAACAGAATCAGTACCCTCCAAGAAACTACAACAACAGCAACACCAACAACAATAACCGGCAAAGGCCATTCCAACAGAGGCCATCTCAAGCCAACAGAGTGATCGACCCGATCCCCATGCCATATGCTACATTGCTGCCACAGCTCCTGAAACTCAACCTAGTTGAGCTAAGGACGTTGGCACCTCCAGATCCCAACAGTCTACCCAGGAATTACGACTCCAATGCTAGGTGTGCCTTTCATTCAAACGCACCTGGCCATAGTACAGAAAAGTGCAGAGCCTTGCACATGAAGGTACAAGACCTGGTAGACTCAAAAGCTCTGAATTTTGCACCACCACCCAATGTCAACAAAAATCCTATGCCAAACCATGGTGGTCCCCAAATTAACGCTATTGAAGAAGACAAGCCGTCTTATTTAATAACCAGTGTGGGTCAAATCAGGACACCGTTGGTGGAGATCAAGGCTCAGCTCTTGGAATGTCATATGTTCCCGGGGTGCGAGTTAGGGTGTGCTTACTGCAATATTTCAGTAAACGGGTGCGATAATCTGAGGAATGGCATAGATGGCCTTATTCAGAGTGGCCAACTCCAGATCACCACATCATTTCCAACAAGTCCTGCAATCCCAACAGCAACAACTCCAGAACCTACTACAACTGCAACAACCATTGTTCCTGAGAATTCTTCGGCTTCATCAACAAGTACTTCATCCATCATCTCAACAGATCAGCTTTCAACAAATTTTCCTGCTACAACTTCAGCTTCACTCCATTTTGAACCTCCTACAACAACAACATCCATTCTTCCAACAATGTCTCCTACAACACCAGCAACCAATCATGAAGATGTCTCTACTGTCACCATATTCTACGATCCTGAAAACAACTCTGCCTACAACTCAGAAGGTGCTGCTCCCATCAGAGCACCAGTTACAATTTATTATGATCCGCAGACTATTACAGTTCCTTCAACAGCTGCAATCGGTCCAGTCACCATCACGGTGCCTGGACCAGTACCTTATGAAAGCAGTAATGCTATCCCCTGGCATTACGGCTCTGACCTGTACTGTGAAGGACAGAAGATCACTTTTGAATCATCAACCCCTGCACTACAAGTGGACAATGTGGGAGGAGGCGGAGGCTTCACCCGAAGCGGACGTCTCTTCGCCCCACAAATTCAGAGACCCACTGCCGAAGCAGAAGCTGCTGCCAAGGCAAAAGGGAAGGGCCCTGTGCAGGAAGATCAAGCTGTTAAGGAAGCTTTGAAGACACCCTTTGACCAAGAGGTTGATGAGTTCATGCGAATCATCAAAAAGAGTGATTATAAAATAGTGGATCAGCTTCATCAGACGCCTTCCAAGATCTCAATCCTATCATTGCTTATGTGCTCCGAGGCCCATCGGAATGCACTACTCAAAGTCTTGCATGCAGCTTACGTGCCTGAAGAGATCACTGTCAATCAGCTGGAAGCTGTAGTTGGAAATGTTAATGCTAGTCACGGACTAGGGTTCACCAATACTGATTTGACAACGGAAGGCCGCAATCACAACAAAGCCTTGCACATAACCATGGAATGTAAAGGCGCTGTCCTTTCCCATGTGCTGGTGGACACGGGGTCATCCCTCAATGTCTTACCTAAAAAGGCCCTGGTGAAGCTAGAATATGACGGATTGGCATTGAGACCCAGCAACCTGGTGGTGAGAGCCTTTGATGGTTCAAAGAGATCGGTTTTGGGAGAAATTGAGTTGCCCATAACAATTGGCCCACAGACCTTTACAACTATCTTCTATGTGATGGACATTCAGCCTGCCTACAGCTGTTTGTTGGGTAGACCTTGGATTCACGCCGCTGGCGCAGTAACGTCTACCCTTCACCAGAAGTTAAAATTTGAGTGGGAAGGCCAAGTTGTTACTATCTGTGGGGAGGAGGATATATTTGTTAGCCATCTGGCTACTTATAAGTATATTGAGATGGATGGGGAGATCCATGAAACAATGAGCCAAGGATTTGAGGCCTTGAATGTCAATGAAGCATCTGTTGTATCTGGAATCTCCATGGCATCTTATCAACAGGCCCGGAAGGTTGTCGAAGAAGGAACTGCCCAAGGCTGGGGCAAGGTTTTATCTGTGGAGGAGAAGAAAGACAAATTTGGGTTGGGTTACAGACCAACTCAACAAAATCAAGCAAAGGCTGCTGAGAAGCCCGGTTTTGTCAGTGGGGGGATGCTCACCCCTGATGCTATCAACAATTTGGAAGACGAGCTGGAAGAGGAGCGCAATCTGGAGAATTGGATTCGTCCAAAGATCCCGGGGAGCAGTATCTCGAACTGGTCTTCCCAGGAAATTATAAGAGTTACTCATGCAGAGTAATTATTATTTCCTGTATTTTTATAGCATGCATCAAAGTCTTGCATCTTTCCCAAGATGACAAGACTCATTTTGTAATCGGGCCATCTGTACTTTTTGTGCAAACAAGATTAATCAATGAAATATCAGACATCTTTTTGCAAATGAGTCTTTTCTTTTCCGCTCACTGTTTTTCCATTTTTCTTTTTGTACAAAAAATAAATGGCAGTGTTTTCAAAATGATAACTTTATTTCACTTTTCTAAAACAAGATTAAAATCAAATCACTAAAATGAACAACTGAACCCTTGCAGAGTGTGCCTTCCAGACAGCACCGACAACAGCACGACTATGACTTCGTATGACTTTGACAATCCAATCAATCAAGCTGATGAAGGGGTTGAAGAAGAGTATGAGCTTCCTGAAGAGCTAGCCAGGTTGTTAAGACAAGAGGAAAAGGTTATTACTCCTCACCAGGAGGAGGTTGAAGTGATTAATCTTGGTACAGACGAAGACGTGAAAGAGGTTAAAATCGGGGCCTGCCTGCAAGACTCAGTGAAGAGACAACTGATTAATCTGCTTCAAGAGTATGTGGATGTGTTTGCTTGGTCTTATCAAGATATGCCAGGATTGGACACCGATATTGTTGTGCACAAGTTGCCTTTGAAAGAAGAATGCCCTCCGGTTAAACAGAAACTACGCCGTACTCGCCCGGACATGGCAATGAAAATCAAGGAGGAGGTACAAAAGCAATGGGACGCCGGGTTCCTTGCTGTAACTAGTTATCCACCGTGGGTTGCTAACATAGTACCTGTGCCTAAGAAAGACGGCAAAGTAAGGATGTGTGTTGACTACTGGGATCTGAACAGAGCCAGCCCGAAAGATGATTTCCCTTTACCTCACATTGATGTATTGGTGGATAATACGGCTCAGTTCTCGGTATTCTCCTTCATGGACGGATTTTCAGGATATAATCAGATTAAAATGTCACCTGAAGACATGGAGAAGACAACCTTCATCACACACTGGGGAACGTTCTGCTACAAGGTAATGTCATTCGGACTGAAGAATGCCGGTGCGACATATCAACGGGCTATGGTGACATTATTCCACGATATGATCCATAAAGAAATAGAATGTTATGTGGATGACATGATCGCCAAGTCCCTCACTGAAGAAGATCACTTGGTAAATCTACTGAAACTGTTCAAGCGCCTGAGGAAGTACCAACTGAAGTTGAACCCAAACAAGTGCACATTCGGGGTGCGATCCGGTAAGTTGTTGGGATTTATCGTGAGCGAGAAAGGGATTGAGGTTGACCCTGATAATGTCAAAGCTATTCAAGAGATGCCTGCACCAAAAACAGAGAAAGAAGTTCGAGGGTTCTTAGGTCGATTGAACTACATTTCGAGGTTCATATCTCACCTTACAGCAACCTGTGAACCCTTGTTCAAATTGTTGAGGAAGGAGCAAACGGTCAGGTGGAACGAAGACTGCCAAAGGGCATTTGACAAGATCAAGGAATACTTACAAGAACCTCCAATCCTTATGCCTCCAGTTGAAGGAAGACCTCTGATAATGTACTTAACAGTATTAGAAGAGTCAATGGGGTGTGTGCTGGGCCAGCATGACGAGTCTGGTCGAAAAGAGTATGCAATATACTACCTAAGCAAAAAGTATACCGACTGTGAACAACGTTATTCACTGCTCGAGAAAACTTGCTGTGCTTTAGCGTGGGCTGCTCGCCGACTGAGACAGTATATGTTGACTCACACTACCTTATTGATCTCAAAGATGGACCCAGTTAAGTATATATTTGAGAAGCCAGCTCTTACCGGACGGGTTGCAAGATGGCAAATGATTCTTACAGAATATGACATCCAGTACACGTCTCAGAAAGCCATCAAGGGCAGTGTACTATCTGAATATCTTGCTGAGCAACCCATTGATGACTACCAGCCTATGAGGTTTGACTTCCCTGATGAAGACATCATGTTCATAAAAGCGAAAGATCATGAAGAGCCTGTTCACACTGAAGGGCCTGACCCAGAAGAGGAATGGACTATGATGTTTGATGGGGCTGTTAACATGAATGGCCGTGGTGTTGGTGCGGTACTCATTACGCCTAAAGGAGTTCACATGCCTTTCTCGGCAAAACTCACTTTCAACTGCACTAACAACGAAGCTGAATACGAAGCTTGCATTATGGGTCTTGAGGAAGCCATTGACCTCAGGATCAAGACATTGACTGTATTCGGAGATTCAGCTCTGGTAGTTAATCAAACCAACGGAAAATGGTACACCCACCAGGATCATCTGATACCTTACAGGGATTATACAAGGAGGTTATTGACTTTCTTCACAACAGTCAAGCTTGAGTATATCCCTCGGGACGAGAATCAGTTTGCAGATGCTCTTGCTACCATTTCATCCATGATCAAAGTTCAAGCTGCCAACTTTGTACCTCAGATTTCAGTGTCCAGACTTGATAGACCAGCATATGTGTTCGCAGCAGATGTTGTTAAAGATGATGAGCCTTGGTTCCATGACATTAAATGCTTCTTGGAGGATCAAACATACCCATCTGGGGCATCTTCCAATGATAAGAAGACTTTGAGAAGGCTTGCTGGTAGTTTCTTCTTGAACACTGATGGTTCTCTATACAAGAGGAACTTTGATATGGTACTCCTCAGATGTGTTGATAAGACAGAAGCGGAGTTGTTAATGCATGAAGTGCACGAAGGATCTTTTGGTACTCATGCTGGAGGGCATGCCATGGCTAAAAAATTGCTAAGATCGGGTTATTACTGGATCACGATGGATGCTGACTGTTGTGCCTATGCCAGGAAGTGCCACAAATGCCAGATTTATGCAGATAAGGTGCATGTGCCTCCCAATCCTTTGAACATAATGTCTTCACCCTGGCCCTTTGCTATGTGGGGCATTGACATGATTGGCAAGATTGAGCCAACTGCATCAAATGGCCACAGATTCATCCTGGTCGCCATCGACTATTTCACCAAGTGGGTTGAAGCAGCCTCATATGTAAATGTTACAAGACAAGTGGTAGCCAGATTTCTGAAAAGAGATATCATCTGTCGGTATGGAGTGCCTGAGCGAATCATTACTGATAATGGTTCCAATCTAAACAACAAAATGATGGCAGAGCTGTGCCGGGACTTCAAGATCCAACATCACAATTCTTCTCCTTACAGGCCAAAGATGAATGGCGCTGTTGAGGCAGCGAACAAGAATATCAAGAAGATTGTGCAGAAGATGGTAGTTACCTACAAAGATTGGCATGAAATGCTACCATTTGCCTTGCATGGGTACCGCACGTCAATCAGAACATCCACTGGGGCAACACCGTATCAGCTTGTATATGGTATGGAAGCAGTCCTACCTGTTGAAGTTGAATTACCCTCTTTACGGGTACTGATGGATGTTAAACTGAGTGAAGCAGAATGGGTTAGGTCCCGATACGAGCAACTGAGTCTGATTGAAGAGAAAAGATTGGCTGCAATCTGTCATGGGCAGTTGTATCAGAAAAGAATGAAGAAAGCCTTCGATCAGAAAGTCAGGCACCGAGAGTACCAAGTAGGAGATCTTGTGCTGAAGAGAATCCTCCCTCCTCATACAGACCACAGGGGCAAATGGACTCCAAATTATGAAGGACCATTTGTGGTAAAGAAAGTTTTTTCCGGTGGAGCACTGATGCTCAGCACCATGGATGGGGAAGATTTCCCGTCCCCTGTGAATTCAGATGCAGTTAAAAAATACTTCGCATAAAAAAGACCCGCTGGACATAAAAACAAAATGTAAGTCCAGGCAAAATAGGGCATCCCGACGAGTCAAAAACAGAATAAAGACTCGGGCAAAATAAGGGAAAATAAACAAAAAAAATGTACACCCGCTGAGTTGAAAAGCCGCATTGGACAACTCAGGCAAAAATGGGTATCCCGATGGATCGAAAACCCGAAAGGGCGATCCATGCAAAATAAGGGAATAAGCGAACAACTGCATTCTGAATTCGTCTGTATCATTTACAACTTGGTAAGCTTCGAAGATCAAGCTTCAATCAGAATCAACATTCTTCAGAAAGCAAGATGAGAAGAACGTCAAAAGTCATACGAGTCATAGTAAATAGGAGGCTCCCTAAAGCGTCATCAACACTGCCAGCATTTTGTTTCTCAATTTGTAACAATCTCCTCATTTCAGGGGATATGTTCCTTTGACTGTATCTCGCCAATTCAGGGCATGTGAATTAATAAAATCAGATTTTCAGTCATGTCTCGTCTTGTACATTTTTATTTGCAAAAAAATGTCTGATGTCTTAAAAGAAAAAACTGATTGCATAAGAATACAGATGTTTATCTTCAAATAAAAACATGCTTGCAGGAAATATACTTACTCTCAGAAGTTCCTAACTCCTATGACGGAATCCAGTAAGGGATACCTTGGGATTATCTTGTGCGTTTTCAGGATTGCAGGTATCCAGAATGCAACTTGGGGCATGAAAGCTACATCCCAGCAAGCTGGCAAATCAACACTCAATTTCAGTACCCGAAGTGCTCTCTCCCCAGCTGAGTTGCCTCCCATGACTTCCCCCAGCTGAGTTGTCATTTCCCCATCAGAGTTGCCAGGCATCGCAGAAGGCACCTATATCCCCGGCTGAGTCAAGGATCCTCTTCAACAGAATCCCTAGGGAGGTCTTTCAGTGATTCCTCTCTCTCTCCCCAGCCCAGTTGCCATTTCATCCTCAGTCGGGTACAAAAGTCATAGGGCTATCTCCCCACAGAGCTCCATCCTCTATCCAGAAGAGCGGCGCATAGGAGATCACAACAGAGTGAAGGAAGCTTCTACAAACCCCAGCTGGGTCTCTCATTTATAAGGATAGGTCCATCAATGACCCATATCCCCAAGCAGATATCATCTCATTAGATCTACCAATGATCTCATCCCCAGCTGGGATGTCTACTTCAGACAGATCGATCAAAGATCTTCGCAGCAGCGGGACCCGAATCCCAGTTTGGTATCTTTGCACAATCATAGCATTTGCATCATATTCACCCACAAAGCGTAGCATTCCGTTTTAACACGGAGCATTACGGCAAAAATCCAACATATCGCATAATCATAAGCCATGTTATGAATCAAACACTTGTGAATAATGACAGTTCATCGACATACCGAAAAATCCCCACCAGAGTCCCCGGCAAAAACAGCTGCTTCTCAATCAACAAACACCAGTATATACTCATTTTGACACCCGTCCGTGCCATCACTCCCCAGTAAAGTCGCCTGAATGCTCTTTATAAACAAGATCACCCGTATTACAGATAATCCTTGACACCCGTCCATGTCATATCTCCCAGCAGAAAACCAAAGACATCCTCTTTGCACTCACATATACCTATATGCACCTTCTCGACACTCGTCCGTGTCATATCCCCAGCGCAGTCACCTACACTTTGTATATCAAATACTTGTTCATATTACACTCTTCTCCTTTTGACACTCGTCCGTGTCGCTCTCCCCAGTAGTTAACTACTCATACTACTCAGATACTCGTCCGTATCTTGTATATACCACTCTTATATCCCCACCGATTCGACACTAGTCCTTGTTCTTTGTTAACCAGTTGGTACTCGTCCGTATCATCATCTCAGAACATGCGTCAAGCGTTTGTTTCTACATGATACTCGTCCGTATCATAGTCTTAAGGATGCTCGTCCGCATTTTTAATCCATACACTGTGTCAAACACTTATGTCCTCTTGAATATAGATACTCGTCTGTGTCTATTATTCCCCAGAAGAGCCCCTTCAGATTCAACGCTCGTCCGTGTTCTCTGTTAACCAGTTGATACTCGTCCGTATCATCATCTTTGAACACGCGTCAGTATTTGTTTCTACCCGATACTCGTCCGTATCATAGTCTTAGGGATGCTCGTCCGCATCTTTAATCTGTACACAATACTAAACACTTATACCTTTTGTTTCTTGGATATAAACACTCGTCCATGTTTACTACTCCCCAGTAGATCACCAACAAATAATTTTCTTTTTATCTAACACTCGTCCTGTGTTGTGATAAACCCTGAGAGCAGCCGTCCCCTGCTAGGTGGTCGTCCTCCACCTCTTGATGGTCGTCCTCCATCATGCTCGTCCGATGGCCGTCCCCATCGTTGATTTTAGCAGCCGTCCCCTGCTAGGTGGTCGTCCTCCACCCGTTGATGATCGTCCTTCATCATTTTATCCAATGGCCGTCCCCATTGTTGATTTTGGTTATCTGACATTCATTCTATGTCATGACAAACCCTGAGAGCAGCCGTCCCTTGCTAGGTGGTCGTCCTCCACCTCTTGATGGTCGTCCTCCATCATGCTCGTCCGATGGCCGTCCCCATCGTTGACCTTTTATCCGGCATTCGTCCTATGTCGCGATATTTTCGGCAGCCGTACCCTGCCAGGTGGTCGTCCTCCACCTTTGATGGTCGTCCCCATCATATTTCCTTTATTCCCCAACAGAGCAGCCGTCCCCTGCTAGGTGATCGTCCTTCACCTTTGATGACCGTACCCCATCATCTGTTTATTTCATTTATTCTTTAACCCGATGGCCGTCCCCGTCGTGGTCCCTTTTCCTTTTCTTTTAGCCCGATGGCCGTCCCCATCGTTGGTAACTTTGCTTTATGAACTTGATGGCCGTCCCCGTCATGTTTCATTAATCCCCAGAGAATTTTACAACTTTATCTTGATGGCCGTCCCCATCATAATCCTACTTTTCCCAGCTAGTCGGCCGTCCCCGTCTTGGCTTTACCTTTTATCCCCAGCATTTCGGCCGTCCCCGCCATTGCTCTTTACCCAGCAGTCGTCCTCTGCTCGACGGTCGTCCTCCGTCGCCCACACTTTACAATATACTTTAATTTCTTCTACAATCTATATCTTTTTTCTTCTTCATTTCTGTGAGTGCAAATTTTGGACTGTCTTTGGTATTCAACCACAAGTTATCTTGTTTGCCTGTTAAGCCATTGCTTACATCCTGCACAGCTAACTCATGTTTGAATAGGGGCAGCTGTAAACACCCCAAATTTGCCCTCACCCATTCACTATGGCTTGTGATCATCTCATATGCATAAACACAATCATACCATCTCATATTACATTTTTGATTCACTGCATTGGTTCAAAGTCATCTGCATCTAGGGTTTGTGATCTGAGCAACCCAAGAACCTTTTGAGCCACTCCAAAGATCACCAATCACTTCAAAGGGATCCATGTGTGTTCTTATATCATATTACACCCTCTCAAAATCAAGAATGCCAAAGAATCACAAGAACTAGGGTTTGTATGGAAGCAGAGTCAGGCTAGACTGCACAGTTGACCTAAAATTAGGGTTTTGGTTTCAGAGGCCATAACTCCAATTTTTTTGGTCATTCTTGTTTCTATTGGTATCTATATGGTATAGGGAGTATGCATATCAATTTTCATGAAGAAATTCCATGGGGAAGTCATCTGATCAAGAGTTGACTTTCCAGACAAGTCAGTGCAAAATCAGGGCATCTGAGGCCCCCAATGACCCAACCAATGGGTGATCTTCATCATTTTGAGTGTATATGATCTTTATTTGATCATGGAAGAAGGTTGAAGTTCACAAAAATCAAGAATTTGGAGTTTTTGCAAATGTTGACTTTTTGGGCATAGTTGACTTTTCAAGAATGTTTCATTTTAGGTCATTTTTCAAGCCTTGATTCTTGATCCAAAAATGCTTCAAATGGAAAAACTTTGGTCATGAAAGTTGTAGAATACATCTTTCCCTTTTCAAAAAGTACAAGAACATGATCAAATTCTTCTTGGATCAAAAGTTAGGGTGTGACAAAGTTGGCTAAAATCATTGATTTTCAAGACATGCCTCAAATGTGAATTTTGCAAAATCATGAACCAAGGCTTTTTGTAACCTCTAGTTGACATCAAACCATGACACAAACATTCCATGAGCTCTAAAAATCAGAATTGGGCCAAAGTTTCTCATGTCCATGGTTTGTGTAACAAGACTTTTTTCCATGAAGTGCCAAAGGCAACCAAGTTGCAAAATCATCATGATGCTTCTCACCACTTGCTGCATTGGCCTTTGAACCATTCTAGCCTTCCATACACACCATGCTGAGCCAGCCCTAGCCCTTGTACCAAGCTAGAACCAAGCCATACCTCTCTTACACAAAAAGTGGACTTTTGGCAAAAGCAAACATCCCAATCACCACAGGCCATGTCACATCCTCTGGCCACTTGCAATTGTTTATACTTTCCATCTGCTAGCAAAACACATCAAGAAGCAAGGCTGAAAGAGATCACAAGATCACATATACAAAAACACCTCACTTTGCAAAAACTCTTCGAATCTGCCTCCAAAAACTTCAAACATCCAAACCATTTTCACCAATCATCTCACCATGTTTCATTGAGTAGAAACCAACAAGATTCAAGCCTGAAACCCTCATGAATTGAGCTTCACCATTTCTCATCCTCAAAACCAGAACTCTTCGAATCCCTTTATCCAGCCATCAAACACATCATTTTCCTTCACCAACAAGTCAAGCACACCTAAAGGAGCAGGAATCCACCATTGGAATGGCCTGAAACCTCCCCATTCTTGACTGTGCTATCTGCTACACCAGAACTGTTCCTCACAAATCAGCCATCCACAAGAGCTTTGAAGCCTTCCATTAGCATCAGGGGAGACAAAGAAGTCCATTTGCACGCAAAGGAGGCTCTGGAAGCTCAGTTTTGAAGCTTTCCAGCTCAGGTATGAACATGAACACTTTCTCCCAAAGCTTGCATTTTAAGTTATAATATGATTGCTCATGTCTTGCTGATCATGGGGATGGTTTCAGAATCAAAAATAAGTGAAAAATGAGTTTGTATGATCCCTCTGAAATTTTGCCCGTGGATTTTATTTTCTTCGATTTGCATGATTCTTGGGGTTTAAATGTTGTTTGAGGGTGGATTCATGACCTAGGTTGTTAGAGGATCTCTTAGGTGTGTTTAATTTGGGGAATAGGTGCCTGAATCATGTTTTAGGGTTTTTGGGGTGCCGGAGAAGATGACCGGAGCTTCTCTCCGGTCACCTGAGTGTGGTTAGCCCTAATCTCAGGTCATTAAGTGTGTTTGAATATGGGGCGTTGGATTGAGCTGACCTGTTGACTTGCCGCGCGAATAGAAGGCCCAGATGCATTCAATTAGCCCTAATCTTTTTATTTAGTTTAATTAAACTCAATTAAATTAATTAAATCAGAGCCAACCAGGACCCTTGGATAGCGCGCGTGGTCAATGACCTTCACCCCAGTTCAAATCTCATCCATCAGATCTGAATACTTTCCTTTTGTTTTAATTTATTTTCATTTCTTTTTCATTTAACTTGCATATTTAATTTAAAATAGTAAAAAATGTTTAAAAATTATGAAACTTTTTCTCATGAGTTTTATTAATTTTTAAGACACAAAAATATTTTCATTTTTATTTTTATCATTAAAAAAGTATTTTTAAATATTTAAAAGATTATTTTTAATTGATTAATGGAAATTAATTTATTAAAAATACTTTTAGGTATTTAAAAATCACCAAAAAATTCATGAAATGTTCTAAGATATTTAGAAACATTGTCCAACCTTCAAAACAAATTTCTTTTTTGGTCTTGATGCATTTTAAGAATTCTTCATTGAATTAAAATCATTTTTGTGCATTATTTTGATCCTAAGTTCAAAAAATCATTTCTGCCTATTTATGAAGAGTTGGACATTGATTCTTCTTGCATTGCATTGTGTTTAGCATGTAGTTTTTGGGATTAAAAGGCCATGATTTGATCTTGCATTTTCTAATTGTTTGACATTTCTTTTGTTTAGAAGCCCTAAAAACCCTAATAACTTGTAAAAATCATATCTTGAAATTGGTTAGGAGTTGAGACCTCTCCTTTGGGCTTTGGTTTAGTATAGGATTAGGGATCCTTTGTGTGGCATTTTCCATTTTTTATCTTAGGGTTTGCTTCTGATTTTGATTTTTGTTTGATGTTTGGTCCATAAACCCTAATTTGGGCTTCCATATGCATCCATCTTGCATCCCCTTGCATAACATGACTTGCCATGACATTTCAAGCATCCTTTTGACTCATTTGACATCATAAGACATATTGAAAGCATGTTTGATCATTGCATCATGTATTTGCCATGTTGTATGTCATGTGCACTTCATAACTTTTCATGTATGTTCATGTTTCTTAACTTGCTTCATTTGCATTCATGAACTTGTATGATCACTTCCATGTGCTGCCTCATGTTTGTAGCATCTCATTGCATCATTAGCATCATGTAAATGCTTCTGGTTTTGTTTCTCATCATGTCATCTCATCCCATTTTGCATTGCATTGCATTTTTCTTCTAACCTTTCAGGTGGTAAGTAACTTTGAGAAGTGAATTTGCCTTCACTTCTCATAACTTTTCTTTTCATCTCTCTTGCATCCATTGCTGCATTTTTGTTTGTGTTTGAGTTTGAGCTTGCTCATTCTTCTTCTTCCCACTTTCTTTCTTCAAGTGACTTGACTTCTTGAATGAAGCAAGTTGCTTTGCTTCTCTTGATCCTTTCATCTGCTTCCTGGTGGTTCCATTGAAGACTTCCCTTGAAAACCTCACAAACCTTAGGAACAACCAAGCATGACAATGATTAGGGTTTTGATTAGTCTCCCCTCTTAGTTTTACCTTTGTGTCTCTTTTGAGTCTTCTCTTCTCATCTCATAATCAGGGACTAAACCCTAAAGGCTTTAAGGCTTTGTGATTAAGCTTATGCTTGCATCCTTCTCTTAGGATGGAATGTATAACTTTAATCCTAAGTGTTAAACCCTTGAGGTGTTTAAATCTCTTAATCAATTCACTTAATAATCATCAAGACATCACACTTGTAACTTGGGCCTTGCATTAGGGTTCTAATTCTTCCTTAATTGGTTAAGAAGGACTAACCCTAGTGTTAATGGACAAGTCCCCCTCAAGTTGTCTTACAAACCCTAAAAAACACTTCATCATCATATCACTATTTAAAGCCCACTTAATCAAAGGCTTGTTTTGTCATGAGTTTAATCCCAAATCATGGATTAAGTTGAGGAGCTTTCCTCAGCTTAAACATTCTCATCTATTATCCTTCTATTAGGATGGTGTAATGAGTCTGTTTAATCCCTGATTATGGCTTAATCTCATTTCTCAACACTAAACAAAAACATCAAAAACATCTAAATAATCACAAGTAGGTTAATGATCTTAATCCTACACCATGGTGATTAAGTGTGAGATTCTGACTTCACACTTAAGGTATTCTCATTACCCCTAACCAGAGGGAAGATGTGATGAGTTTACTAAATCCACTGGTTTAGGCTTAAGCTCATTAACTTATGACAAACTTTCAAAAACAATAAAAGACTGAAAACACAAAAACAAGCAATAATCGTCTCCTCCGGGATTCTTTTCTCATCTCATTCACTCATAAACGATAACTTGCTTCTTCCGTCTAATGCAAGACAGTTTGCATCTGTGCCAGACAGATCATACACTTGAGCATAGGCAAGTAAGCAGTTCACAAGTCAACTCATCTTTCAGTCTCTTTGGGTCGAACTACGGCGTTCTGACTTCCTCATTGCACGAGAGGATACGTAGGCATAACTTAATAGTTATCGAACAAAAGTCTCTGTATATTCCCCCTCCTTCCAGCATTATTCTTTAAGCCTCATGATCTTGAGCATCTTATTCTTATTCTTACACTGGCACTGTACATTTATACACTTCACACTTCTCATACACTGACACCTGTACATCCTTTTCCAGCTCTCCTGTACACAAATTGCACTGACACTACCCCTTTTTAACACAAATCTTCTAAGCGTGGATCCCGTCGAGTACGGCGGACAATCTGGGTGCTAATACCTTCCCAGGTTGTAACCAACCCCCTTTCTCAGTCTCTCTGGTTCGCAACCGTCTTATCCATGTCTTTCTAGGTCTATGCAGCATTGCCTTTCCTCCGGGATAAAAATGCCTAGCTGGCGACTCTATTCATCTCCAGTGAGTTCACGGTTGTGTGTTCTCATTGTTCCCTTCGCCGACCGTTCGCGTCTGTACCTTTATCTGGGCCAGTCCCATTTATCGGGAGCGACACACATCTCCATTAAAAACTTTAAGGCACTAGTTATATTAGTACTCTTTCTCTCTTATAAATCTGGCATTTCACTTATTCATAGAGGATGTGAGGCTTAATCACTCACACTTGCACCCAACCCGACAAAGAGAAAATAAAATATTTTCAACTCAAGTACTAACATGGAAATATCAAAACCAGGAAAAAAATGACACATGTTATAGAATGACATCCAGAGAATAACATAATGTGAAAATCGTAACAACATATAATATACCATCAACCGTGCACCCCAAGGACCCCAATACCCTCACACACTCCGAAGCAAATAATTAAATATGTCTCATAACACTCTAACTCAAGGATACAAGTGAACAAAAAAAGTCAAATACAAGTTTAAAATGCTTTTGACTAGTGTCTTGGAATGAAGAACTTGAATCCATTATATAGTCTTTGACTCCCTCATCATTTTTATAAGAAAAACTAAGTAATTTGGAACTTCTTTAACATGTATATTTTCAACTAACACCAACAATCTCCAACATGACTTGAAATAATACATCAACTTCTATTGTCTTCACCGACAATCATAATTCAAAAGAACTATCATACTCCATCATAAAGTGCATAGTCATGTGAAGCTATATCACTTCAAAAAATTTACATTATCCTCACCGAACATCATAATTCAAAAACTATAATATTGCACAGAAAGAAGAGTATACTTCACTTGAAGTTAAATAAATTCAAGAATTTCCACGTGTCAAAAACCAAGTTGAAAACTTATTGTACAACTTCTATGTTGGCAAGAAGCCCTTCAACCATAAACATAATCTCACAATACACCTTGTATTAATATCAATCAATGATTATGTGTTATCCTTTAACCAACACCTTGTGTAATCCTCATTGTATCTACACATCTTTGACTTTAATTTTCCACGTGTTAAAAATGATTCTTCAATCAACTTTCTCTAGCTCAAACTACATAGGGGAACTTGTGACTATAGCTAAAAAATCTTTCAAAACACTACCCTTCTTTTTTATATAGAAGATCAGACAAAGCTGCAAAGACTAAAGTTATAATATCAATTATTGAAAAAAACTGACAAAGAGAAAATAAAAGAACACCATCTCAACACAAGAACATAACATGAAAATTTCAAAATTGGAGGAAAACGACGGTCATTTTCAAATGACAATCAAATAATAGCGTTATGTAAAAATTGTTACAACACGTAATTTATCTTCAACTACCCCAGACCCCAATACACTCACATTTCCAAAGTAAATATTTAATTACATGTCACAACACTCTAACTCAAATATAAGTGAATAAAAAAAAGTCAACTACTAGTTTAAAATATTTTTGACTGGTGTGTCTTGTACTCCTTCTGTCCCACAATGAGTGACTCTTTTAGAATAAGAGAGTGTCTCAAAATGAATAACTCATTTCAATTTTTAATGCATTTTTTTCCAATTTTATCCTGTAAATAATATTACTTTCATCATTACCAATACATGATAAATATACTTTAATAAAAATAAAGAATTTGAATCTATTATTTAATTTGAAATATACTTTAATAAAAATAAAGAATTTGAATCTATTATTTAATTTGAGTTTTTTTTTTAAAGAAGACCTAGTATTTGGTTGCAAGTTTCAACAATTGTTTGCAATGTATATCATGTGATTAGTCCTCGTAAAGTTAAGTCACTATGTTTCATTTTGTTAGGAATAAGGATCTTTTCACCTGCCAAATCACACCTTTTTCTCCATCTAAACATACAAATCCCTGTCTACTATTGCACCGATCTTTGACTAATACCAAATTTAAATGTATATTTATTTTCTAAATACTAGCATGCATTTGTTGAAAAATAATAATAATAGACATCCAAATTTTTAATTTACCTTTACTCACTATTGCAAAACGCAACTGATTGAAGCAAACCCACTAAATTAAGCACACAAAATTTGATGTTGAGAATCCAACTTAACACATGGGAGGAACATGGAAACATCACATGGGTTTCTTTGATCCCAAAATAGATTTGTTTCTTAAGGATTCAATAGATTGGGAAAATAAGTCAAACACTCATTATATGATTAATACACAAATGGGTATTATTCAATTCATATTCTAATTATGTCTCCCATAAACAGTTATGAGAAGTTCAAAATTCAAAAGATAACGCAAACACACTTGCTCTGTAAATTGAAGCAGGTTTCGATCCGTTCACACTTGACCATTTTATTTCTTAAATTAAAATTCAAAATGAAATTAATAAAAGGATCGTGTATGAGTTTCACTTATATTTAACCTTTAACTAGTCATTAAAATTGGTTATTGAACTTATTCATTCATTGAATTGTTATCCAAAATTTCATGATATTCGGATTCTAATTCTATTTTATTTTTGGTTGACAATCTTTAACCTTAACTAGATTCTTAAATCCTTACATAATTTTAAAATATTGATTTTTACAAAATCAGAGTCACTTTCTCGAGAGGATGATTGCAACAATCTCTCAATGTAACATGCTCGATCTCTTACTATCTTAGCATTCAATATGTAAATATAGTCTGAAATGGATCTTTTACTATCTTAGCATCCAGCAAAATCTGAGTCAGAGTATCCAGTGATCTCTAACTAGTCGGACCTCTTATATGTGAGCATATAGTCTTTTGTTTTCTTTAAATACCTTATAACCTTTTTGGCTGCTTTCCAATGATCTATTCTTGGATTGCTCGTATATTTGCCTAACATCCCAAGTATGAACGCAATATCTGGACGTGTACACATTTGGGCATACATCAGACTCCCTACTACTGACACATAAAGAATCTATTGCTTCTCTTGAATTTCTATGTTTCCTTTTGGGCAGTGATTGAGACTGAATTTGTCTCCCTCATCAATTGTAGTGTCTTCTGACTTACATTCCTGCATCCAAAACCTTTTATGTACCTTTTCGATATAGTTTCTTTGTGATATTCCTAGAATACCACGAGATCGGTCTCGATATACCCGAATTCCTAATACATAGGAGGCATCACCAAGATATTTCAATTCAAAATTTCCTTATAGAAATTTCATAGTTTTTTGCATCATTCTTATATCATTTGCAGCAACTAGTATGTCATCTACACACAAGGCTAGGAAAATGTACTTGCTCCCACTTAATTTGTGATACACATAATCTTCAACAACATTTACCTTAAAACCAAATGAGATAATTACTTCATGAAACCTTTGATACCACTAACAAGATGATTGCTTTAGTCCATAAATAGATTTTGTCAATTTGCAAACCATATTATTTGAGTCTCCTAACACAAAGTTTTCATGTTGCATCATATAGATTGTTTCATCAATGTTGTCATTGAGGAAAACCGCCTTGACATTCATTTGATAGAGTTCCAATTCATAATGTGCAACAAGAGCCATAATTGTCCTAAAAGAGTCTTTCGATGAAACTGAAGAGAAAGTATATTTAAAGTCAATCCCTTCCTTTAGGACTATAACCATTAGCCACAAGACGATATTTATACCTCTCTAAATTACCATTAGAATCACGCGTGATCTTAAAAATCCATTTGTAACTAATGGGTATCACACATTTTGGTAATGGGACAAGTTTCCAAAATTTATTTTCTTGCATGGACTTATACTTATCCTTTATTATTTAAATCCATTTTTATGAGTTAGAATCTTGCATGGCTTGAAGGAAGTTGATTGGATCATCTTCCATCATACCAATATTTTCCTCATGTTGTTGGTGAAAGACCATGTAATAATCCAGAATAGCATTTCTCATTTCTCTAGTTGTTCTCCGCAAAGTTATTGGTCTTTGTAACACTTGTTCTTGAGGATATTGAGTTTGTTCATCATAAATTATCAAATCATCTTGAGTTGGAGGAATTTCAACATTGTCTTGTGGAGGTTCTGTTTTTGCTCAAGCAACTATGTGAATCAGTTTTGGAACTGTTACCGATTCTTCCTCTAAGACAAAGTCTCTAACCTTATTCTTCCCTCTAAACTCAATATCCTCAAAGAATGTGTTTTTCTAGTGTCAAAAATTGAATTTAATTTGGGATCATAAAATTTGTATCCCCTAGATCTTTCATAATATACAAGAAAGTAGATGCTCACTAGTCGGGAGTCCAATTTCTTTTCATTTGGTCTATAAGGCATTGCCTCAGCTGGACATCCCCAGACATGAAATTTTTTTAGACTAGGCTTCCACCCAGTCCAAAGTTCATAAGGTGTTTTGGCAGCTGCTTTTGTTTCTACTTTATTTAGAATATAAGTTGTAGTGTTTAGTGTATTTCCCCATAGTGACCCTGTGTAACACCCCAAAATTTTCCTTCTCATTTCATGTCATATAGAATAGCATATAACATATATATCCTTGCATCTTTGCATAGATAAATGAAGCATAAAATCCATGGTTAGAGGCATAGGGAATGTGATCATTGTTCTAGTAATTTGTGATAATTCAAAGCCAAATATGAGAACCAAGTTGTCTTTCAACAAGCCTGTAAACACCCCAAATTTGCCCTCACCCATTCACACCATGGCTTGTGGTCATTTCATAGGCATAAACTCAATCAAAGCATCTCATACCTCATTTTTTTGATTCACTGCATTGGTTCAAAGTCATCTGCATCTAGGGTTTGTGATCTGAGCAATCCAAGAGCTTCTTGAGCCACTCCAAAGGTCATCAATCACTTAAAAGGGGTCTATGTGTGTTCAAGCATCATATTATATCCTATCAAAGTCAAGAATGGCAAAGAATCACAAGAACTGGAAATGGTGTGGAGGCAGAGCCAGGCTTGACTGCACAGATGACCTAGAATTAGGGTTTTGGTTTCAGAGGTCATAACTTCAAATTTTTTGGTCATCCTTGTTTCTATTGGTCTCTATATGGTATAGGGAATATGCATATCAATTTTCATGAAGAAATTCCCTGGGGAAGTCATCTGATCAAGAGTTGACTTTTCAAGCAAGTCAGTGCAAAATCAGGGCATCTGAGGCCCTCATTGACCCAACCAAGGGGTGTTCTTCATCATTTTGATTGTATATGATCTTTATTTGATCATGGAAGAGGTTTTAAGTTTACTAAATTGAGTAATTTCAAAGCTTTTGCAAAGTTGACTTTTTGGGCAAGTTTGACTTTTAATGAAATTGCCATTTTAGGCAACTTTTTCAACCTTTACTTTTTGATTCAAAAAAGCTTCAAATGGAAAAACTTTGGTCATGAAAGTTGTAGAATGTATCATTCCCTTTTCAAAAAGTACAAGAACATGACCTAATTCATTTTGGATCAAAAGTTATGGCTTGTCAAAGTTGGCAAAAATCACAAATTTCAAAGTTATGCACCAAAGAGGCAAAGTTGCAAATTCACTTCTCAAGGCAAATTAAGTCATCAAATGCACTTCTAATCTTCACCACATGATCATACAATGTCTAAAGTTCAGAATGGGCCAAGAATGATTCACTTTTATGGCTTGTGGGACAAGATATTTCATAAGGATCAAAAACAAGTCAAGTTGCAAAACTCATCATAGTTTCTCATCCACTTGCTGGCTAGCTTGCTGAACCATCCTAGGCCTTTCCCCACATCATGCTGCGCAGCACACCCTCCTTGTACTTGGCTAGAAAGTAGCCCATACCTCTCTTACACAACTTTGACATTTTGGCAAAAGCACCCATACCAATCAATAAAGCACACATCACATCTTCTGACCAATCCCAATTGTTTATACTAATCAAATGCAAGCCAAACATAACAAGAAGCAAGCCTGAAACACTCCATAACTCAGCATTCTCATTTTCCACCTCTTGTGCAAGAACTTTCGAAACTCATCACACAAGTCACAATCACATAAACTAACTTCACAGGTCAACTCAACACATCTTCCTAGTCACAAAGCACCCATCACCATTGCCTAAAACTTCCAGAATCACAAATACGATTCTCACCTCACCTTGAGCAGAACCACTGCCATCTTCCAAACCAGCCATTGCAAACTTCAAACAAACATTGCAAGCTTCTTAGGGGGATCATTGGAGTGCATTTGAGCCAAAGAAACAGCCAGAAAGCTCCTAAATCGAAAGCTTCAGTTCAGGTAGTCAACTCAAAACTTTTTTCCAGAAGCATGTTTTTAAGTTCTTAATAGCTTCTATGCACTCCCCTGATCATGAATATGTGATTATTTTTTAAAATGGTTGAGAAACCAGGATGTATGCAATGTCTGAAACTTTTGCCCTAAAAACTGTTTGGCTTCAATTCGTTTGATTGATGAATGATAAATGAGATTTGAGTGGGGGTTTTGATTCAGTGGGATGTGGGGATGATTTCTGGGCTTTTAGTTTTTGTTCTGGTGAAGTTTTGAGGATTTTAGAGATTTTCAGGTGGGGTTCCCACCGGAGAAGACGACCGGAGGTCTTCTCCGGCCACCTGAAAATAATTAGGGCTAATCCCTGTGTTTAATGAAGTTTGAATGTTGACCCTTGGATGTGTTGACTCGCGCGCATTTGGACGCCCAGGATCTCTCTATTTTGCCCTAATCCTAAGTTGACTTTATTAATTCAGATTAATTAATTTTTAATTGGGATTAATGAAGTTTGAATGTCAGCCTTTAGATTGCGCGCGCAGTAAACAAATCCCTCCCCAGATTCAATCCTGGCTCTCCATTGCGTTTACTTTTCATTTTCTTCAATTTTAATTCATTTATTTTGTATTTCTTTTCTCCATTTATTTTAAAATAGCAAAATCATTTTAAAAATTCTGAAAATTTTTATACACACTTTTATTAATTTTCAGAAACCAAAAACATTTTTATTTTTATTTTTTGCATTAAAAAATATTTTTAAATCATTTAAAAGTTTATTTTTAATTAATTAATGAGAATTAATTAATTAAAAATACTTTTAGGTATTTAAAAATCACCAAAAAATTCATGAAACCTTCATAATCATTTAGAAACATTGTCCAACCCTCAAACCAAATTTCTTTTTTGATCTTGATGTCTTTTGAGAATTTTTCATGGAATTAAAATCATTTCAAGGCATTATTTTGATCCAAACTTCAAAAAATCATTTCTGCCTAACCATTGAGAGTTGGACTTTGATTCTTTTTGCATTGCATTTTGATTAGCATGTAGTTTGTGAGATTAAATTAGCATGATTTGATCTTCCATTTTCAATTTGTTTGGCATTTTTCTTGTTAAGGTACCCTAAAACCCTAGAAATCTTAGGAAATTCATAACCCTAATTAGGTTAAGAGTTGAGACCTATCCTTTGGGCAGTGAGATAGTATAGGTTTAGGGTTCCTTTGAGTGCATTTTCAATTTTTTATCTTGATGTTTGCTTCTGATTTTGGTTTTTGTTTGATGCATTGATCATAAACCCTAATTTGGGCTTCCTTTTGCATTCATCTTGTATTTGCATTCATACCATGACTTGCCATGACATTTTGTGCATCCATTTGATTCATTAGACATCTTAAGACATATTGAAAGCATGTTTGATCATTACATCTTGCATTTTCCATGTTGTATGCCACTTGCATTTCATAACTTTTCATGTATGTTCATGGTTCTTATCTTGTTTCATTTGCATCCATGAGTTTGTATGATCATCCCCATACCTTGTTTCATGTTTGCATCATCTCATAACATCACTATCATTACATATATGCTTCTGGTTTTGGTTTATATCATGCCATTTCATCTCATTTTGCATGGCATTTCATTTCTCTCACAAACTTTTCAGGTGGTAAGCAACTTTGAGAAGTGAATTTGCCTTCACTTCTCACAATTTATTTTCATCTCCTTATGCATCATTGCTGCATTTTATCTTGTGTTTGAGATTGAGCTTGCTCTTTCTTTGTCTCCTTACTTTCTTTCTTCAAGTGACTTGCCTTCTTAAATGAAGCAAGTTACTTTGCTTCTCCTGATCCTTTCATCTGCTTCCTGGTGGTTCCTCTGAAGATTTCTCTTGTTAACCTCACAAACCTTAGGAACAACCAAGCATGACAATGATTAGGGTTTTGATTAGTCTCCCAACTTAGTTTTACCTTTGTGTTTCTTTGAGTCTTCTCTTCTCACCTCATAATCAGGGACTAAACCCTAAAGGCTTTAAGGCTTTGTGATTAAGCTTATGTCTGCATCATTCTATTAGGATGGAGTGTATAACTTTAATCCTAAGTGTTAAACCCTTAATGTGTTTAACTCCTTTTAATCAATTCACTTAATAATCATCAAGACATCAAGCTTGTAACTTGGGCCTTGCATTAGGGTTCTAATTCTTCCTTGATTGGTTAAGAAGGACTAACCCTAGTGTTAATGGACACGTCCCCCTCAAGTTGTCTTACAAACCCTAAAAATCACTTCATCATCTTATCATTATCTAAAATCCATCTAATAAAGGTTTTGTTTTGTCATGAAGTTAATCCCTAATCATGGATTAAGTTGAGGAGCTTTCCTCAGCTTAAACATTCCCATCTATTATCCTTCTATTAGGATGGTGTAATGAGTCTGTTTAATCCCTGATTATGGCTTAATCTCATTACTCGACACTAAACAAAAACAACAAAAACATCTAACTAATCACAAGTAGGTTAATGATCTTAATCCTACACCATGGTGATTAAGTGTGAGACCCTGACTTCACACTTAAGGTATTCTCATTACCCCTAATCAGAGGGAAGATGTGATGAGTTTACTAAATCCATTGGTTTAGGCTTAAGCTCATTAACTTATGACAAACTTCAAAAGGCAATAAAAAGACTGAAAACACAAAAAACAAACAATAATCGTCTCCTCCGGGATTCTTTTCTCATCATCTTCACTCACAAGCGAGAACTCGCTTCTTCCGTCTAATGCAAGACAGTTTGCACCTGAGCCAGACAGGTCATACACTTGAGCATTGACAAGTAAGCAGTTCACAAGTCAATCTCTTTCAGTCTCTTTGGGTCGAACTACGGTGTTCTGACTTCCTCATTGCACGAGAGGATACGTAGGCATAACTTAATAGTTATCGAACAAAAGTCTCTGTATATTCCCCCTCTTTCCAGCATCATTCTCTTAGCCTCATGATCATGAGCATACTCTCATCCTTACACTGACACTGTATATATCACACTTTGCACTTCCTTTACACTGACACCTGTACACCTTTTCCAGCTTTCTTTACACACAAATTGCACTGACACTACCCCTTTAAAACACAAATATTTTAAGCGTGGATCCCGTCGAGTACGGCGGACAATCTGGGTGCTAATACCTTCCCAGGTTGTAACCAACCCCCTTTCTCAGTCTCTCTGGTTCGCAACCGTCTTATCCATCTTTTCTAGGTCTATGCAGCATTACCTTTCCTCCGGGATAAAAATGCCTAGCTGGCGACTCTATTCATTCCCCGTGAGTTCACTCCTGTGTGTTCTCGCATCCCTCCTTTCGCCGACCGTTCGCGTCTGTACCCCATTTGACCCGGCCTCATCTGGTGGGAGCGACAAAGCCTAGAAGGGGTTTTCATATCTTGTACAAGCTCCAACTTTTCCTCAAGGCCCTAGAAGGGGGTTGGTTCATCAGGAATTTCATCAGTGCATTTTCTCCTATACAAGGAACCTTAATTAGGGTTTTATCTCAGGGCAAGCTATCCTCATGGCTTTGATCAATTATTGCGATCAAAGGCTTCTATATGTCATACATGGCCTAGGGTTACAAGTTGGCTAAAACTATCATTGAGAAAGTCTGGCAATGGCTCAGTTGCTTGTACTTGAAGAAAGAACTCAATAGTGCAGAAGAAAAGTCAACCTAGGGTTTTCAAGGGTTCCAATCATGATTTTCAAGCCTATGGACCTTTATTTGGTCAAGAAATAGCATAACTATGCCAAAATAGACTTTTAATAGTGCACCTTAGACAGTGCTTTAATATGAAAGCGCTGCTAAAGGTTAAAATTAAAATAAAACGCGAAAAATGTTCTAAAAAAAGAGAAAAAGCGCTGCTAAAAGTCATACCTTAGACAACGCTTTCTGAAAAGCGATGTCTAAGGTAGACCTTAGATAGCTCTTTCAAAAAGCGCTTTTAAAGGTATATCTTAGACACCGCTTTTGAGGAAAGCGCTGTCTAAGGTTTTTTATATTTAAAATAAAATAAAATCAAAAGCGCTGTCTAATGTAGCCCTTAGACAGCGCTTTTGGAAAGCGCTGTTTAAGGGCTACATTAGACAGCACTTTCTACAAAAACGTTGTCTAAGGTCTAATTAAATGAAATATTTAGAAACTCAGAATCATATTTTCATTCTTTTCCTCTTTCTTCTCCCCTGCGAACGCGTTACTTCTACAGTGAAAACCCTAACGAAACTCCATTTTTCTTTCTGAAACCTCCATTAACGTCGTTGGTGAAGGTGTTCGTCCATTAACGCCGCTCGGGAAACCTCCATTATCGTCGCCGATCATGAAGTTACTGATGTCGGGTGTTCGGGAAACCTCCATTTTTCTTTTCTTGAAGTTACTGACATCGTCCTCTACATCGTGAAGGTACATTTTTGTTGTAGTGAATGTCATTGTTATGTTATTGTTATGTTAGGGCAATGTCATTGAAATTTATTTTGATAAATATGATTTTGTGAAGAATAGTGAAAATAGGCAATGTCAATGTTGATTATGTTAGGGCAAATATTTTGTGAAGAATAGTGAAAATAGTGAAAATAGTCAAATATTGAATATGTTAGGGAAAATATTTCTTTGATAAATATGATTTTGTGAGAATAGTGAAAATATTGATTATATTAGGGCAATGTCAATGTTGTTATGATTCTGTGAAGAATAGTGAAAAATCAGATTATGTATCTCTATTTTCATTTGGATTTTATGTTATGTATATGAAATGTCGTTTGGATTTACATTGTTTATGTAGTGAAAATATGTATCTCTTATAAGTAGGAAAACCATGGATAAAACATGGATATGTGCCAATTGATTGTCCAAAGAGTACGGGAATGGGGTTGCGGAATTCGTTTAGTTTATTGTTCAACATGTTAAAAACCCCAGACGGATGAAATGTCCTTGCTTGCGTTGTTATTATATTGGTAAGGTTGACGCAGATGGATTGAAATCACATTTACTGAGGCATGGAATTGATCGAAGTTATCAGTGTTGGAAATTTCATGGTGAGAAAATTAACGAGAATGTTGAACCGAGTGGGAAAAGTAATACGACCTATGCTTCAGACGACAAAGACACGGAAACATATGATTCTGATCGAGTTGAAGAGATTGTAGAAGCACTTGAAGAAGATCTTCATGATTTTCCTGAAATGTTTGAGAGGTTGGTAAGCGATGCAGAGAAACTGTTGTATAAAGGTTGCACTAAATTCTCAAGAGTGTCTGCGGTATTAAAGTTGTACAACTTAAAGGCGAGCAATGGATGGTCGGATAAAAGTTTCACAGAGTTGTTGGCCCTTGTGAGAGAAATACTACTGGAGGATAATGCTCTTCCTAATCGAACCTATGAGGCAAAAAAATGTTGTGCTCTATTGGCATGATTTATGATAAGATACATGCTTGTCCTAACGATTGTGTTTTGTTTCGTAACGAATATGCATCGTTAACTGAGCGCCCTAAATACAGTTTGTCTCGATATAAGAAAAGATTGTCTCCAGCAAAAGTCTTATGGTATTTTCCTATAATTCCGAGATTTAGGCGCATGTTTCATAGTGAAACCGATGCAAAACACCTTACTTGGCATGCAAATGAATGAATTATTGATGGAAAGTAACAACATCCGGCTAATTCACCACAATGGTCGAAGATTGATAATAATTATCCTAACTTTGGAGGAGAAGCAAGAAACCTTCGCTTGGCATTATCTACTAATAGAATGAACCCACATGGTCTTCAAAGTATCTCGCATACCACATGTCCTGTGATTCTTATGATTTATAACCTACCTCCATGGCTATGTATGAAGCGTAAGTACATGATGTTATCTATGTTAATCTCTGGGCCTAAACAACCAGGGAATGACATAGACGTATACTTGACACCTTTGATCGAAGAGTTAATGATTTTGTGGGAGAACGGTGTGGAGGTTTATGATGGATATAGGAAAGAAAGTTTCAATTTGAGGGCGATGTTGTTTGGCACAATTAATGATTTTCCAGCATACGGGAATCTATCTGGGTATAACATTAAAGGTCAACGTGTGTGTCCTGTTTGTGAAGATGAAACCGATACGATTCGATTGGAACTTTGTCAGAAGAATGTGTTTCTCGGTCATCGTAGATTCTTACATTCTAAACATCACTACCGTGGGTGGAGAAAAGAATTCAATGGAGACACCGAACAACGTAAAACTCCACCCGCATTGTCAGGTGACCAAGTTTTTGAAAAGGAGAAAGATGTGCGTACTGAGTTTGGCAAGCCTTTTGCACATAAGGTTGTCAAAGGTGGGTGGAAGAAGAGGTCGATATTTTTTGAATTGCCATATTGGAAGTCTTTGTACGTGAGACATTTTCTCGATGTTATGCATATTGAAAACAATGTATTTGAAAGTGTTATCGGTAAGTTACTCAATATAAAAGGAAAGCCTAAGGATGGCCTTAAAGCAAGGGAAGACATGTTAAAAATGGGAATGAGAACTAAATTAGCACCCATGAAGAAAGGAAGACGAACATATCTACCACCTGCTGTGTTTACTTTATCTAGAAAAGAGAAGAAAACAAATTGTGTAAGTTTCTGAGTGAAGTTAAGGTTCCAGAAGGATACTCATCAGATATTAGAAGACTTGTGTCTATGAAAGACCTCAAGTTGAAGAGTTTGAAGACACATGATTGCCATGTTATAATGGAACATTTTCTACCAATGGGTATACGTTCTATTTTGCCAGAAAAGTAAGAAGTACCATAACTAAATTGTGTTTTTTCTTTAGGTCAATATGTAGTAAGGTGATCGATCCCGAGATCTTACCAACACTACAAAAAGAGATTGTAATTACCTTGTGTGAGCTTGAAATGTATTTTCCTCCCTCTTTTTTTGACATAATGGTTCATCTAGTTGTTCATCTTGTGAAAGAGACACAATTGTGTGGACCAGCTTATATGAGATGGATGTACCCTGCTGAACGGTATATGAAAATATTAAAAGGGCACGTGAAATCCCGAAGTCGACTAAAGGGTTGTATTGTTGAACGATACATTGTTGAAGAAGCTGTTGAGTTTTATACTGAATATTTGTCCAACGTTCAATCGATTGGACTCCCCAAAGCTCAGATTTTCGGAAAAAAAGGAAGGTAAAAAATTAATTGGAAATAAAATTGTGTCAGTATCAAGGGATGAATGCGATCAAGTGCATTTGTATGTTCTATACAATGATAATGAGGTTGAGCCATATGTTGAAATGCACAAGGAAGTACTCTGAAGGTTAAATCCGAACAGAAATGAAAATTGGATAGTACGAGAGCACAATAAAAATTTCATACAATGGTAAAAAGATCATATTTATTCGAAGCGCTCTTCAGATCCTGCTTCGGTAATAGAAAGGTTTAGATGTTTGGCATATGGTCCAAGTTTGCATGTGTTTTCTCATAGCGCATACACAATTAATGGATACACATTTTATACCAAAGAACAAGATGTTAAGAGTATTATGCAAAATAGTGGTGTCACCGTGCTAGCTGAAGCATAACATATATCAAGTATGAAGGACTTAAACCCCAAATATGAAAATTTGTCCTATTTTGGAGTTATTGAGCACATTTGGGTGTTTGATTACGAGAAGTTTCAGATTCCCATCTTTGCTTGCAAGTGGGTAAATAGTAGTGGCATACAAATGGATAAGTCTGGATTTTTGCAAGTTGATCTTACTAGGGTGGGGTACAAAGATGAACCTTTTATTCTAGCATCTCAAGCTAAACAAGTGTTCTATGTGAATGACCTGACGAGTACAAAATGGTCTATAATGATTTTCTCTAACAAATTGGTTGATGATAGTGGTGTCGATCAATGTGATATTGATGTTGAGAATGAGTCATGCATTAGACGGAATGAGTTGAATAGAAATCAAGATGAGGATCTTATAGCGGATGAGTCATATATTAAAAATGATCATAACGAGGTAAATTATAAGATCCTTGGTTTCCTTGGTTTCTTTATTTTTCATTTTCAATAAGAAAGATAATGTGTAAGTAATTAATATTCCAACAAAGAAAAGAAAGAGATGTCAGTGAAAGAGGTAAATTATATTTGATATCCTTGGTTTCTTTATTTTTCATTTTCAATTGCTTTCATTCTAATTTAAATGTTTAACTTTGTAACTATAATATTGTATTTTTTTAATTGAATTACAATCTTTGCATTGTTTCAGGACCTATGTAGATTTGAAGCAATGCTTTGGTTGGATGCAAAAGTAGTATAAGTAATGATTTGTAATATGTTTTAATTGGTACATTTGTATCAAAAGTAGTATAAGTAATATGTACATTTGTAAGTATATATGTTTGAATTGGTACATTTGTAAGTATATATGTTTGAATTGGTAACATGTACATTTGTAAGTAATATGTACATTTTTAAGTATATATGTTTGAATTGGTACATTTGTAGATTTGAAGCAATGCTTTTGGTGTATAAATTGGTACATTTAAATAGGCCAAATTGGATTGTTTTGAATATCCAAATTGTGATATTTTTCTGAAAAAAATTGGTTCAAAAACAGGTCAAAATTCTCATATAAATTGTGGTTTTAAGAAAATTATATAAAAAATTGTGTATACCTTAGACAATGCTTTAAACAAAAAGCGTTGTCTAATGTATACCTAAATATTTCCAAAAAGTGTTGTCTAATGGTGGGTCTTAGACAGAGCTTTTACCAGAAGCGTTGTCTAAGGTATAACTTAAAATGTCAAAAAGTGTTGTCTAATGGTACCATAGACAGCGCTTTTCAGATTTAAAAGAGCGTTGTCTAAACTTTTAGCAGCGCAAGTTTAGACAACGCTTTAAAGCGTTGTCTAAGGCCAAAAAAAGCACTGTCTAAGATCTTGTTTGGCATAGTGCATGAATTATCTCAAATGTCAAGAATCAATAGTTTGTGAAAAGTTACTAAAAATGGAGAATGGCTTGTAATGAGAAGTTTCTATTTTTGGCAATTTTTACCCTAATTTCAACCAATTCTTTCATGACCAAAGAAGCTTTAAGTGATTTTTCCTTGAACATCAAAGTTGTAAGGCTTATTCTCCAATTTTCAAAAAGTACAAGAACTACTTCATGGCCTGTATGGATCAAAAGTTATGATCAAAGGAATGCAATGTGTATTTTAGGGTTTTTCATGGTTTCAAGTTTTCCACATTTTGCATAAAGGTTCAAACTGACTTGTAGTGACTTCTAATGGACCAGTTCACATCACCACATCCAAGTGCACTCCATAACAAGTATTTTTTTTGCCCTTGAGGCATCCAAATTCGTTTATTATTCATCATGTACAAACCATTATGGAAATTTGCAAAATGATGTAGAACTCATAATCCAATGCCTTGCACTCCAAGATACCATTCCATACACACTTAGTGAACAATTTGAGAGTGAACCATGATCATTTCAAGTACAATTCACGTGTGGAAAGGTGTACATACCAAAAATGACCAAATTGCAAAACACCTCATAACTTCTTAACCAAGGGTTTTACAAAACCCTAATCATAGCAAGAATTCTAACCAATGGTATATAAACTAATCTTCACGTTCATTTCGTCTCATGCATATTCATTTGATCAGATTCACAAAAATCACCAAACAAATTCCTCTCTTCGATTCTCCTAATTCTGGAGAATTTTCTTCATTCATTTTGTTGATTCAAGATCCATAAGCATCAAGGAGTTGATTGCACCTTTCATTTGAACCTGAAACCATCATCTTTTCCATAAATGAATTTGGAGTGAACTTCATCAAACCTCAAGATTTAACCTGATTCAAGCCTCTATTTGCATTTATTTTGCAAATAGAGGTCAAAAGAGGAAGATCTGCACTCTTACACTGGATTTCTAGGAGTATTTTGGCTCAAACGTGTATTCAGGTAAGCTTCATTGCATCTCCTATTTCTTAATTGTATGGATGGAATTATGATCTATGAAGTGCACTGATGTTGTTGATATGATTTGCATGAAGTTTGGACGTCTGGATTGTTTGAATATTAAATTTACAGATTTTTAGATCTAATTGTTTCTCTTCTATTCTCTTCATATGTGATAGATCTATGAATTTTGTTTGTGGATTTGAGTTTGTGAAGTTCTTTTGATCATTTTGGTATAAGATTTCTGTATTTCTAGAACTATTGTGGTATTTCTCCGTTTGGTATCGTCGGAGAAGACGACCAGAGCCCTAGCTCCGGCGTCTAGTTGTTTTTTAGGTGACCTGAGGGTTTTGGGAAGGAGACGTAATATGGACCATGCGTTGTTTGAATTTGATGGTCGTAAGCGTGCCAACACATTAAAAGGGGATGGTGTAGGGCACGTGCATGAGTTTGATATTTTTAATTCTGATGAGTTTAATGTTTGCCTACCCATGCGTGCTAGTGTAATAATTATATCCTGGTTGTTCATTGTGCTTACGTTTGAAGTGATTGACTGATTGTGCGCGTTAGATGAGAATACATTTTGCTGACTTACTTTGGTGCATTGGACCTGACTACCTTTTGTTTGACTTAATCTTGTGTGTAGATCTTGGTTAATTTTTGGCATGGTTTGATTGATCATGAGCCTTGTGATGGATCCAATGGCCATGAGAGAGTCAATTTTGGTTGACTCTGAGCCTTTTGTAAGCGCATTGGGCTTTGTTGCTTTTTGCACCCCTTGTTTTAGGCCTGTTTCATGTTTGAACGCATATGAGCTACTTCATGCACCCCTGCATCTTTTATTTCATTCTTTTATTTTATTTGCATACCATTTCCATTTTAATTCATAAAAAAATATTTTCAAGCATCTAAAAATCTCACAAAAAGTCATGTTTCATTTTCATACATTAAAATAATTTTCAATTTTTTATTTTGCATTTTTGCATTATTTTCATATTTTATTTTGAATATTTTCTTCATTTAATTCCATATGCATTTTCAATTGAATACTTGAACTTTCATGAATTGTTTCTCACTCATAGAACATAATTTGAACTTAAATATTTTTGTATTTCATATATAACATCTTAAAGCATCTTAAACTATTTTTCTCATATTTTTAAAGTTCATTTTGCATAGCATTTACATTGGTTCTTTGTGTGTGATCTTTAGAAACCCTAATTCTACTAACTTGCTTGTCTGACCTAGTTTCTTTGTGGTTATTTGATCCATCTTTTGTCACTTAATTTGGTTCTGTTTGAGGGATCTTTGAGCTTAATGTTTGAATTTTTATGTCATCTTTGATCATTGTTTGACTTTGTTCCATTAGGTGAACTTTATGATGCATCCTTTGTGTTTGTGTTTTGCTTACTTGCATTAGAAGGAACTTGTGCCATCATGTTAGGATCTAATTGTGCATCTTGAAATCATATTAGGCATCCTTAGGGATTGCGTGAAGCATGTATTCACTTGTTGACTTGCCTTGATGTATGTTTTCCAAGTATGAATCATATGAACCCTAAATAACCTAATTTCATCTCATCTCTTCTTCTAACTTCTTAATGTGCCATCCATATTCAAATGTGATTACTTATGCATCTTATGTGCATTTTAACATGTTGATACATTTCTGACTTTGGTTCATGTTCATCTCACATCATGTTTGTATGCTTGTCTCATCTCATTAAGTGACATTGTTTCATGAACACCTACTTGCATCTTCATCTTCATCTCATTCCATCCTCATTCCATCTTCTATGCTCACATGCCATAACACATGAATTGTGTGACATATCATTGGCATTATGTGACATTATTAAAAGTGTTTAGATTCTGAATTTGGTTTTAGTTGTTGCATTTTGACTTGTTTACCTTTCTTGATCATTCCTTTTCATCTCACTCCTTCTTTGATGCTTTGTTGGATGTTTGAGGGACTTGTCCCGTTTCTTTTTTCTTGAGTTTTCATGAATAATCTTAGGAGACATATTGGACTTATAGGTTCTGACTTGTGTGAGTTTTAAGACTTAGAGCTTTGTTCTTTCATGTTTTGTGCTTGTTTGAGTTGTATTTGCATTTATGTGAATATTTCTAACTTTGCAGGGGCTTTGGTAAGTTTGAGAGGTGTGGGTGATGCTCCCACATCTCAACTTCTTCTTTCATCTATTTTAAGTTTTCATACTTGTGTTTATGATGTTGTTAGGCCATCTATGCTTAATTGTTTCATCATCCCCTTTAGGATCAACTTATATTTTCCTAAGAAGTAAGTTGAATCCTATTCTCCTTTCTTCTTCTTCTTCTTCTTCTTCTTTCTTCTTTCCTTTCTCTTCATTAGGATAGAACTAAAACCACACTAACTTAGGTATCCCATGCATGATAACACTTAGGATTATTAGTCCCCTTTTAGACTTTTTGCTTTGGTTCTCTTTGCTCTCTCTCTCTCTATCTCTCTCTTCTCATCTCACAACAACTTCAAGTCACCTAATAAATGACAAGTCTTCTCATGTTCCAAGGGACTTTTTCATGGGGTACTTGCACACATCCCATATCGGGGTAAGGTGTAGGGTATCTATCATGATGAACAAGTATTAGCACGAGGATCTTCACAAATAAAAGCTAAAAAATACTTCTTAATCCAAAAAACCCAAAAACACTTAATAAAGTTCAATAGGCTAGTGTGTTTGAGCCTTAACTTTTGGGACTAGATTTAGGGATTTCCTCCATATTTAGTTGTGCATATTATCCATTCAATTTCGGGATGATGTAAGAAGTACGCATCCCGTTGAGTAAGACTTAGGTACATTCCCCTGTGCAAACCTCAAAGAAAAAACTCCTAAAAGACACTGAACAAAGAATCGTCGTCTTTTCTTTGGGAATTCTTTTCTCATCTCATTCACTCTCAATGTAAGAACTTGCTCCAACTTATCTTTTGCAAGACGGTAACGCACTCATTCCAGACGAGCCTGCAACATCTGAGCATATGCATAAGCAGTTCAAGCCTTAAAAAACACAAACCAGTTTTCCTCCCTAGTTAGGGGAACTACGTCGACTCTGATCCTCATTTCTCGATGAGGTACGTAGGCAATGGGGTATGGCCCATTCGATCACTCTTTTATTTTCCCTACATTTTTCCTCTTTCTTTTCTTTTCTTATCTAGTTCATGTCTCAGTTTTGCAGCAGCTTCTTTTCTTCACCCTTTGAAACAGTTTCTTTCAAGCATGGATCCCGTTGGATACGTCGGACGATATGGGGTGCTAAAACCTTCCCAGTTCGTAACCGACTCCCGAACCCAGTTTCTTTTATTTGTAAGACCTTGTTATTTCCTTCTCTTAGGTTTGTGCAGCATTACCATTCTCGTTCCTTTGGGATAAAAATGCATGGCCGGTGAATCTACCTTTTCCGCGCCACTTTCACGTTTGTATCGGGATAGAAATCTTGGGAGCGACACCCTGACAAGGTAGAATGATAAATTATACTCCTTACCATATCATTAAGAGTCCTTTCGTCTTTTAGCAACATCGTCCATGCTAGGATATCCTAACATTATGTACTATGGGACGATTCCATATTCCTCCAGGTATTTAGCAAAATGCCCTAGACGTTGTTCACCTGAACCGTCATATCTACCGTAATATTCACCGCCACAATCGGATTTTACTTTCTTAATTATTTTGTTAAGTTGGTCCTAAACTCTAGCCTTAAACTATTTGAACACATCCAATGACTGAGACTTTTCATGTATAAGAAATATGTACGCATGATCTGACCTAATTAGGAGGAACCTTCCAGTGATGAACAACTATGATGGAGAAACGGGGGGGGGGGGGGGGGGGGGGTGTACCTGCAAGATACTCCGATGGCAAAGTGAGAAAGAGCTATGGAGTGCAAGTACAGAAAGTAGTAAAGAATAGAGTATCTAACCCTCTTGTGAAAAAGGGTATTTATAATGTGCCCCTAACGCTGGGCCAAGGTTCTTCCCATTGGTTGGATTAGCTAGGCCCAAGGAAGAACTTCCAAGGATTGCGTAGGAGAAGATAAAATGTAGCACGTGGTCTTTCCCTTGGTCCAACTATCCCATAAAATTAGGAGATAATAACAGTCAGTTGACAAAGTGGAGAACATGAGGGAGACACTCTCCTCATGTCCTTAGGTATTGGACCTTGGGCCCGTGCCCGACGGATTGGGCATGTGCTCGACATGCACTACGTTTTGCCTAGTTCAGAACAATGCATATCTAGAATAATCGTCTATGAATAATATAAAATATTGTTGACCATTCCAAGAAGGTTTCGAAAATGGCCCACAAATGCTTGTATGTATCAATTCTAAGACATAGATAGCTCTATATGCACCAAATTTCTTTATTTTAATTTGTTTGCCTTTAATGCATTCAACACAAATATCAAAGTTTGTGAAGTCAATGGAATCCAAAATTCCATATGTCACTAGTCGCTCAACTCTATTTTTAGAGATGTGATCTAGGCATTTGTGCCATACTGCTCCTAAATTGTTATCATCAATTTTATGCTTAGTACCACGTGATTCCATTTTCAAAGATTCACCATAGGTGGCTATTGTGTCAAACAAATATAAATTAGCATGACCCATAAGCGAACCAGTTTCAATAATATCTAAATTGAAAGGAAACTTGAACATATTATTTCCAAATGGAAAAAAAAATTGTCCAAATAAGAAACTGAAATCAAATTTAGTCTAAATGACGAAACAACACAAGTACCTTTCAAATCCAAATAAAATTGGATACACATTAATAATCGAAAATGCCCTAGAGTTTCCACCTCCACCGACTTGCCATCTCCAACATAGATGTATCTTTCAACATCATTTGACTTTCGATAGTTCGCGCAACCCCTCATTGAAACATTGATGTTAGTAGTTGCAACTGAGTCTAACCACCAAGTGTTTCCAGGTACTGAAGCTAAATTGACCTCAAAACAAATAAAACCATGACTTATGAGATTAGAGCGATCTCACTTCTCATAATCTTTCCTCTATTTAGAGGTACCAAATTCCATAGGAGAAGGATGTTGCTTCATCCTTAATGCAAGGTCAAGATCCATACAGCCTAGAACATTTTCATGTTCTCATTCCATTCCTTCAAATTTGTCTCATTAAGAACCGAAACTGAATTCAGATTAATATATATTGAAGCAATTGTAGCTGGAAAATATAACATAATAATCATATAAATATACTCACATAAAAAGACGGAATTATCAATTTGTTCAAATAAAGGCATAACACATCTCAAGATACCTAGTGCACCATCAATATTGAGTCTTTGGACAATAATATTAACTGTTGGTACTACTCTTGTTGTAACGATCAAACATTGATAGTAAAAACATGTCGAATAATAAACCCCTCTTTGGATTTGGATTGATTTATCATTCACATGTGAAACCTTATAATTATCGCACATTTACCATCACATGCGCATATGAAAGCCGACCAACCACCAACTGTCATTTGCGTCAATTGATACTCACATGTACAAACATATACACAACCAAAAAATTGTTCAATATTTTTTATAAGCAATTTCCATAAAAGATACCACTTTAGCTACTTTTTCATTTTAACTACTAAAAAAAAGGTTAAATTAAAAACCATAGTCAAAACTTGAACATAATTACACCAAAATTAATGATTAAATAAAATAAATTATTACCAAAGTATTCATATTGTTATTAACAAATTATTAGAATTCAATAATTTTAATAATTATGCGTAGAGTGCTCTATGGTTAGACATAAATAATTTTGCCAAAGGTAATACTAATGTAGTCATCTTAAGAAGCATATTTACTCTTAATACTAAAGATTACCAAGTATAATCAATATATCATGAATCCAATAAACATGTTATAATACCAAGTCAAAAAACTGAATGTGTCATTGAAATCGTTGAAGATTGCAGATATGTAATCTTCCGATTTATAGAGTTCTTTAGGGTTCCTTGAATCTCATTTGATGGGGTAAAGAGAGAAAACCTGATCAACCGTATTTTTTACCGTACTCTACAAATAGGTATCATAACTCATTTAAATAACTCTAGGGTTATTTAGTTTTTAATATTCAAATTTGACCCTTCATCAAATTAGATATTAACTTATTATATATACATAATAACCTGATCTTTCATTATATTTATGTTTTTAGCTACAGACGTAATATTATATTAATTAGAATCCTTTAAGTCTTAACTAATTAAAATAATGACACTAACACCTTAAATGTTACATTTGTGGCCCAAAATTCTAACAATCATGAGTTAAAAAGAGAATAATATTGATTATCATGTAACAAGGTTATAGAATAGTAAAAATTAATTATAAGTGGGAAGTTTCCAAAGAAGTTTGGAAAATAATTCATTCCATGATTTCATCTAGTTTCTATAATGACATTAAGATTAATTTATGTTTAATCCCTTATTGTCATCATTACCATTCATGTAAAGCTTAACTTGTTTACCTCTTGTTTTGGGCTAACCAAAGGTCTAATACATGTAAGATCCAAGCATTCATCCTAACATTGAAAAGTCCAAATAAAACTATCAATCATATATAATTGACACACGTTACTTTTAAGATCTCATAATCATAATATCACTTTACTCATCTTGAACTATGTAATTTATTTTAGCGTTGGGGTGTTAATATGCATATCCACCCCGTGCCACCGTATCGAAGATCGTCATCACCAAACAATCACAATTCGGGTTCAAGTACGGAACACATCTATTGCCCAATTCTTTATGTCTAAAATGATTAAGTAAGCAATTTTTGTCTACTTGTGAGTTTATCATATTAATTCTTAATATACATTTAAGAAGCACAACCACAACTTTATAAATTTTTAGTTAACACTAATATGGTAATAATAAGAGTCAAACATATAACAGTTGCATATAAAAACTAAACATAACCTAAACCATATTCATTCTCATTCAAAATATTACATGTTTATGGAATTTCACATTATCAAATAAAAAGATTAACTCATAATGTGCATAGAAAAATAGAGTACTGACACATTAGATTACACCTTATTAAATAAGGGTGAATAAAAATGGTAAACCTAAAGGATAAAGAAAAATACCTTATTATCTCTTGATACTTTTGCATATTTGATATTTTTTAGGGATCTCTTGATACTTGATGTTGATCAACTTTTTTCTTCTTTTCGACATTTCATCTTTAGATACTCTTTTGTCTTCATCAAAACATCATAATCTTGTCTCCACTAAACTTTGTTTGAAAAAACCAGTTATTTTTCCAACGGACCTTTAGTATACCTCAAGATTCGAACTATAGTATTCTAATGTTTATAACCTAGTGAATTTATAAATTGACTCACAACACTAATAGAAAATGAAATTTATAGTCATGTCAGTGTGAGATAATTTATTTTCTAAGTAACCTTTTGTATTTGTCTTGGTCAGGATGTAAGTACCCTTGATTATGTAAAAGCTTTACATAAGGATCCATAGGAGAGCATCAACCTATTTACAATCAAGCATCAATGTCTCTTCCAAAATAACAAGAATATATTTTCTCTAAGAGATAAAAATACCTTCCTTCATGTGAATGAGTTGTTGACCAATTGACTTCAAACGCAAAAGGGAGAATGAATTGTGTTTTTTTTGTTGAAAAATTCTGCAAATGATTATTTAAAGAAGTGAGAAAAAGATATTAAGCAACAAAAAATATAGTACAATAAAGTAAAAGAGAAAGATAGAAAGATCACACTAAGATTTATACTTCTTCGACCTTAAATCACACGGCCTAATTTTGTCTCCAAGAGTTTTCCTTTGAGATTTCCATTAAACGTATTGAGGTTTTATGTAACGCCCCATTTCTATCCGACTTGAAAATTAAAATCAGAGTTATAAAATATTCTCCTCAAACATAGGATATCACATTTTCAACTTTAAAATCAAACAACGTAAAACTTCATTAATTAATATAAAGACTCCAAAACTACGCAACGGATTCATCAAATTACAACTTTAAAATAACACTGTTCGTTTTCAACATTAAACTACTTCAACATGGTTTTCAAAATAAACAACTTAATCAAATTCATCAACTAAGTATAATTCAACACAAAAGACAAGACATGCGTTCATCCCTCCAAAGTGGTACTTATCAGAGCGACAAACACCAACTCAAAGCTACTAAGTACTCGACTCTTGATTACCTGCACGTTACCAACACAAGGGCAACATTCAAACAGAAGGGGTGACATATTGAATAATATAAATAAGAGTATGATAATCAATACGTAAACGAGAAATCATACAATTACACCACTTCACACAACAAGCAACATCAACATACAACTTTAATCAACAACGACTAACAACATAACTATAATGCGACACAAATGCGACTCAACTTATGTATATGCATGTGGTGTCATTTGGAGTAAACTCCCAACTTAAAATCTTGCTAGTTTATCGAGGCATCAACAACTTATTTGTCAATCCAGGCCAACTTGATTTGAGCATTCGCTCCAACTTGAAAATATGCAAATGTATGCGAATTATGAATGGAATACAACAACAAGAACATAAACAACAACTTAACAACATAACAACATGTATCAACATTGGTCAATTGACCTGCAACTTAATATTTCCCAAGATCGGGACAACACAACTTATATCAACTTAATACGACTACAAAATAAAACATAACCACTTACGACTTAATTAATTTCATATCTAATTAGTTATTTTAGTCTTCTACTCTATTTGAACCAACTTATTTTATCTCTAATTAATTTCTAGAATTAACTCAGTTCGACTCGGATGCGGAAATAAGGCGAATTTCCAAAAAGACCATTTTCTGCACACCATACTGCCCATACACGTATAGACTTGTTCATACGCGTATCAATCGTCTTTCTATGCCACCCATTACGTGTAATACTTGCCATTACGCGTAATGCATGTACTCCCTATGCGTAGCCTACGTAAACAACCAGATGGTTGTACCACAAACCTTCCCTTACACGTAATGCCTGCATAACAGCCATGTGTTATGCGTAAGGTCTCCCCTGTTACGTGTATCACCAGATCTGCTACGTGAATCACCAGTCCTCACAGCAGTCCCATTTCTGCTATGAAATTCACAACTTTTGTACTCAATCCAAGCCTAATTGGGTTTCTACATTGATTTTAGACCTCATATCTTTTGTATACACCTCATCTAACAATTACTACATTCGATTACGACTCATAAATCTCCTCTCTACACTGTTTTCCTACTACAAAACCAATCCAACAACAACAAATACTGCAACATGAACAAATTTATGACAACAACACAACAATCATAGCATATTCTTCATGACAGATCCATACGAAAATCAACAACAACTTATCATACAAAAACGCAACAACAATCATACGAAAACTCAGCCTACATACGAATTATCCTAATCCCGTTTATAGAATTCAAACCCCACCCTTACCTTGGATTGAAGACAGCTCGAATTCACAGCTAAATCTCTACGAAAATCCAAAACCCAGCCTCCTTGTTCTTCCTCAAGACTTACTCTCTTCTCACAATTCGAATTAGTCTTTCTAATTAGGTTTTTCAACTTAGTAATACTAGAATTTCACTAATTAACCAAATTACTAATGGGCCTAAAATAGCACCCCCACCTTTTCTTCTCTCACACTACCACTAAGTCCACTTATTAATATTATTTCATTAATAATTCTGTTATTATCTCGACTTAATTAACTCGACCAATTCAATCACGACTTAAACATCAACTTAATACCGACTTAAACAACTTAACAACACACTCGACAAAACAACATCTAACAACACTTAATCGGGAAAAATACGTGATAATATTTAATTAAATACGGACAATACATTTTTCACCAGGATCAATTCAAAAACCTTTCTTATACCAAGTTTAATAAAATTTTATCTTGCAACCTCAAAGTCACTTAGAAAGATAAAAGAGAAATATGCTCTTGAATTACAATTACAACTCAATAAAAATAAACATTACACATATCAGTCTTTTGTTCTCTCGGTACTAAAGCAATGTATAATGATTAAAAACACTTTATTGGAATAAAGTGAGAGATTACAAGAGTGTGAACTCGAAAAATTTGTGATTTGGAATAGCGACAAGACTCCTTTATATAAGAAAAGAATTTGTATAAAAAATAAAATAATCTATGAATTATAAGTTTTCAAATTGTTTAGCATGCGACGCTAATCGATTAGACCTAACAAGTAAGGAAACCCTTAAGTCAGGTTTGAATCCTAATTGATTAAAAAAATCCTAATTGATTAAAAGATTTTTTAATAAATTAAATGGTGAGTTTTCTCCTTAATCAATTAGATACAAGTTTTAATTGATTAGACATGAAGACATTGCCACTTCCGAATCGATTAGCTAAGAGCTAAAAGAATTTTTTCAAGAGATTTTGAAATAGATAAATATTTGAAAATACTTTTTAGTGTGTGTCTATTGCCTTATAACCTTAAGAATTACTCTTTCTTATTTACATATTATTGACCGAAAACATAAAATAATAAAGTGTGGGGAAATATGAGCTTTCACAACTTCACTTCCTTTTATATTCTATTATGTTAATCTTTGTACTTGATTTTTTTCTCTCAATATTGGAACTTGATTCGCTTCACGTTTTGATGAAGTCTATCTTTTATACTGATTATGCTTATGATTTTTTGTCATCACAAAAACTATATATAATTTTGTAACCTACACAACACATAAAACCACAATTAATCATGCCAAACATTTGGATAACCTTGCTGAATTTTCTAAACCAAACTCGAGACGGTTACTTTAGACGGTATAATGGTTGCACCGTATAAATATCCTCTTCCAAGTCTCCATCTAAAAAGACATTTTAAATATCAAGTATATACAAAGGCCAATTATTCATTGCATCCAATATTAATAAATTACGAACAAAATCCATTTTATTATGGTGTGTCTAAACAACTTGAGTGGTGTATAATACCTTGAAAATCTAAAAAAATAGTTGAATGGTTGGGGAAAGTATTTTTTTTTTGTAATTGTCACTTTGAATTACAATGAATGATATTTTATATTCATCAACACAACATATTAAAATGAAGGTAATATAGACCCTAGGATTCATTTCTTATTTTAATTGTTTTTTATGAACTTAGGTCTTCTATATAGAAAGAGTCACAACAAAATGTTATGTAACAATTGAGAGAATGTATAGGTTTACTATTTGACATCAAATAAAAAGGTGAAAGAGTCTAGAAATGCCATATCTATGGCAAAAGTTTACCCTTTGAATTTAAGGCAAAATATTTGACCTTCTTTGGAGGTTCATCGGTATCTAGCTCAAGATTGTCTCTCTTCAAAGATATTATGAGTTTTTATAGCCACGTTGATTCAAATTATTGGCATCCTAAATTATTGTAACATTAGGTTTTCATGTGGAAGACACGTTAATACTCTCTCAGTTCTTTTTTAAGTGTCATTTTTTTTACACATACTAAGAAAGTTAATTAGTATTGTTACTTTTCATACAATAATTTTCATTTTACCTATATTATCCCTAGTTATTTATTACATTCATTTTACTTTCTCTCTCTCTCTCTCTGTGTAATAATTACTTAAGGATAATTTTGACAAAAGTACATTTAATAATATCTTGAAATTTACAAGTGACAATTAAAAAGGAACATAAAATTATTCAAAAAATGACACTTATAAAGGAATAGAGGGAGTAAGAATCTTCTAAATATGTTCACTGAAATGCGCTTTTGGGTTTATGATAAAGTTTATACTTCTTCAAGTAATGCCTTCTACATTAACATGTATATTATTGTAAGAACAAGAGTTGTCTCTATATTTCATCAATATGTTTTGATGATAACAAGGAAGTATTTATGAAAGAAATATTTTATGTTCTGATGTTTGTTACTGTGCAGATCATAAATATTGAATATATTAGATCAAATAAACATTATGAAGATGTATGAAAATGATAATATGCAAAGTTGCTATGTGTAACATTAGTCGCAAGCGTGCTGAGGAAGTAAGTGTGCTTCTGTATCAGATCACAATCAAAAAGATCCAACGATGCCTAATGTTGATTTTACAATACTCTTGTGGATTCTGTTTTGAGAGAGGTTTTAATTAGAAAGCGAGCGAATCTTATGATATATTAATATTCTGAAAGAAGTAAGTTCTGAAGACTCTAATGACTTGATGTTCTGAAGACTGAATGTCTAAAGACCAAGTGCAGAAAGACTCTGAAGACTTAAGATTCTGAAGATTAAGATTCTAAAGAACCAAGTGCTAAAGACTCTGAAAACAATGTTCTCTGTGAACAATTTTGATTAGAAAGCGAGCGAATCTTATGATATATTAATATTCTGAAAGAAGTAAGTTCTGAAGACTCTAATGACTTGATGTTCTGAAGACTGAATGTCTAAAGACCAAGTGCAGAAAGACTCTAAAGACTTAAGTTTCTGAAGATTAAGATTCTAAAGAACCAAGTGCTAAAGACTCTGAAAACAATGTTCTATGTGAACAAGGTTCTGAAAATCTAAAGACTTGAAGTTCTGAAGACCATGGGTTTCAAGCCAAGTGCTGAAATTCTAAGAATAATGTTTTGTATGAACAAATTTCCAAAGACTGGAGACTTAGGTTCTTTGAAGACCCAAGTATCATCGTCTCTAACTCATGTTTCATTCAATCATCTGCAATCATAAGCCTCTGAAGTTCAGAAAACAATGTTATTATTATCAAGGATAGTACAAGTACGAAAATGCTTTATTTCACTAACCGTATATTAGGGAAAAATGACAGACGTGGCAGTACTATTTTCATCCTTGAGTAACGACATTTCTCAGTAGCCAGTTGTGTTGTAACGCCTCTATTATGCTTGACTATATAAGGAAAACATTACATGTTATGTGATGTTGGCAAGCAGTAGTCGAGCAGTTGGTCGATCGGTTGTTAACTAATCGATTGGCCTATTGGTTATTGTTGATGGTTGTTATTAAATGCCATAATCAAAGAGCTGAAAAAAGTTGTTGCTGGTACACAACCATTGGTTTATGTGTTGGTGTTAATTTATATAACCCGAAAGGTTACAACACACATACAACCAAGTTGTTAAGATGGTCTTTGAACCATGTTGGTTTTATTTTCCTACAATCACATATGGTTGATGATTAACAAGATAACAATGGAACAACCCATTAAGAGTTTGATTGAATATGTTGTTCACAAGCTGATAACTCTTTGACAACAATCTGCTTATGTCACAGAAGACAAGAAGATGATCATGGAAGCTCCAATTATAAGTCCACAACATGAATGTTGTATATCTAAAGTGATCATTGGATTGAAGAAGAACAAGGGTTGTTGTCTAAAATGTTCTCAAGTGAATAAAGATGAAGAAGTAATTCTTGCATTCAAATGGAGATCAACAAATCCGACAAAGCTTTTGAAGAAGAAGACTTCAACAATTCAAGTGCTCAAGGTTGTTGTCCGTGAAGAAGCAACTTGAAGAAAAAGACCACACAACTGAGTAAGAATTGTATTAGGTTCTTCTGATGTACTTAAATTGTGAGTTTAAATATGCTTATGTAAAAACCAAACAAATGTAAACGTTACCCACTTCCCTAAAGGACCGAGTGAAGTTCAGAACTTTAGGAGGCTCAGAACTTAGTAGTTGGTGTATTCTCAGAACTAGGTGTTCTAGTTAATTGCTCTGGGGCTAAGGTTCTGGTGTTTCTCAGAACTATGTGTTCTGGAGCCTGAAGTCACAACAGTTGTTGTGCAGTTAGTCACAGTTGTAGGTTGCACAAAAAAGTCATAACGATTGTTGTGCAGTTAGTCACAGTTGTAGGCCGTGCAAGGAAGTTACAACATGTTGTTGTACAGTTAGTCACTTAAGGATGTCGCACAAGGAAGTCGGGATAGGTTGTTGTGCAGTTAGTGGTTACATGTAGTCGTGCGATTGTAATTAGTTTTGTTATAGTGGATTAAGTCCTTGTTTAAGGAGAAATCACCTTGGTGGGTGGACTGGAATAGCTTGAGAAGTTCTCAAGTGAACCAGGATGTATCGTGTGTTCTTTACTCTTTCTTTATGCTTTAATTTATGTTCATTCTTCCGCAACGCATTCATAGCATAACTTAATGCAAACCTTCCCTTTGAAAAAAATAGTCAAGAGTGAAAACCTCAATTCAATCCCCTCTCTCTTGTATTTTTTTCACACCTTCAATTGGTATCAGAGCCCAGTTCTGTTATTGATGGATATCAATAACTTAACAATGTCAGATAAAGATCCATATGTTGTGTATAGAAACAACCAAGGTGAAATTTCATCCACTTACAATTTCAATCTCATATTAGTTGATGATGATGAAGATTGAGTATTGAATTGTAACCAATAGATTACATTGAGAAAGTCATTGATTCTTGAAGAATGTCAAAATCGTTTCCATTGAAGTTTGAAAGAAGATTACATAATCAACTAACAAGATAGATTCATTAGATAAGGATACATATATGTTGAATGCTTATCTTAAATACGATTGTATGATCAACGTATTTTGCTCAAAGATTAAATCATCAGAAAACAAAAAATCTTGTTTGCTGAAAATTATTTCTATATGAGTATGAGATATTTTCAAGAAACAGATTATTCCACCCTTGACTTTCTCATGTGAAGCTCACTAGAAAATTTATAAAGTGAAAAGGATGATTGTTGTCTTATGATTTTGATTCATAAGATCTTCAGGATGAGTCTGCAAAAGGAATGTTAGAAATCATGATCAGAAGGATGAAAAGTCTAAGTGATTATTCTCTGACAGAACTACTGTAGAAGTTCAGGACCTAATAGAAGAAACAGGAGATGTTCTAAAGAACTATGAGATCCCATAATGTATCTCATCAGAATCTCCAAGGTGTCATTTTGAAGAAGAAAGAGAAAAAGGAATGATCAGAATAAAAGGTCAAGTCAGAAGCAGAATATGAGCTATTCAGAATCAACATAGAAGATGTTCTGAAATGCTAAGGTGTGTTCTTATTTTATCTCTAAAGAGTTCTATAGCATATTTTGATAAAGACACTTCTACCAGTTAAAAGATGTTTTTACTCAGAACAATAGTTGTCAGATGTTTGTGAAACATTTAAGTCAAAACTTTATGATTATTGAAAGTTCCATGATTTAAAACGGTTCTTATTCACAAGGTAAATCTTTTGATTTAGTTTCTAAGTAATGAACAGTCACAACATTAATTATGGTCATTTCATCTGAGATCGTGTGAACATGAATGTGACATTTGTCCCACTCACTAAGCATGCGTGATTAGGAAAAGACATTTTAGGCGCAGTTAGTAATCTTGAAAAAGAACCCAAATCTTTTCATTTTTTATTATGTGTTTAGTGCTTCATTAATTTTCTTGAAAAACTATATATATATATATATATATATATATATATATATATATACACACACCTCATCACACTTCACACACTACGCTACTGCACAACCACACTTATCATTTAGTAAACCCAAAACCAAAAACCCTAAATATCTCTCTCATTCAAAATATATATTCATCTCCTCTATGGCTGCTCTTCAATCCAAACAAGATGAGAATAAATCATCTTCAAGAAGTATGTTTTCATTTGGTCAAACTGAAGCTCCTCCAAAAACTCAAAACGAGCAATCCATTCTAGAACTTCCTAATCATGTTCTTATAGAGTCTCCAGAAGAGGGTTTTGAGTACTGTTATGAATCGTTGGTTGATTTCCAAAATTTACGCGATAATGGAATTGATTTGTTTGATCTACTGAAGGCCCAAGGATGGGAAAGCTATTTTTATAGGTTACATGGCCCTATCTATGCATATCTGATTAACAAATTCTTGACACATGCTGATGCAAACGAATTCATCATTGTATCACATGTACTGGGAAACAAGATTGTCATTTCTGAGAAATCCATTGGTATCTTACTAGGAATGGAAAATGCAAGAGGTAAACGGATTCTCGAAATGGAGAAAACTCCTTCTTTAACTAATGAAGTTGGTCCAACTATCTTCTCTACCTTTTTGTCTAAGACAGGGTCATACAGAGTTTCGGATCTAAAAATGAAAATGTAGATTTGGCACAAAATTATTCTGGGTACAATGAACCATTGACCTACCCATAGTTCCTCCGATTACATCAACATTAATAATAAATTCATGCTCTACTACATTCTAAAAAACGAGAAGATATATCTTCCCTACATTTTGTTTAACTATCTAAGAGATACAATTTTGAAAAATATAAAACCCTGGAAAAGTCCTAAAGGTTATATTCCTATGGGAAGAATGATTTATGATATCCTAACTGAGAGCAAAATTGTTGACAAAGTTGAAGACAAAAATATGTTTAGAGCCACTATTGGTTCTCCTCTAAACAGCATAACCTTGTTCAGGATGAAGCTTATAAGTGAGGTTCATGTTGAACCAGTTGCTCCCAAGCTTGAAGTGTTGAAGGAACTCATGTGGAAACATTTCGTATCTATTCCATTTATGAATTCCTGGAGACCATTGAACAATATGTCAAATCACTAGAGCCTGGTAGTGAAGATAAACAAATGACTTGTGAAATCTCTTCAGAAATGATTGAAGGCAAAAAGCGTTTAAGAACATCTACTTCTAAGAAGTATGTTGCCAAGAAGAAAAAGGGAGAAAGAGGTTAATTTTTTGATGTTCTGGAATCTCAACCAGAAGTTTCTTAAGCCACTCCTAAAACAACTTCGGGTGTTGTTAACGAAAGGAATCTGACTATGGACAATCCTAACATTTCCTCTCACTTCTCAACACTCACAGTAGTTACATCTTTTGTAACACCTTCCATCTTTATGACCATACCATCTGAAATGATTTCCCCATCAATAACTATGTCACTAATTATTCTATTCGTGAATAATTGCTATATGCTCTCAAACAAACTGCTCCCCACATCTCTTTGTAATCTGCGTCACCCATAATTGATACCTTACCACCTATAAGTGATCTCATAGCTGGAATCTCTCTAGATTCAGCCTTGTCAAACTCCAATTATTTGTATGATTAACATGATTCAGAAAACTCTCATCTCAAGAGTATTTTTGATCAATCCATTCTCACCTTTGAAGAAACAGTTCCTATCTTTAAGGAAGATGTGCTCAACAAATTTCAAAACATATATGAGGAATCGTGTTCCAGCACCAACTCTCAAGCTTCGCGGGTCTCCATGGATGATTTCAAAGAGTGTATATTTTAGGAGTATCTAAAGATTCAGAAAATCTTTGATGAATTTAGTGAAAATGAAGCTCAGTTGGCTGAGAAATGTCTACAAGATCAGTGAGAAGCATAAGAGTCTGCTAGAATAACTACTGAAAAGGAGAAAGCTGAAAAGGAATGAGCTTTGAAAGATCTTGAAACAGTGAGTTCATCATCTCCCAGTCTTGCTCATCAAATCCTGAAAGATATGAAATCCTGACAAGACAAAACGAACATTCAAATGGATAAAAATAACAAAGACATTGGTTTTCTCAAGAATTTTATGTATGAGCTTCTTCGGAGGATTCCACCTCCCTAAGACCCCAAGGCACTTATTTAAGATAAACCTCTAGGATTTTTTTTATGTCATCTATGTTTTCATTCTGCAGTTGTTAAGTATTATTGCCTTCTTTCTCTCAAGTATGAATGAATTATATGTTTGATATGTGTGTTTGTAATGCATGATTTAATTGTCATATCTTAATGTATTATTTCAGAATCATTATCATATCGGTATGCTTTAAAATGCTAAATGCTCTAACTTTTTGATGATGTCAAAAAGGGAGAGAAATGAAAATATGATTTTCATATAACCTAAGAGAATGAAAACACAAAAAATAATCAGAATGATATAAAACACATTTTCTTCTAATGTTTGATTGTTTAATGTTTAACCAAGGAACTTGAAAAGTTCACAAGGCATTCTTAGAATAGGTTAATTTCAAGAACTCTGTTAAGTTATTAAGAGCTGATTGTTCATATAATTGAAGTTGTACTCTAGTGAACATATGTTCAGAATTAGATAGACCCATTATTGTTCAGAAGTTGAGAAATTTCTAAAAGTCAAAGTTATCATGATTTTTGTATCATAATGTTCAGAAGCTGTTAACTGTCTGAGAATATGATATTCAGAACATAATAATCTGAAGCAGAAGTCTTCCTGAAAGCGGTTAAGAAAAAGTATACAATAAAAGACGCTTTTCAAAATAATGTGTTAATCATAACTGTCTGAAGATCTGGATATGAAGGTCCAAGAAAGAGAAGTTCTTTCAAGGCAAACTCTGATACTCTAGAAGTATAATATTTTGTTCTTGGAGAACCAGATGAAGTTCAGATAGACCAAGCAGTGATTTGCAATTAGTATCAGACTCAGGATCAAGATTTGATAAACTTTAATCAATCATAGAGTTCTGATAGTAACAAGGTTCTGAGATGAAGGTTTGTGTTCTAGTCAGACTCTGATAAGTTATGGTAGGGAAGTAATCCTTCTCTATTCTATATATGTTCCGACAACTCCAAATTTGTATTTTGTAAGTCATGGGATCAGGGTGAGACTCTAAACAAGCATTAATAAAATTTTGGGGATAACATATTCAGGGGGAGTTGTTGCTCGGAACCTCTGAATATGTTCTAATTGGTGATTACCCGATGATTATCCAGTTACGTTTGATGATTTACCAGTATAAAATGTTCTACCAAAATACATGGTTTTGTCATCATACAAAAATGGGGAGATTTTAAGAATAAGAGTTGTCTCTATATTTCATCTATATGTTTTGATGATAACAAGGAAGTATTTATAAAATAACTATTTTATGTTCTGATGTTTGTTACTATGCAGATCATGAATATTGAATATATTAAATCAAATAAACATTATGAAGATGTACGCAAATGATAATATGCGAAGTTACTATGTGTAATATTAGTCGCAAGCGTGCTGAAGAAGCAAGTGTGCTTCAGTATCAGATCACAATCAGAAAGATCTAAGGATGCATGATGTTATTGTTGCAATGCTCTTGTGGATTCTGTTTTGAGAGTGATTTTGATCAGAAAGCGAGCGAACCTTCTGATATGTTAATCTTTTGAAAGAACTAAGTTTTGAAGACTCTGATGACTTGAAGTTTTGAAGACTGAATGTCTGAAGACTAAGTGTAGAAAGACTCTAAAGATTTAAGTGTTCTGAAGATTAAGGTTCTGAAGAACCAAGTGCTAAAGACTCTGAAGACAATGTTCTATGTGAACGAGGTTCTGAATATATAAAGACTTGAAGTTCTAAAGACCATGGGTTTCAATCTAAGTGTTGAAGTTCTTAAGAACAATGTTCTGTGTGAACAAATTTCAAAAGACTAAAGACTTAGGTTCTTTGAAGACCCAAGTATCATCGTCTCTAACTCATGCTTCATTCAATCATCTGAAATCAAAAGCCTCTGAAGTTCAGAAGACAATGTTACCGTTATCAAGGATAGTACAATTATGAAAATTCTTTATTCCACTACCTCTCCCCTAACCGTGTATTATAGGAAAAGGACAGACGTGGCAGTACTATTTTCATCTTGAGTAACGACATTCCTTAGTATTCTGTTGTGTTCTAACGGCTCTATTATGCTTGGCTATATAAGGAAAACATCATATATTATGTGATGTTGGAAAGCAATAAGAGAGCAGTTGGTCGATCTATTGTTGACTGATTGATTGGCCTGTTGGTTTTTGTTGATGATTTTATGAAACGCCATCACCAAAGAGTTTTAAAAAGTTGTTATTGGTACACAACCATTGGTTTATGTATTGGTGTTAATTGATATAACCCAAAAGGTCTTTGAACCAAGTTGGCAAGATGGTCTTTGAACCATGTTGTTGATGTTGTCATACAAACCATTAAGAGTTTATTTGAATATGCAGCTCACAAGCTAAATTTTTTTGACAATAATCTTCTTATGCAGAGAGATCTTTGATTCACAGTGTGCTTAACTTCATATGCTGAAAAAGACTTGCAAAGTCGCATAAGACAAAAAGATGATCATGGAAGCTCCAATTACAAATCCATAACATGAATGTTGTGTATCTGAAGTAATCATTGGATTGAAGAAGAACAAGGGTTGTTGTCTAGAATGTTCTAAAGTGAATAAAGATGAAGAAGTCCTTCTCGCATTCAAAAGGAGATCAACAAAACTGACAAATCTTTTGAATAAGAATACTTCAACAATTTAAGTGCTCGGGGTTGTTGTCCGTGAAGAAGCAACTTGAACAAGAAGGTCACACAACTGAGCAAGAATTCATTGTAATATTCTTAGTGTGTATTAGGTTCTTCTAATGTACTTAAACTAAGAGTTTACACATGCTTATGTAAGAAGAAAACAAATGGAAACATTACTCACTTCCCTAAAGGACCGAGTGAAGGTCAGAACATTAGGAGGCTCAGAACTTAATAGTTGGAGCATTCTCAGAACAAGGTGTTTTAGTGAATTGTTCTAGGGATAAGGTTCTGGTGCTGCTCAAAACTATGTGTTATGGAGCCTGAAGTCACAACGGTTGTTGTGCAGTTAGTCACGATTATAGGTTGTGCAAGGAAGTCAGAACGGTTATTATTCAGTTAGTCATAGTTGTAGGCTGCACAAAGAAGTCACAACATGTTGTTGTGCAGTTAGTCACGACATGTTACCGCACTAGGAAGTCACAATAGGTTGTTGTGCAGTTATTCATGATAGGTAGTCGCACGATTGTAATCAGTTTGGTTATAGTGGATTTAGTCCTTCTTTAAGGCGAAATCATCTTGGCATGTGGACTGGACTAGCTTGAGAAGTTCTCAAGTGAACCAGGATATATCGTGTGTTCTTTACTCTTGCTTTATGCTTTACTTTATGTTCATGCTTCCATAACAGATTCATAGCATAGCTTAACGCAATCCTTCCCTTTGCAAAAAGTAATCAAGAGTTAAAACCTCAATTTAATCCCCCATTTTCTTGTGTTTTTCTCACACCTTCAATTATGACCATCTTCATGCATTTCCCACATATATTTTTATCGAGACATGAAGGTATTATACAACTTGTTATTCCACAAAAAATATTGTATTTAGTCATCATTAAATACAAGTGAAATATAAAAATAATAATAATGGGTACCATGATTTGATTTATCATTGGCGCTAGAGGAAGACTTAGGGTCAATAAACATGTTTTTCTCAAGAATATTTTACTCTTACATGGTTATGTCTGTAAATAAGAAACCAAATCTCTGATACCAATTAAAGGTGAAAAAACATAAGAAATTAGGGATTGAATTATGTAAGATTCTCAAAAGCTTTCTCGATAACAAATAATCAAACAAGGGAGCAGTGGAAAATAAATAGAGTGTGAATAAAGATTCATAAACATAATTTATCCTAGTTCACCTTGTTAACTAAATCCTAGTCAAGTCCAATCTGCTAAATTGTCATTGTCATTAAGATGGACGAGTTTCCCATGATAAATAATCTTAGGAGGAAGAGGCATTCCAAAAAAATTTATTTTATATGAGGAAATATCATTCAACCACAAAAGGAAAAACCAAAAATGACATCTTATGTTAAAAAGGGAATATTGATTCTTCAAAAGAGAATCAAACATGTCATCTAAAGATTCATATAGATTATTTATAAATAATTTTCATTAGACTGATATTATAACTCTTGTGGAAAAATACAGCTAAAGGAAAAAAAAGTGTCATTCAAATCAAAATAGATTTAGAATATCCGAGAAAATGGTGAACCTAAAATAGAAGAAATTTAATATTTTCATCATCTAAGATTCCTAAAGACTTCTCTTGATCATGCTGAATATATTGATGTAACTAGTATAAGCCAAATTAGACTAAACTATACTATGAAACCATATCAAGAGCTATAACCTGACATGTGGGGTTAAAATTGATGATATCAATTATGTTAAATAAGTTGATCATCAACATAAAATAATAAATGTAAAATACGCAAGTAGAAGGACCACTACTACGTAAAAGTCATTTCACAACATTTGGAAAAGGGGTATGGTAACACCTTAAATTATCTGTAACTATTGTATCAAAAAATCAGAGTAAATCATCCAACCGAATTCAAGGTATTGCTTTAAAAAACATTGCTCTTTAAAATTGATATGTAACACACTTTAGAATTTAATTAAAACAAATTTTGTCATACATCGGAAACTCAACTTCAATAAAGATAGCTATACATAACGACATTGTTTGAAAAAGTAAAATTAACCAAAATCCATTAAATTCAGCAACTTATAAAATTAGCGTTCCCAAATCTCATGTTACGTATCAAACGGACACCACTAATGTGAAGTACTTCGTATTCATCGACCACGCACTCTAACTACTCCTGATTTCCTACATGTTACTCACGTGGAGGAAGCACTCAAATAGAAGGGGTGAGATTCTTAAATCATCAAAAGAGAAAAAAGTATATAAATATAAAGCATACACCATCAAGTTTTTCATCACATCACCAAAACCAACAAGAATCACACACATACACTTACACTCGGGAATCCAATAATTATTCATACTAAGAACATGAAACACAACCAACAAAGATATGCAAATGATACCCAACTTAGACTCAATAAATATGATACCAAAATCAATCTCTGTTTCATGATCATAGTTAATGTCGGAACTCTTGACCCCTATTTTATGGTCATACAACAACTGTGATTACTTTATACCCCATCCGGGCACAATTGCGTCAACAACTACTATTCCATCTAGGAATCTGAATCGACGATAACAACCCATCCGGGCATTCCATCCCACAACTAATGCATATGCTTATGTACCTCCAACGACAACATGCAACAACCCATAAATGCACACACATAGTATATTCATTATTACATCAACATCACTCTACCATTACATGCATTTTTACAAACATACATCATTACGTTACCACTACAACTACACATATTTGTATCATTCAATCATGCATTTCATATTATCAAATCAACATCAACAATTCAAGCATATAAATCCATAATACATGCTTCTAACATCACCCCAACAACATAACATATATATATATAGAATAAAAAATAGAATTTCCAATAATTTTCGATTAATAAAAATAAACTTTTCTAGTTCCAGGCCGCACTAAGCGACCCTCCACCCGTGCTAAGCGCATTTTTCTCTACCTCGAATAGGAAAAAATCCTCTAGACCGCGCTAAGCACCCTCTGCGAAATTTGTAGTTCCAACCTGCGATTTTTGCATCTCCTTGCCTATGACATTCCTTATAAAAAATAAATTATCTAACAGTTTTACACACAAATTATACTTATATCACCTACTTCTAACCAAAATAATTCCATCAAACAATCCAACTACCATAAACGATACAAATCAATCATGTTTTTAATAATTTCCCAAAACCCTCTTCAAATCCCAAACAACACATTCATGGATTCATACCTAATGATATCTACCTTAATACCCACATCAATTATCCTTTGAGAGACGAAAGAGATCCCACCCTTACCTTAAACCGGTGAATTTCCCTTTCTTTAATGGATTCTCTCCTCTTTCTCGTGCCCTAGCTCTTCTCCCTTTTAGCCTTCACTTTTCACGTGTATTAAATAATGACTCTCTCTTTCTCCAACCATCTCATATACCCCAAATAATGAATTGCCTTATTTTCCCTATCTTAACCCTCGCCTAATTACCATGAAGCCCTTCCACTCATTACACCTCTAATTATTTTTATTTATTCTATTATGTCAATATTATCACTAAACTAATGAAATAGACTAGTCAACAAACATTAAATTAAAATAATCTAATTAGCCTTACTCAACACACCGCTAATTTCTACTTTATTAGCCACACACACCCTTATTATTCTCAAGACTTACTTCTTAAGGCTACTACTTTACACCACGGGTACACAAAACACAACGAAGGCATCACAATCACACAATCGATCACCACGATCCACAACAACACACAAACATTTGCTAACAAATAATTAAAAGGAAAACGGGGTGTTACAACTCTCCCCCACATAAAAAAAATTTGTCCTCGAAAATTTACCTGACGCAAACAAACTCGGACAGGTCTGTCGCATCTTGCTCTGCAATTCCCAAGTCATGTTCCACCGGCAGCACCTCATCATACTATCTTCACGAGAACAATCTCCTTGCCTCTCAACGTTTTCACTTTGAGATCATCAATACGCTCGGGTAAAGCTTCAAACATAAGGTTATCTATTACCTCCACCTCATCCATCTGGATCTCATGTGATGGGTCCGGAACATACTTTCGAAGCTGTGAAACATGGAAAACATAATGTAAATTTGACAACCGTTGTGGTAACGCTACTCTATAGACAATAGGTCCAACTCTTGTAGAAATCTGATACGGTCCAATAAATTGAGGAGTAAGTTTTCTTGACTTCAAATCACGTCCAACACCAGTTACCGGAGTAACTCTCATAAACATATGATCCCCTTCTTAGAATTTAAGATCCTTCCTCCTCCTATCGTGGTAACTCTTCTGCCTGCCCTGCGAAGTTTTCATCTTTTATCGAATCAACTTCACCATATCAATAGTCTACTGAACAATCTCAGGTCCAAGCAATACACTTTATTTGGACTCATGCCAACACAAAGGCGTTCGACATCTTCGACCATACAACGCTTCAAATGGTGCCATTCCGATGCCAGAATGATAAATTTTGTTATAAGTGAACTCGATCAACGACAAGTAACTATCCCAAGTGCATCCTTGTTCAAGCACACAAGCTCTCAACAAATCCTCTAAATATTGTATAGTACTCTCCATCTGTCCATCAGTCGGAGGATGATAAGTTGAACTCAACCTCAGCTTCAAACCTAATGCCTCTTGCAAACTTTCCCAAAATATGAAAGTGAACCTCAGATCTCTATCCCACTCAATACTCAAAAGAATTCCATGAAACTTCACAATCACATGGACATAAATCTCTGCCAACATCTGCATAAACAAAGTGAGATACATCACGTTTCAATCCAGACCACCAAAATATTCTTTTCAAATCCGGATACATCTTTGTAGCTCCTGAGTGAATACTCAGGCTACTTCTGTGACTTTCCTCAAGAATCATTCTCTTAAACTCATAATCATCGGGAATGCAAATCTGTTCGTGGAATCTTAGCACGCCTTGTTCGTCCACTCGAAAATCGCTGCTTCCAGGGTGTTCATCACCAACCATCAGGTCTACTAATTTCACATCCAACTTCTGACCCTCTCTGATACTATTGAGAAAATCACTATTAATCTTCAACATTACCAACATTACACTATGCGATGTCTGCTCACAAACCAAACTCACGTCTCGAAACTGTTCAATTAACTCCAACTCTTTAACCATCATGGCGGACAAATGCAAGGTCTTTCGACTTAAAGCATCAGCCACGACATTAGCTTTAACGGGATGATAATTCAAGTCGAAGTCATAATCCTTCAAAAATTCCAACCAATGTCTCTACCTCATATTTAACTCTTTTTTGTCAAACAGATACTTCAAACTCTTATGATCACTATACACTTCAAATCTATAACCATACAAGTAATGTCTCCAAATCTTTAACACAAACACTACTGCTGCCAAATCTAAGTCATGGGTTAGATAATTCCTCTCACAAATCCTCAACTGACGTGAAGCATAAGCTACTACTTAACTATCATGCATTAACAAACCACCCAAACCCATCAAAGAAGCATCGCAATATACCACAAACCGTTCCTCTGGTTTAGGTAAAATCAAAACCGGCACGGTAGTAAACTTCTTCTTTAGTTCAATGAAATTCTGCTCACACTGGATGTCCCACACAAATGCCTTATCCTGACAAGTTAACTGGGTTAACGAAAGTGCAAACTTCAAAAACCCTTCGATGAATCGACGATAATAACCAACTAATCCCAAAAAGCTTTTGATTTCAGTTACTGGCTTCAGAGCCTCCCACTGTAGAAATGCATCTACCTTGGATGGGTCCACAACAATATTGTTGCCTGAAATAACATGACCAAGAAAACTCACCTCTTTCAACCAAAACTCGCATTTCAACAACTTAGCATACAACTTTTTCTCTTTCAACACTTTCAACACAATTCGTAGATGTTCTACACGTTCTTCTTCTGACTTAGAGTAAATTATAATGTCATATATAAATACAAATCAAACTAATCAAAATAATCGTGGAAGATTCAATTCATGTATTCCATGAATACTCCAGGGGGATTAGTAACTCCAAATGGCATCACTACATACACATAATTTCCATACCGAGTTCTGAAAGTTGTTTTATGAATATCTTCATCCTTTACCCGTACTTGATGATAACCTGACCGCAAGTCGATGAGCACCCACCAACTGATCCGTTAAGTCATCTATTCTTGGAAGTGGATACTTGTTCTTAACTGTTACTTTATTCAGCTGTCGATAATCAATACACAACCTCATACTACCATCCTTATTATTCACTAACAATACTGGAGCTCCCCACGGTGACACACTCGGCCTTACAAACTTCTTTTCCAGCAGTTCTTCTAACTGCTTCTTCAATTTTGCTAACTTTGACGCCAACATCTGGTACGGTGCCATGGAAATAGGCCTAGTACCAGGTACAAGGTCAATGATAAAATCCACCTCTTGATCCGGTGTGTTGTACCCCAAAATTTTCCCTCCCATATTCAAGACAATTTGTCTCAATAGGTCTCCTAATAGTTACAAGATTCATAATTCCTCAAAAGGATTTCAGGTTTCATCAGACAAAGTCTGCTCCTAAGAAATGTATCTTAATACTAGGGTTTTGAATTTCCAAAGAAAAATGGACTTCCAAAGCCTCAAGTGGACGTCATGACATCACATATACTCCAAATAATCCTCATGTCAAGTTTCAAGGCTTTCCCTATAAGTTTGGTCAGTCAGATGCTCAAATACTTAAAAATCAATAAACTTGGTCAACAAGTCAACTGTGGTCAACATAAAGTCAAACTTCAAGATAAGTTTTGGTCTACATCAATATTATGAGGTGAAATTCATCATTTGATCAAGTTTTGATCATGATTCATCAAGGAAACCTCAGAATCATCAAGAATCGGGAGTTACTAAATTAGGGTTTTGTGTAGGAAAAGTCAACTGTACTTTGACCAGCAATAACTTTTACATACTTCATCATAAATTTCCCATCCAAATCTAATTTTAAAGGAAATACAATTCTCTACAACTTTTTTTCTCACAAGTCAAGGCCAAAAATGCTTCATTTGAAAGATATGAGCAAAGATATTACATGTCCTTTTAAAAGTCAACAAAACGTCAACTTTTTCAAAAGCTCATAACTTAAAAATGGAAAATGAAATATACATGGGGCCAAAAGGAGAAGTTAGATGACACTCTAAGCTTTCTAAAAAGTCCTAGAACACCTTCATGGGATAAATATTGAGGGAGTTATGTATTGTTGAATTTGGGCAATTTTGAGGAGGTGTATGAAGCAAAAAAGACCAAAACTCAAGTTTTCTTCAAATGGGCCCATAATATTTCAACCCAAACTCAATTCTAAGACTATTCACGACCCATTGATCATATTTTCTGATTTTTATTATATTTTTTATATTATATTGAATTTTAGTCATTTAAATTCAATTTTAATTGAAATAAATCATAAAAAATCAAATATTTGATTTCAAAATTATTTTGGGATCAAATATTTGATGATTATATTGATTGATCACATCCAAATCCGTGCAAGACTAAAATGGCATGATTACATATGACTTTTTTGACAAATTTGGCAACTTGATTTCTTCACATCCAAGCAACCACAAATCCATCCCTCAAGGCCCAAATTCTTAACCTAATTCCATCACTTATAAGTATACAACAAAGACATAAGGCGAGGGACGAAAAATTCAGAGCTAGAGGATCACTTTCACACTTCAAAATTTCACACAAATTTTCAAATTTAGTTTTCAAGTTCTAGCCCTTTTCCAAACTGTTTGAAGGTTGAAAACGATTCCTTGAGGAATCTTGAACGTACTTCAATCATCATCATCATCATCATCAAATTCAAACAAAAGCGCATAAACCGATTCATTATTTTTCTTGTTTTTTATGGTTTTCGATTTCTTATACATACATAATATGAATTACATTTGACCATGGATTTGTGTTTATTTTGAGGTATGGATTCTTTCTGGACAGTTATTTTGAAGTTTCGTTGCGGATTCAAGAAACCACCATTGTTAGGGTTTAGAGTTTGAATTTAGGGCTTCTTGATTTAGGCATTTTAAAGGACATTTGAGGGCCTATTTGAACTCCATAAGTCATGGGAAATTGATTGGTATAATTATCATGGACTAATTTTTCGTATTTTGAGATGTTTTGGTTTGCAGGTTTTTTAGCTACGAAAAAAAACATAGCTAATTTCAAGCAAAATCGTAGCAAATAATTTAGGTCTGGAGGTTGAAGAAGACGATGGCGCATGTTCTAGAATTTGAATTTTTACATATTTTATATATTAACGTTTGCGTTAATTTTCACAATAGGTAGTGTGGCCCAGTGGCAAAGTTCTCAGATTATTACTGAAATGGGGCGAGTTCGACTCCAACCTCCTCCTTTCTTTTGTGCGCTAGTTTTGTTCTTTCTTTTCCTTTATTTCCTTTATTATTATTATTATTATTATTATTATTATTAATTAACCATGATTAACCATTAACCTAATATCAATTAAAATTAACCATTAACACTAATCAACCCCAAACTCAAATCTTTTTAAGAAGGCCTTACTTGTACTTTTATTCCTTTTCCTGTTGGATAAAATAAAAGTCGGTGGAAACACTTGCTATCCACACATGGTTTTTGTTAAAAAAAATACCCAAGTCAGTTCTCCTACCGTGTTACTGAACTGGAGACTATGTTGGGGAGTACTAAGTAAAAGAGGGGTTACTTTAGGATTAAATCACTTTACTTGCTTGATTTGTTTTCTTTATTTTTAAGGATACATGTTATGGGGCTACTGTGTGAAAGATCCTAACCTGAATCTAGTGTACCTCAGGTAAGTAGCAATAGACCAAGGAAATTGTACGGCGTATACCGATATGGTTGATCTGGTAGCTACAGTTAGTGTGACTTCTTGGTTGGTTCTTATGTTCCTTAAGTCAGTTGAGCATAACATGAGGCTGCCATATGTTGTCATTAACACTAAATTACTTTTATAACCCTAATTAACCCATCTTGGCCATTAGAAAATAGTGACATAACCGGCTTTGGTGAAGTCTAAAGTTGGTTGATACTCGATGCTACACGCATTGAGATTCTAATCTCGGGGAGTTTTGGTTGGCAAGTCAGTTGCCTACTTAACAACAACCCTTGAGAAGGATCAGTGATATTGAGATCCCTTAGAACCCAGTTACTTTTACTAGGACAGGATGAACCAACTAACTTCAATAGGGAGGGTACTTACCTATGAACTTCATGCAAGCCTTTAAACATAAGGTCATTGTATGACTTGTTTGTGTGTGCCACTTGTTTGTGTATGAACATAACATCATAACATCATGACATCATAAGCATATTATTCTCACTAACCATTTCAAGGACCAAAGGATTTATCTTTGTTCTTTGTTGCAGGTTATGGCTTCCACTCGTAGGAATACTATCCGGATCAACTTTGTAGGGATACCCTCCAAGCTTAAGGAATTGGCCTCCAAAATTCCTGAGAGCTCTCAATTCATCAAGAAGCATGGTTATCTACTTAACTTGGTTACCTCAGGGTTTAATGAAGATATGATGAGTGTTTTGTTCCAATTCTTTGATCCTAAACATCACTGCTTCACATGTCCCAATTATCAGCTGGTGCCCACAATGGAAGAATTCTCCAAACTACTTGGTGTGCCCATTCTTAATCAGAAACCTTTCACAGGCTTGGAGAAGGAGCCTAAACCTGAAATTATTGCAGAAGCCTTACATCTGAAGAAATCAAACATTGTTCTAGAAACGAGAAGTGGAACTAAGGGTATTCTTGCTAAGGTATTGATAGAGAAGGCTCAGGTGTTCTTGGATGTTATGAGTTACGATGCTTTTGAGGAAATCTTAGCCTTGCTGATTTATTGTTTGGTATTGTTCCCTAATCCAGACCAATTCATATATGTACACGCCATCCACATATTTCTGACTCACAATCCGGTGCCTACCTTGCTTGGAGATATCTTGCACTCTCTTCACACTCGTACTACAAAGGCGCGAGGAACTCTGATGTGTTGCATACCTCTACTATCAAGGTGGTTTATTTCACACCTTCCTCGATCTGTGATGAAGAATGAACAAAGTTTAAGGTGGTCTAGAAGGATAATGTCACTCTCTCATTCGGACATTCATTGGTGTTCCCGATCTATGGAGAATATTATTATCATTGACCATTGTAGAGTGTTCCCTAATGTACCACTCATTGGCATAAGAGGGGGAATTACCTATAATCCTTCTTTAGCACTACGTCAGTTTGGTTATGCTCGGAGTAATGGTCCTCATGATATGATTATTCAAGGTATTGTGTTCGATTATGATAATGATCTTCAAGGTTACTGTCAAAGGTTTATACGAGCTTGTAGCATGATGAACAAGATCAACAGCAATACTTTGGAACCAAAACACTCCATCCCTATGGAACCTTACTTAAGATGGGTGCGATCCCGTGCTCAGACTCTTATGATGCCATATCCTGCTGTCCTACCAGTAACTGTTGAGCCATTTGTTGAAGGAGATGTTCCTTATACCATTCTTCATCCTAACATGCCTACGAATCTGGAAGAGCTACAGAAATCTTGGATTCAAATGAAAGAAGAAAGAGATACTTTTGAAGCTCGGTTCCATGCTCATAAAGAAAAGGTGTTGGAGTTAACGAAGAAACTTCACAAGGAGCGGAATCTCAATACATATCTCAACACAAAGAGGAAGCGTACATGGGAAACCTAGATCTCATATGTTTATTTTCTTTGTACCTTTTTCTTATTTTCTTTCATTGTAATCCCAAGGGGCAATATTATTTCAAACTTACTAATGAAAGTTTTTGCTTTTGTTTATTTTTAACAAATTTAAATCCTATGTGGTCCTTGAAAACATTGCATATGCATTTACATACCATATAATTGCATAACAGGTTTCCACCACAGGTTTCTTATATTCTCGTTGTTTCTTTCAGCAGAAATGGTTCTCGAACAATCTGTCAAGGATCTTCAAGCTCAAAACGCCCAATTCCAAGAGATGATCCTGAACTTGTCCAAGGGACAAGAAGAACTTAAGGCACTCATGGCCAAGAAGAAGAAGAAGACCAGAAAACCAGTTGGCTTCATCAACCTGGGTAGAAGATTCAAAGCTCCAGTCAAGACAGATGATGAGGTTGAAAACCCTGGAGATGAAGATTCTGTGAAAGAATAAGAAAGTCTACGTGGTACTATTGGAAATTTTGATTATGAAGAGAATTAGTACCATGATTCGACTGGTGATGAGAAATATAAGTTACTGGAAGACCGTGTGAATGCCATGGAATTGCAGAAGACTCATGGGTTAGATTTTGAAGATCTGAGTTAGATTTATGGAGTTGTCATCCCTATTGGTTTCAAGGTTCCTACTTTTGTGGTATATGATGGTGTTTCATGTCCAAAGCTGCATTTGAGATCTTATGTCCGAAGGATCCAGCCACATACTGCTGATAGGAAGTTGTGGATTCATTTCTTCCAGGAGAGTTTATCTGGAGCTCAATTGGAATGGTACTATCAACTTGAGAGTACCAACATTTGCACTTGGAATGATCTTGCGGAGGCCTTCTATAGGCAATATCAATATAACTCTGATTTAGCGCCGACTCATATGCAACTCCAAAGCATGTCTATGGGTTCTAAAGAAAGTTTCAAGGAGTATGCCCAGAAGTGGAGAGATCTTGCAAGCAGAGTTCAACCTCCTTTGACTGACAGGGAATTGGTTGACATGTTCATGAGTATGCTAACTGGTCCTTTCTACAGTCATCTAATTGGAAGTTCATCATCTAGTTTTACTGATCTGATAATGACTGGAGAATGTGTGGAAGGTTGAATACAAAGTGGTAAAATAAAAATGGTTGCCTCTTCAAGTACCACTAAGAAGCCTTCTAATGGGAAGAAGGAATCCAATGTTGTGTATGGCCAACAGATTCGTAATAAGAATAACCAATCTGTGGGAGCAGTCCTGATCTCTAATCCTGCACCTATGCCCAGATCAATATGTTGAAAGGAGAACTGATTACTGAGAGACCCTCCTCATAATCCCAATACTACCTCTCCTTGTTATAATCACAATGCAATGTATGCATATCATTCCAACTTCCTAGGACATGATACTAACAACTGTTGGGATTTGAAGAATAAGATTCAGGATATGATCGATGCTGCAGAAATTGAGTTTGATCCTCTTGAGACTCCTAATGTGATTACTGCACCTATGACCAAACTTGAGAATAATGTTAATGTTGTTGATGATGGTTCTTATGTTTCTACTATGACTGATTTGACTACTCCTCTGTCCATTGTTAAGAAGAAGATGTTGCAGTCGGTTTATTTCCAGGTTGCAATGAAGACTGTTTTTACTGTGCCGCTCAATCAAATGGTTGTTGGAAGCTGAAAGAAGGTGTTCAACATTTAATGGACAACCATACTATATTGTTTGAGAATACCCCTTCTGTAGAGAGTGTATGTGAAGGTTTGTCCCAAGATCTGAAACTTGAAGACATGTTTGTGGTTACTAAGACTCCTGTGAGGATCACCTCTAAAGGTCCTGTGAAGATTACTGTTGAGCCAAAGGTGGTTCCCCTAATTATTACTACTCCCGGTCCAATTCCATATTCTTCTGGAAAGGTTATCCCATGGAATTTTGGTTCTGATATTTGTATCCATGGTGTCAAGCAAGAGCCTCTAACTGATATACTTGCTACAGATACTAATCCTAATGTTGACAATATTGTTGGGACTAGTAAGGTTAATCTAAGTGGAAGGAGTATCTCTCCAGAAGATATTTCGAAGACTGCAGCTGCTCTAGTTTGTATCTCCAACCCTAGGCCATGTACTGAAGCCCGGGGAAAGGGACCAGTGATTGATCATGTTCAGGTTGAAACACCGGCTACCGAAGATCTCTTTAAACAAATAGAAGAAGTAATGAAGATCATCCGCAAGAGTGATTACAATATTGTTGAAAAACTGGGGTATACCCCCTCTAAGATCTTTGTGTTGTCTCTGTTGTTATGCTCTGAAGCCCATGCTAAGACTTTGGTAAAATTCCTGAAGTCTACTCATGTACCACATGAAATCTCTGTGGACCAATTTGAAAGTTGTGTTGCTAATTTAACGATTGACAATGGCTTAGGCTTTTCTGATGTTGATTTAACTCCCGTCAAGAGAAACCATAACAGAGCTCAACACATCTCCATTGAGTGTATGGGCATTACTCTGTCTCATGTTTTGGTGGATAATGGTTCCTCATTAAATGTGTTACCAAAGGATGTCCTAGACAAACTTAATTTTGAAGATGTTGTGCTAATGCCTAGTAACGTAGTGGAGAGAGCCTTTGATGGCTCAAGAAGAATGGTGCATGGAGAAGTTGAACTTCCAATCAAATTAGGTTCTCAAGTCTTTAATTCTACTTTCTATGTGATGGATATTCGTCCTTCCTATTCCTGCTTTCTCGGGCGCCCCTGGATACATGGGGCAGGTGTTGTGACTTCCACTTTACACCAGAAGCTGAAATATCCAGTGAAAAGCAAGATTGTTACTGTTTACGGTGAAGAAGAGTATATGGTCAGTCATGTGAATACTTTCAATTATGTTGAGATGGATGGTGAATTTGTTGAGACTCCTTGCCAAACATTTGAAGTGGTTCCTCAGATTTTTCCCGCTGCTGAGTTTGTCCCTGCTGCTAAACCAGTTCCTATTATTACTAGAATACCTCCTACAATGGCCTCTCTGAAGGATGATAGAGTTGTTGTTGAAGAAGGTGGTTGTACTATTTGGGGTCAGCTTCCTGACATTCCTTACAAGTCTGACAAGTTTGGTTTGGGTTTTACTGCAGAGTCTCAAAAGGTTGTTCGTCATTCTCGTTCTATTTGTATCACCAAAAAGGGAGTTCAGAAGGATCAAGTCAATGATGTAGAAGATTCTGATGAAAACTTCAACCTAGACTGTTGGATCTTTCCTACCATTGGCAGTGGGCTCAATAATTGGAAGGCTAAAGACGTTATTCCTATCTCCTTTAGTCAGGAGTAAATTCTATTTTTGCTTTTCTTGTTTTTGGTTTTGTAATTTTGAACAATTAAAAATTTTTAAGCCTTGTGCCTTACCCAGGGCACAATGGTATGTTTGTTAGGGATGTCATTTCATTTGCATATTTTCATTCAATAAAATCAATGGACGTTTTTGCTTTCGTAAATATTGCGCTCTTTGTCTTTCTTTTATTTTTCCTTTATCAAAAAACTATGTGTTCTTACACACACCTACGTCACTAAAATGCAGATCCTCATCCACTCTGGATCCCATTGGTAACAGTTATTCTATTGCCAATTATAATTTTGAGAATCCGATCTATCAAGCTGATGATGGAAATGAGGAAGATTGTGAAGTGTCTGTAGAGCGTGCTAGGTTGCTACGGAAATAAGAGAAAGTTATACAGCCGCATGAAGAACCAATCGAAGTTGTAAATCTGTGAACTGAGAAAGACAGGAAAACGGTCAAGATAGGAGCTGAATTAGAAGATAGTGTTAAGAGCAGGTTAATTCAGATGCTACATGATTATGTGGAAATCTTTGCTTGGTCTTGTGAAGATATGTTAGGGCTTGATACTGATATTGTGCTTCACCGTCTACCAATGAAGGAAGGTTGTCGTCCAATAAAGAAGAAAGTTTGTCGTATGCGTCCTGAAATGTCAGAAAAGATTAAAGCTGAAGTGATGAAAAAGTTTGATGCAGGGTTCCTAGCTATCACTTCTCATCCTCAATGGGTTGAAAATGTGGTATCAGTGCCTAAGAAATATGGTAAAGTATGCATGTGTGTGGATTACAGGGATTTGAACAAAGCCAGCCCCAAAGATGATTTTTCGCTTCCACATATTGATGTTCTGGTAGACAACACTGCTCAACATAAGGTATTCTCTTTTATGGATGGTTTCTCTAGTTACAATCAAATTAAGATGGAACCTGAAGATATGGATAATAATACGTTTGTCACACAGTGGGCGCCTTTTGTTACAAAGTAATGCCATTTGGTTTGAAGAACGCTTGGGCAACATATCAACGTGCTATGGTAGCTTTTTTTCATGATATGATTCATCACGAGATATAAGTATATGTTGATGATATGATAGCCCGATCCTAGACTGAAGAAGAACATCTTGATCATTTGCACAAGCTGTTTGAGAGGTTGAAGAAATACAAGCTGAGGTTGAATCCAAACAAATGTACCTTTGGAGTTAGATCTAGTAAACTTTTGGGTTTCGTTGTCAGTGGTAAAGGTATTGAAGTTGACCCTGCAAAGGTAAAATCTATATAAGATATACCTGCTCCCTGTATTGAGAAAGAAGTCATAGGTTTCTTAGGACGCCTGAATTACATTGCAAGATTTATTTTCCAATTAACTGCTACTTGTGAGCCAATCTTCAAATTGTTGAAGAAAGATCAAGTAATGGAATGGAACGACGAATGCCAGGTAGATTTTGATGAGATCAAGAAATATCTCCAAGAACCTCCAATATTGATGCCACCAGTTGATGGAAGACCCTTGATTATGTACTTAACAGTGCTAGACAATTCAATGGGTGTGTGTTGGGGCAACATGACAAGTCTGGTCGAAAAGAGCAAGCAATATACTACCTTATCAAAAAGTTTACCGACTGTGAAACAAGATACTCACTGCTCGAGAAAACTTGTTGCGCTTTGGCATGGGCTGCTCACTGACTAAGACAGTATATGTTGACTCATACCACTTTATTGATTTCAAAGATGGATCCTATCAAATACATATTTGAGAAACTTGCTCTCTCCGGAAGAATAGCATGATGGAAAATGATCTTGACAGAATATGACATCCAGTACACTACTCAGAAAGCAATTAAAGGAAGTGTGGTAGCTTATCATTTGGCTCATCAAGCAGTGGATGATTCTCAGTCTATGAATTTTAAGTTTCCGGATGAAGATATTATGCTTGTTACTAAAGAACCTAGACATTGTGAAGGACCTGAATAGGGATCCCGATGGACTATGGTTTTTGATGGAGCTTCTAATGCGCTTGGTAATGGTGTTGGTGTTATGATTATCTCACCCGGGGGTTGTTATACACCGTTGACTGTTAGACTTTGTTTTAATTGTACCAACAATATGGCTGAATATGAAGCGTGTATCATGGGTATTAAGGCTGCCATTGAGATGAAGATCCAGTTCCCGAATGTGTATGGAGATTCAGCCTTAGTTTTTAGTCATATTAAAGGAGAATGGGACACAAAGCATCCAAATCTCATTCCGTACAGAGAGTATGTGTTGTCTTTGATTCCATAATTTGAAGAAATCACCTTTGAACATATTCCACAAGAAGAGAATCAATTGGCAGATGCATTAGCAATTATGTCATCTATGTTCGAAATCAGTTGGGACAATGAAGCTCCTAGAATTACCATTGATCGATTGGATGAGCCAATATACTGTTATGAGGTTGATACTAAGGGAGTGGAAGAAAAACCTTGGTTCTACAAAGTAAAAAGATATCTTGAAGCTCAGGAATATCCTGAAGGGGCATCTATCAATGACAAGAAGTTTCTGAGGAGATTTTCTACCAAGTTTTTCCTGAGTAATGGAATTATGTACAAGCGCAATCATGATTCGACTTTGCTTCGCTGTGTGGACAAGAAGGAAGCAAGAGAGATTATGGAAGACATGCATGGTGGGATCTTTGGTACCCACTCTAGTGGGCATACAATGGCTAAGAAGATTTTGAGAGCAGGTTACTATTGGTCTACCATGGAAGATGATTGCTATCAGCACTCCAAAACTTGTCATAAGTGTCAGATCTATGCTGATAAAGTACATGTGCCTCCAGTTCTGTTGAATGTTCTGACTGCTCCTTGGCCTTTTGCCATGTGGGGCATTGATATGATTTGTGAGATTAAACCTACTGCTTCAAATGGACATCGTTTCATTCTTTTTTCTATTGATTACTTTACAAAGTGGGTAGAGGCAGCCTCGTTTTCTTATATTACGAAGAATGTTGTGGCTCGATACATCAAGCATAACCTTATATGTAGGTGTGGCATCCATGAAAGGATTATCACAGACAATGGTACTAATCTGAACAATATTATGATTACTGAACTCTGCACGTAGTTCAAGATTAAGCATCAAAATTCTTCTCCATATCGACCAAAGATGAATGGCGCAGTGGAAGCTGACAACAAGAATATTAAGATGATCTTGTAGAATATTACAATAACATACAAATACTGGCATGAAATGTTACCATTTTCTCTTCATGGTTACTGTACCACAATATGTACTTCAACCGGGGCAACCCCATTCTCTCTTGTCTATAGTATGGAATCAGTACTACCTATTGAAGTCCATATCCCTCCTTTGAGAATCATGAAAGATGCAGACTTAGATGAAGATGAATGGATTCAGACTCGACTCGATCAGATAAACTTGATTGATAAAAAGAGGCTTGCAACTATTTGTCATGGTCAGATGTATCAGAAGCGTATGATTAAAGCCTTTAATAAGAAAGTCAAGCATCAAGCATATCAGGCTGGTGATTTGGTAATCAAGCGTATCATACTACCACAGGGTGATCCCAGGGGAAAATGGACTCCCACCTATGAATGGCCATTTGTAGTTAAAAGGGTATTTTCTAGAGGCGCTATGATACTTACTACTATGGATGGTGAAGATTTCCCACAGCCTGTGAATGCATACATAGTTAAAAAAATACTACGCATAAAAAGAGACCCGCTAGGTTGTCTGTCCTAGGAAAAAATAAGGGCATCCCGGCGAACCAAAAGGGTTCGGGCATAAATTAGGGATATATATACAAAATAATTGTACATCTGGCAAGTCGAAAACCTGAAAAAGGCAACTTGGGCAAAAAAGGGTATCCCGGTGGACTGAAAACCAGAAAGGGCAGTCCAGGAAAAAGTTAGGGATTAAAGCGTACGAATATGTCTCGTTGGATCACCCATGTAACCTCAACTAGTTGTGCTACCTATATCAAGTTCAAACAGGTGCAGATCAGTCCAATCGTTTCTCTTCCGATAGCAAAAGATGAGATTCTTGAATATAATGGCAATAATAGAGTTGAAACTTGATAGGATCACTTACACATAGTTGTTTTTCCTTGTGTTTGTACTCTTTTAAATTTTCTACAACGAATTCCTCTTACTAGGATTTCCGTCTCTTTGTTCAAACTTTCCTATTTATAGGCTACTTTCAAAATTAATACAATTCTATTTTCGAATTCAGGTTTACTTTTCCCTTTTTACTTAAGCAAAAACATCGGTTGATTGTGTTTGAATGTATATATGCTTTTGAATATGATTGATGTTTGACAAAAATGCATAAAATAATATAAAATTACAATAATAACATTTACCAAGGACTCTCGGAGGTAGGAATCCCCAGCAAAGTTCATATCCAACGAATCTTCGCAGGTTCATCCCCACAAAGTAATCTTTACGGATATATTTTAGCGAAGTATTCTAAGTAGCCTCTTGTACTTCCAACTCTGCGAGATCCCCAAGTAGATTTCTCTCAAGCCTGATATCCTCCGAAGAATTAACATTTGGCCGGATAAGTATCTCAGGGGAACGCCCGTCTCTTTTATCCCCAGTCAGGTTATTTTGGAATTTAATCTTTCAATAAGAAGTACGAAGAACGGAAACAAAACGGGAACGATGTCTTCATACTCCTCAACAACGAATCGGGATTTATTTCCCCCAACAAACAGTTGTTACATGAAGCTACTAATATGCTTCGACTACATAATTCATACATACATCATTTACATCATATCATGGCATACGCATCCATAATGCATACGACATTCTTACCTACATTAAGAATATCATGTCATACATGCATAGATCAAATATTTTTGCATAAAGTAACCTTTCCTTTTGAGGATAGTTCGCAGTCAGATAAACATTATCAACTCCCTGAGACAGTTCAGAGACGATCTAAACGAAGATTTAGTGTTGATACTTAGTCCATGGTACTTTCCAGAAGCAACTCAGTGATAATCGAAACGAAAATTTAATTCTGATGCTTAATTATCCTTGAGATAGTTCAGATACAATCTACACGAAGATCTAGTGATGATACTTAGTGCATGATACTTTCTAGAAGCAATTCAGAGATAATCAAAACAAAGATTTATTTCTGATACTTAACTCAAGATATTTTCCCCATAGATAGTATAGAGACAATCTACACGAAGATCTAATGCTAGTACTTAGCTCAAGATATGTTACATGGATAGTTCAAAGATGGTCAAGACGAAGATCTAATTTTGATACTTAGTGCAGTAACAATATTCAGATAAAGTCAAACGTAGACACATTCTAATACTCTTACCAACAGGTACTTTGGATGGAATCTATGAACCCATCTCTGAATACTCCAAATGGCATCTTTAAGCCCATTCAAGCAATACAATCAACCAACAGTATTACTTTGTTTACCAGCGAGTGCAAATTTTTGGGCTTTAGTGTTCAATCATCTTTAACCTTCAAATTACGAATGGCGTACATGCCAATCTAACTCCTAAGGTTTCAAAAAATTGACAAGGGGCAGCTGTTGTACCCCAAAATTTGCCCTCCCATATTCAAGACAATGTGCCTCAAGAGGTCTCCTAATAGTTACAAGCTTCATAATTGCTCAAAAGGATTTCAGGTTTCATCAGACAAAGCCTCCTCCTAAGCAATGTATCTTAAAACTAGGGTTTTGAATTTCCCAAGAAAAATGGACTTCCAAAGCCTCAAGTGGACTTCATGACATCCCATATACTCCAAATAATCCTCATGTCAAGTTTCAAGGCTTTCCCTATAAGTTTGGTCAGTCAGATGCTCAGATACTTAAAAATCAGTTAACTTGGTCAACAAGTCAATTGTGGTCAAAATAAAGTCAAACTTCAATATTTTTGGTCAACATCAAGATTATGAGGTGAAATTCATCATTTTATCAAGGTTCATCAAGGAAACCTCATAATCATCAAGAATCAGGAGTTACTAAGTTAGGGTTTTGTGTAGGAAAAGTCAACAGTACTTTGACCAGCCATAACTTTCACATACTTCATCAAAAATTTCCCATACAATCTCATTTAGAAGGAAATTCAATTCTCTGCAAAATTGTGTATCACAAGCAAAGGCCAAAAATGATTCATTTGAAAGATATGAGCCAAGACATTACAGGTCCTTTTAAAAGTCAACAAAACGTCAACTTTTTCAAAAGCTCATAACTTAAAAATAGAAAATGAAATGGCAATGGGACCAAAATTAGAAGTTATAGGACACTCTAAGCTTTCTAAAAAGTCCTAGAACACCTTCAAGGGATAAAAATTTAGGGAGTTATGCATTGTTGAAGTTGGACAATTTTTAGGTGTATGAAGCAAAAAATACCAAAACTCAAGTTTTCTTCAAATGGGACCATAATATTTCAACCCAAACTCAATTCTAAGACTATTCACGACCCATTGATCATATTTTCTGATTTTTATAATTTATTTTATATTATATTGAATTTTAATCATTTAAATTCAATTTTAATTGAAATAAATCATAAAAAATCAAATATTTGATTCCAAAAATTTTTTGGGATCAAATATTTGATGATTATATTTATTGATCACATCCAGATTCCTGCAAGACTAAAATGGCAACTTGATTTCTTCACATCCAAGCAACCACAAATCCATCCCTCAAGGCCCAAATTCTTCACCTAATTTCATCACTTATAAGTATAAAACAAAGACATAAGGTGAGGGACAAAAAATTCAGAGCTAGAGGATCACTTTCACACTTCAAAATTTCACACAAATTTTCAAATTCGGTTTTCAAGTTCTAGCCCTTTTTCCAAGCTGTTTGAAGGTTGAAAACGATTCCTTGAGGCATCTTGAACGTACTCCAATCATCATCATCAAATTCATACAAAAACACATAAATTGATTCATTCTTTTTCTTGTTTTTTATGGTTTTCGATTTCTTATATATACCTAATATAAATTACATTTAACCATGGATTTGTGTTTGTTTTGAGGTATGGATGCTTTTTGGACAGTTATTTTAAAGTTTCGTTGAGGATTCAAGAAACTACCATTGTTAGGGTTTAGAGTTTGAATTTAGGCTTCTCAAGGACATTTCAGGGCCTATTTGAACTCCATAAGTCATGGGCAATTGATTGGTACAATTATCATGGACTAATTTTTCGTATTTTGAGATGTTTTGATTTGCAGGTTTTTTAGCTACGAAAAAAATCGTAGCTAATTTCAAGCAAAATCGTAGTAAATAATCCAGGTCTGGAGGTTGAAGAAGACGATGGCGCGCGTTCTAGAATTTGAATTTTAACATATTTTATATATTAACGTTTGCGTTATTTTTCACAATAGGCAGCGTTGCCCAGTGGCAAGGTTCTCAGATTATTACTGAAATGGGGTGAGTTCGACTCCAGCCTCCCCCTTTCTTTTGTGAGCCCGTTTTTTTCTTTCTTTTCCTTTATTTCCTTAACTATTATTATTATTAATTAATAATTAACCATGATTAACCATTAACCTAATATCAATTAAAATTAACCATTAACATTAATCAAACCCATTTTTAAAAATAAAACAAAAAAACAAATTTAATAATAAATTTCATATTTTTTCTCACTTGTTTTATTTTCATAAATAATTATATTATTAGGTTTTTTAATAAAAAATTGATAAATTTAATTAATTAATTAGGTTTAGGTTAATTAACAAACCATGATTTTTTAACCCTAATTTTTTCTAAACCCTGGATTTTCTCAAAACCCTAATTTTTCATAAAACAATTAATTATTTTTCTTAACCTAATTTTTAAACTTATTTCCTTAATTATTCATTTTATTAGAAAAAATTGTATTGGATGTTTATTCTTATATAATTTATTTTTCCGCTCGATTATGTAAATGCTTCTCTTATGTAATAGCTTAGGTTTAATTTTCCGTCTTTATTTTCCGCAATCCCCCCTAAAAGACAAATGTACCCCCTCCCCTAATGTAATAGCGTAGGATTTTAATTTCCGCTTTTAATTTCTGCAAATATAACTGTGTGGTTAGTAACTTAGGGAGTGCAAAGACTGTATGCTTAATTATTTGGACCTACCCATTAAATTCAAGATAAATAATTGAAACTGATATTCACACACGTAAGTCGATCGTTTTACGATCGCCATCTGCACCTCCTATGGTTTCCCCTCTTGGTTGCCTTCAAAACATGGTCAAGTCCCTCGAACGTGGGGGTGTCTTAATAAATGTCCCTATAGATTAAAAATCATCATAGTGCCTTCAAGATGAAAGATCATAGTCCCTTCGAAGTTGCCTACGAATAAAATGATCTTGTCCCTCAATGACCCTACGAAAATGATGATAGTCCCTTCGAATTACTAAGACACCCCTACAGGTTTCCTTCTATGATCATACGATGACCCTATGCCCGTCCCTTGAAACATCTAAGGTAAATACTACTTGCTCACTAATAGTAAGGATAGTCTTACCCCTAAAGGAAATAAATAACAAGAAAGACCTTACAAACTTAGGGTAGGTAGTTCTTAAGTACTTGCTCACTTCTTTTCAAAACACTCTTTACACCCCACTTTTCAAACATTTTTCAAAGCTAAACACTTTGTATATATCCATACGAGGATCATTGCAAAGTTAAAGACTTATGAAAATATTTTCTAATCACACACTACATAATTTTCAAACAAAAGTAAATTAAGCTAAGCGATTAAGAGCCCATGGATAACCATGGATACAAAGGGTGCTAACACCTTCCCTTTGTATAACCTACCCCCCAAACTCAAATCTTTTTAAGAAGGTCTTTCCTGTTCTTTTATTCCTTTTCCTGTTGGATAAAATAAAAGTCGGTGGCGACTCTTGCTATCCGCACATGGTTTTTGTTAAACAAAAACACCCAAGTCAGTTCTCCCACCATGTTACACGGTGGCACATCAACAACATCATATGGAAACACTTCTGGGAATTCACTTACCACTTACAACTCACTAATTGTTGTTTCATTCTCTACCGACAAGGATGCAAACAATGCCAACACTTGAGCTTCATCTTCTAAGAGTTTCCTCAACTCTCTAGCAGATAAATAACCATCTTCCTCCTCTTACTCATAAGGAGTAAGAAATTGCACCGAATTTCTAAAAAAATTGATATGAACATGATTGAATTCTAACTAATTAATTCCCAAGATCACATCCAAACCTCCCAACAGAAAACAAATAAGATCAACACCAAAGTTCTTACCATAAATCGATAGATGACAATTTAAACAAACCAGAGAAGTATTTATTGATCCCTTCGTAGGAGTTTCGATACCATTTCTCCCTTTATAGGTGAAGCAACAAGGCATAGCCTTCTCACACAATCTGCAACAATAAAACAATGTGTAGAACCAATATATATCATAACAATCAAATGCATATTATTAATGTAACAGATACCTCTGATTAGCCAATCTTCACTGGAAGTCTGATTTCTTATCAGAGCAAACACATTCCCTCCAGTTACAGTCTTCTTCGGTTTCTAACAATGGGTACTAATATGGCCCTTCTTTCCACAGTTGTAGTAAGTCACCACATTAGCTTTGCAATCAGCAATCAAATGTACAGGTTGTCCATATTTGAAACATTTCTTTACGTCGATCGTGCACTCACTCACATAATGACCCAACTCACCACATCTATAAAACTTAATAGGAAAAGGAGTTCCCCCCCCCACTTGGCTTCTTATCATCAGCATGCCTATGCTTACCTTTATCAATAGGAGTTGCATACAACTTCCCACAATTCATATGCTGTTTTCCCTCCTCTTGGCCAATCCCTTAAAGTGAGTCGATCGAGCCTTGCTATCCACTTTGAAGATCCTACAGCAATCAACCAAATTCGGAAATCTTATGATCCATTGATAACAAATCACCTGTTTGATCTCGGGCTTCAAACCATTTTCAAACTTAACACACTCAAAGAAATCAACAGTCGCCTCACTGTAGTGCGGATAAAACTTAGCCAAATCTGAGAACTTGGCAACATACTCCGTGATCGGCATACTACCTTGTTTCAACTCCAGAAATTAAATTTCCTTCTTCCCTCGAACATCCTTAGGGAAATACTTCCTCAAGAAATCTCTAGTGAACACAACTCAGGTGATTGCCTCACCAGTCACTTCCAAACATTGGCGAGTGCCAACCCACCAATCATCAGCTTCTCCGGATAACATGTTGTCACTCCCGGGATTTTCATCCTAGTACAAACACGAAAGTGGCACGGAAAAGGTAGAGTCGCTAGCCAGACATTTGTATCCCGAATGAACGGGAAAGGTAATGTTGTACAAACCTGAGGAAGAAGGAAAGGACGAGGCCTTGCGAACCAAAGATCTGGGTTCGGAAGTCGGTTACGACCTGGGAAGGTATTAGCACCCCAGACCGTCTGCCGTACCCAACAGGATCCACGCTTGCTTGTTTGTTTCAAAGGGTGTGAAAGAATAAAGCTGCTGAATAAAACTGTTGATTGGAATAGAAATGAGAAAGGGAATTGGAAGAGAGAATGGAAAGAAAAGGGGAAATGTAGGGAAAATAAAGAATGTGCTTGAACGGGCCCTACCCCGCTGCCTACATACCTCATCGGGATAATGAGGATCAGAGTCGACGTAGTTCGCCTAACTAAGGTGGGAACTCTTTTTGTGTTTTTATGATGACGTTGCCATAGCTCTAGCTCAGGTGTTACCGGCTCTGACTCGAGGGTGTTTACCGTATCGCTGTTTGAATTGTCGAGGCAAGTCGCATTCGTCCGCAAAGATTAGGAGATGGGAAGAGAAGACGCGATGTCTTTGTTGATTGTCTTTTATGAGAAGTGTTTTGAGTTTATTGTTTGTGAACATCCCCATACTAAGACTTATCCATCGTGGTAGATAACTTACACCTCGCCCCCGAGACGGGACGTGCATAAGTACTTCGCAACAAAGTCTCATGTCGTATGAGAACATTCAACCTTTATTAGGTATTTTATTATTTTCTTTATGAGATGAGAAATAAGGACTCAAGTGGAAAAAGGCAAAAAACTAAGGGGGACTAAGACACAACCCTAAGTTAGTCATTCAACGGATGCCCTATGGTTAATGCGGTTTCTAATCCTAATTAGAAAAAGGAAAAGAAAAAGGAATATAATGCAACTTACTTCCTAAGGAAGTTAAGTTGATTCTAGAGAACAAAGGGGAATCTTACCAAACACAAACATGAAAGGTCAAGGAAATAAATGCATAAAGAAATGCATAAAAGAATTAAACGGATAAGCTGTAAGGAAACATACCTCAACCTCCCTACAAAACAAGGGTTAGTGGTGTACATTTAATAAAAAGGAATGAGGTAAATACATACCAAATAATTCCTAAGGCATCTTGGACCTAAACTAGACTCCATCTTAAGTTTAAGGGTGCCTACATTATGCTAAACTAAAATTCAGCAGCTATTTACAGCACTTAAACACACAATCAGTTATGAATGATAGCACACAATACAAACATCATACAACAGCTATCAAACAGCATGAAAGTAGGTGTAAAAAGTCACAAACAGCATGAACTACACAATAAACAACATGCTTTTAACAGCCACTGCTTCTAAAAACAACTATGAAAAACAAGACAGATTTGGCTTATTCTTATGCTCAAGATGGATAACAACTAATGCAAATACTCCACATATCATGATTAACAAACATCAACATACATGATTGGATGAACATAATATTTCTATGGATGCTCATGAACAAAAGGTATACAAAACAATGAACACAATTATACACTTTCAAGTATTTGATCACATAATCATATGAACATGGAATATGTGCATGTGTCAACAAGAATCATTAATTAAAACATGTTAATTGGCACAAAAAACAACATCAAGATCACATGTAAATGCCATCAACAATTCAATCAACAATGCAAACAAGAATGCAAGAAAGTGCACATTTGTATTCATGCATCATACCTCATGTAATGCAATCATGAATCATGCCAATGTTTATGGATCATGGAGATGAAGTCAAAACAGAATGTTAAACACATGTAAGCATGCTAAATGAAAGGCTTGAACATAGCAACAATGATTTACAAGTCAATTAGGCACAATTAACAAGTAGAATACAAGAATATGCAAAGGAGATGGAAGCATGTCGAAACGACTCGAAATGGAGGAATGAGATGTCGAAACTAATCTTGAAAATTCCCTAAAATTAGGACATATCAATCTATGGTGGCAAAGGGGGAAGTAGTGCCCAAGAAAATGAGGGAAAAAGCACTTCTTGCAATTGACTTATTTCCTAAAGCTCCTAATGCAACTATTATCTAGTGAGCACAAATTTTACACCTAAAATCCATAATCTAAACCTTAATGGAACCTAGAATCAGCTTTAATTCTAACTACAAACAAGCAAAGTGATCAAATCATAATCAAGACGAAATTAAACGGTCAAGAGCATACACAACGATAAACACACGAAGAATGTCGTCATGGCGAGATGAAGAGAATAAGTTAAATCAAGAAGCGGATTTATATCACCAACCTACGAAGCAGAGGATTGCTTCGGTGAGTGTTGCGATGTAGATCAAAATGCAAATGGAGAAGAAAACCGGAGAGTCGAAGCTTCGATCCACGAACGCGCAAAATAAATGCGGTTGATGGTGCTTCTTGATGAACACTTGATCAATAACCTCCAATAAGCTCAAAAATCTTCCAAAATCAGAATTAATTCTTCAAATAAGCTTCACAATGAGATGATTAATGGAGGTTTTAGCTTCAAGTTCTTTAAATTCCAATAAGGAATTTGAAGACCTTCTTATGAAGCTTTGGTGAGAGGTTGAAAATGGTGGAAAAGTTTGAGAGAAGAATGAAAAAGATGAAGTGAAAATGAAGAAGAAATGGGATCCAGCTTAGCTTTGGGATGGTTTAAGTTTATATAATGTGTAGGCTTGGCATGAGGTTTGAGTTTGGAGGTTGCTTAGGAGTTAGGTTAGGTTTGAAGTTAGTTAGGGCTCTAGAGAGTTCTAGAGTATTCTTTTGAATATTCCTTAGAATATTCCTTGGAATATTCCTTGGAAGGTTGTAGAAGACTCTAGAATGTGGTAAAGTAATCTAAAAGAAGAGTATGTAACAAATGTGAAGAGTGTGGAACAAGGAAAAGGAAAGGAAAAAATGGATGAGAAAAAACAGTAAAAACAACTTATGTATCGATACATAACACGAATGCATCGATACATCTCAGTTTTTTAACTGATATGTATTGATACATGCACGTATGCATCGATGCATGTATGCGGATCATGAAAATGAGAGGGAAAATTTTGGGGTGTTACACATGTGAGTACCCAACCGCACCTTTCATGCTTCAGGACACTCCATCACTCAAAGTATCCTATCGATATCTTTGATCCACTCATGTGTTCCGTTGGGTCATGCCTTCCCTTGAAAGTAGACGGACTATTCTTCTGAAACTCGTCACTCTCATTATTCCCAACATTAGACAAGTTTGGTACTGCTTGAGCAATAACATGCAAAGTGTAACACCCCATTCTACCTGCAATTAATTATAAATAAATCAGAGTTCAACAAAAATGGGGCATCACATTTTCTTCTTTTAAATCATACGTCACGAACACATCGAGTAATAAATCAAGTCTTTATTATGCAGTGGAAAATCATTAAAGTCGTAAACATCTCATATTTTAAAAATTCAACTTCATTATAACTCATCAAAATCCAAAATATTGCCTTATAAAAGAAATATTATTTTCTAAAGGAAACATCTTTAATCCAATCATAAACAAAACAGAACGAAAACAAATTCATGCATTCGCTAATCCCCCCGAAGTGCTACGTATCAAAGCGACCAACGAATCAAACTATCTAAAGACTCTTCGCTACTCAGGGTCACTTGCACGTTACCAACAGAGGGTAACATTCAAACAGAAAGGGGTGAGATATCAACAATTATAAACAGGATATAATAATCAGCATATATAAGTTAAAGTTATTCGATCACCCATTCACATCATAATCATCATGAACATCGCATCATCATAACATCTATAACATCATCATAAATCATTCAACAATGCAATTCATATGCGACTCGACAATGTATGCATGTGGTACCATTCGGAGCGAACTCCCATCTTAAAAAATCATGCCAGTTAGGTGGGCATCTGCAAGACATAAGTCTTCATCTTAAACATCGTGTTTGCCAATCCTGGCCATCTTAATAATGCACATGTATGCGGTATGAAAATGGCATACAACAAAATCAAACATCGTAAGCATCGTTCAATCATATCATCTTAAATCATCACAACATCATTTGTCATAAGACCTACATCAAAATACATCATCGCAATAGTGTAAAATCGTCTTAATCGTCTTAGTTCATCATCTCTAAGTTCATCCTCTAAATTATTCTAACAACAATCTTAAATCATCATATTATTAATCTCTAATTACATTCATCATTAATTATTAGTTTCCAAACATCTTACGGATTATCAGAAAAAGGAACGGACGCGAAACGATAGACGAATCGCTGCGAAATCACAAAAATGCATACCTGCTGCCCAAACGCGCAAGGCTTTCCCATACGCGAGCACCAATTGTTATGCGTAATGCCTAGTCCTATACACGTAACCTAGATCTGTTACGCAAATCATCAGAAACCTCACCAGTTCATCTCCTGCTACGGGTTCATCATTCGATCATCTTAATTCAGTCCTAAATGGGTTTCTATCCAGTTTTAGACTCATAAATTCTTCATCTTATTACTCATCTATCATTACTACACTAATTATCAACCTATTATCATCATCTAAATCCAAATTCATCACAATTCATCACACATCTCATAAAATTAACATAACAATATTCATAACAACAATAATCAGCATATTTATAACAAACATATCCATATCAATCCATCTAATTTGCACGAAATCATGCATAAAACATCATACCAACAATAACAACAAGGAAATAAAATAACCATATCCCATACATACAAATTATTTTCTCTCGGTTATAAGATACGAATCCCACCCTTACCTTTGGATTGAAGGAAGCTCGAATCTTTGGGTGAAAATTTCTACGAAAATCCTCTTGCAAAATACTTAGCCCTAACTCTTGCTCTCCTAAGACTCGTTCTTCTCTCCCAAATTCTGATTATGACTAATTCTCCCTAAAAATCTTAATAATTCTATTTTCTTATTTTAATTAAAATGTCATAAAAATAATACTAATATTATTATTACTAAAATTCATTTAATTAATCCACTAATGGGCTTCTATCTACACCTCTCAATGTTACTATTAGAACTCCCCAAAATAAGTCTATCTCCTAAATCAACTTAAATCGTCCTAATCAAATAATCATCTTAATAATAAACATCACGCATCAAAAATAACAACAATTTTACTCAAATTAATTTAATTAAATAAATAAATTAAATCGGGGTGTTACACAAAGCGACAATAAGTGCAACACCGTTCCTTCCAGCCATTCTAAATCTATCACACATCAACAACAGAAACAATGGTTAAGGAACCTACATCGACAATATCAACTGTCACACACAACGGCGACTCAAAAACTCGACTATTTGGCCGGACAGACCGACCTTCTCTAATACCACTTTGTAACACCCTAAATTCCCTGTAACTATTGTATCGAAAAATTAGTAAATCATCCAACCAAATTCAAGGTATTACTTTCAACAACAAAATTTCTCTTTAAAATTGATACATAACACACTTTAGAATTTAATTAAAATGACTTTTGTCATACAGCGGAAACTCGACTTCAATAAAGATAACTAAACATAATGACATTGTTTGAAAAAGTAAAAATAACTGAAATCCATTAAAGTCAACAAAATTATAAAATTAGCGTTCCTAACTTCCATGTTACGTATTAGAGCGGACACCATTAATGTGAAGTACTTCGTCTTTACCGACCACACACTCTAACTACTCCTTATTTCATGCACGTTACCCAAGTGGAGGAAACATTTCAATAAAACGAATGAGATTCTTAAATCATCAAAAGAGGAAAAAAATGATATAAATATAAAGCATACACCATCAAATTATTCATCACATCACCAAAACCAACATGAATCACACACCTCGACTTACACTCGAGAATCCAATAATTATTCATACTAATAGCGTGCAACACAACCAACATATGCAAATGATACCCAACTTAGACTCAATGCATATGGTACCAAACCCGATCTCTGTTTCATGATCACAGTTCCCGTCGGAATTCTCGACCCATATTTCATGGTCACACAACAATTGTGATTGCCTTACACCCCATCCAAGCACAATCACGCCAATAACTATTATTCCATCTAGGAATTCAGATCGATGATAACACCCCATTCGGGCACGCCATCCCACAACTAATGCATATGCTTATGCACCTCCAACGACAACATGTAACAACATTGAATGCACACACATAGTATATTCATTATTACATTAACATCACTCAACCATTACATGCATTTTTACAAACATGCATCATTACATTACTACTACAACTACACATCTTTGTACCACTCAATCATGCATTTCATATTATCACATCAACAATTCAAGCATATAACTCCCTAATACAGGCTTCTAAAATCACCCCAACAACATAACATATATATAACATAAAACATAGATTTTCCAATAATTTTTTATTAATAAAAACAAAGTTTTTCAGTCCCAGGCCGCGCTAAGCGAGTCTCTACCCGCGCTAAGCGCGTTTTATCTGCCTCTAAGAGGAGAAAATCCTCCAGAGCGTGCTAAGCGCGCCCAACGGCATGAAGCACCCTCTGCAAAATCTCCAATTCCATCCTGTAATTTATGTATCTCTTTGCCTGTGAACTTCCCTATCAAAAATCAATTTTCTAACAGTTTTACGCATAAATTATACTCCTATCACCTATTTCTAACCAAAACAATTCCATCAAATAATCCAACTACCATAAACCATACAAATCAATCATGCTTTTAATAATTTTCCAAAACCCTCTTTAAATCCCAAACAACACATTCATGGATTCATACCTAATGATATCTACCTTAATATCCACATCAATTATCCCTTGAGAGACGAAAGAGATCTCACCCTTACCTTAAGAGACGAAAGAGATCACCACAGTCCACACCAACATACAAACATGTGCTAACAAATAATTAAATGGAAAACGGGGGGTTACGGGTATCACCATGCGTGATCAACCATTGTGATGTAGAGAGTGGTTGTAAGTATGATGATTACTACGCTCGTGCGACCATTATTATAAGCTAGATAGCGTGCTACCTATCACAATGATTACCTTAAATAATCATTGTGATATTCTTAACATATAACATTTAACAATGGTTATAATAAACAACCATTGGGATACATACACTGAGTTTATTATAAATTATGTGAAATGATTTTTCTCCGATTCTCACTAAATATATAATTTTTCAATCTGATCTAGAACATTATAATATGAAAAAATAATTTATATTAGAAGAACAAGTTACAAAGTTTAATGCTAGACAAGAATTGTAATACCCCGTAAATTTAATTAACACTCTGAATAATATTAATTAAGATTGATTAGGTTTCGGTGTGCTCTGAAAGTTTGTAACTTAAATAATTAGAGAAACCGACAGACTCAAATCAAATAGTTAATATTGTCTGACTCAAAAGTTTTGTTAATTAAGTGACTCAGAGACATTTTTGGATACCCTCTATTTGGACCCATTAGACTACAACATATGTTATATCAATATAACATATATGAATTGTTGAATTTTTTTAGGGTTTTGAATTTGTTGAATTTGTTTTAAAAGATAGAAAGAAAGAGAAAGAGGGAAGATAGGAAAACTTGGTGAAGAATAAGAACTTTGTAACATCAAGCTTCATCATCCATCATTCATCTCACAATCTTCATCATCTTCATCTCTAGAGGTGATTCTAGTTAGAGACTTTTCTTAGAAGTTTTCTTGAGTTCTAGGTTTAGGTTAAATTTGATAAAATCTTATAAATTCTTGAATCTAACAGTAAAAATGTGGAATTTGACGGTTAGAATAATCGGGTAACATGTGTACCAAATCTATATGACTTATTTTACTGATCCTTGAAGTTTTAGTGATGAAAATGAGATTTTTGTTGGGATTTTCGGACTCTAAACGCAGGAACAACATTTTGGTTCTGGTGCGAACAGTCGGGCGACGCCTTAATCGTCGGGCGGTAAAGCTATGAGCGTCTGGCGAAATTAAAGGCCATGGGGAAAATATCCCTATGTTTTTCAAATTGTCGAATTGAACTTGCTTCGCTGTGATCGCCAGGCAAAGCAATAGGCATTGGGGTCACCGTCGGGCAAAGTCTTGATCGCTGGGTTCCCCTGGCAGTTTTTCAAATAATTTATTTCTTCAAACATCCATAACTTTTGACTCGGGTGTCCAATTGAAGCATTCTTTATATTGATAATAGTGTGGATTAATTTACCTATGATATTTGATTGAGTTTGTGATTATGAAATTGTGATATGTCATATGAGTATGTATACTAACCATTAATAATCATGAGTCCACTTAATTAAAATGAGTTAAGTAAAGTGAGGAAGACTTACCCCTATCAATAGTATAACCTAGTTGTGACTAGGAATTTGATAGAAACTAGATGGAGATATTCAGACGTTTGATACATAGACATGTATCTTAGTCGAGTAATGGTCTAGTGTTGAGGAAAACTATATGGAACATGTGTGCAAACCCATTGGGTGTTTATTTTGTGGAAAAAGCATTGTGACCTTAGGAGTGTTTTATACATTCCTATTTGAGTCAAATCACGTAATCAAAATCGTTTTTCCATGAGATGTCGTTTCATGAGTCAATGGCTCATCTGGAATGTATGCATGGTTAACATGCCATGTGAAGTGACGATTCAAGGTTAATAGGACTAGGATCGGAATCCATTTCGTATGCCAAGTAAATACAAGGATCCATGACTCGTGCCGACTCTTAGACGTAGGAGAGAACAAGAATAGGGGATGCCTTTGTGGTTGTCAGATTTGTGATACTTTTGAGTTGTTTAACTCAATACATGTTTCCATATGAGTGTGAGTGTTGTGAACTCAAGGTCTTGTTCCTTTTGACTTGAGTAAGACTTTGGTTTAGAACCGTGTTAAGCCGAGAGAATACATAAGATAGGGACTCACTGAGATTTGTTATCTCACCCTTCATCATTGATTATTATTTCAGGTAGTACAGGTTCCGAGAAGGGTAAGGATAAGCTCATTTGACTTATCCTTACTAGTTGATATTTTGTGCATGGCATGGCTTCCGCTGGCGGAGTTCGTTTTGAGATCATTGTTGATTTAGTTCTTAGTTTTATTTTGAACATCTTATGTACATTATGCCTTAGTTTAGACTTTTTTATTAGGGCATTTAATGGATGTAATATGTTGTATAAGAACTTAATTGTATTTCAATATCCAAACTTGGATTCATGTATAAATATATATGCTTTGAAGTATGTTGTTATATATGGGTGTTACAAGAATACTTCATCCTATTATCTGCATTTTGTTCTTTAACGGTTAGATTTTGTTTTAATGCTCCTAGTTCTTCAACCTATCATTCTTTTACCTCAAGTTCATTTTGCGAAATATTATATACTTTTCAAATAAAATTAGAGGTGGAGAAATGAGCGGTTGAAGAACTAAAAGCATTAAGCCAGGTCCTAACTGTTAAAGAGTGAAATACATATAATGGATTAAAGAATTATTGTCTAGCATTGAACAATGTAATTTGTTTCTCTAATATAACTTTATGTCATATTATTATTTTCAAATGCAATTTGAAAAGTTATATATTCGATAAGGGGTTGAAAAAACACACAAACCACATAAGATATAATAAACTCATCTTCTAAACAAACCTAAACAACAACATTTATCAACAACAAACCTTAAGCAACATACAAGATAAAACAAATAACTTTTATTAACAACAAAAGCATCAACAACAAAGCATAAACTACATACAACATACAATTTAAATGAATAATATTATATATCTTTCACACAAGTTTGCAGTGCTCACTTTATCTTTATCCTTGTTTATTTTTTTCATTCACCTTCCGTCATATTATCCAACAAACATTATGAATCAAACTATTGAAATAAAATCAATTTTATATAAAATTGATTTATAGTCTTAGAATTGAATCTAATCGAATGATTAATTATATAAAAGGTTAATTTAACTATTAAATTCAATTCAAAGGTTATGATTTACAATAAGTTAAAAAAACTTACTCTTTAATCCTCATATTCTATATATATATATATATATATATATATATATATATATATATATATATATATATATATATATATATATATATATATATATATATATATATATATATATATATATATATATATATATATATATATATATATATATATATATAATACTTTTGTGATATTCTAAACCTTTTTTTATAATTTTTTAAATTTTTATATATTAATTATTTTTACTATTACAACATTAAAGAATAAATTTGTAAAAGTAATATTGGTTATAATGAATTTTATCATTATAATTTTTAAATTTTTTGTGATTTATTAAAAGTTATAGGTGTTACATTATTTTTTAGAGTATACAAGAAGAATAAACGTGGATTTTGTGATTTTTCTTAGAACAAGACGTTACTTAATAAACTAACTAGACTTCAATCAATAAAGTAATAAAGAGAGAATAGAATACCTCCATTTTAAACATTCCACCTTTATAAAGTTGCACACCCTAAATCGATTCTAAATTACAGAGTTATTCCATCCATACTTAATTATAAAATCATTTTCAACTTTTTATGATTATAAAATATTAGATTATTTGTTAAATTCAACATACCTGTATTTACCTTTTGCTTTTTTCAAAAAAAAAAATAAAAAATAAACCTGTATTTAATAGTATTAAAAAAATAATCTTAATTGTGATATTCTCTTATGATATTTGATGATATGAATAATTGTGGAGATGTACTTATGTAAAAATAACTATATACTAAATTTTTTTTAATATAGTTGGATTATATTAAACGATTTTAAGATAAGGAATTTTTAATTTTCTTTGAAAGTGCAATTACGACGACGTAACACGTTAGCATCAACGATTAATTATAATTCTCTAGTATGTTGGTATAATCATTATGCTGGTGATAATGATACGATTTTTCATCACTCTAAAGCAAAAAAAAAAAAAAATGGTACGCAAGGAACCGTCATGCTGATGTAAGATCCTGCATTTCTTTGAAGAGAAAGCGAAACATGAGGGATAGAGATTAATTTCTCTAATTTTTAATATGAAAAAAAAGTCAACGTATTTGACTGATCATTAGTTAATCAAATGATAATTGACGTTGAACTTAATAGATAGGATCACATACCATAACTATGATCGGAAAAAAATAAAAATAGAACCACTTAATATTAAAACTGACCTCGAACTAGATTAAAACAATCAAAACCCAAAAAAAGAAAATATATATATTTTGAATGAAAAACACTCTTAAATTTTAAGTTTTCATCAACAAAACAAATTTAAGTTATTAAAAGATTATTATGGAAAGGAGATTTATGATGTGGGGAACCTAACACATATTGAATAAAAAAACTAATTTATTTAATTATTATAATTGATATTGTTTTTTTTCTTTCCAATTTATTAATAAATATAATTTATTGAATAAAAAATAAAAAATAAAAAGATGGGGACATGAAACCTAACTCATTAAAAAGTTAGTAAAATCGATACTTAAAAACATGTCAAATCTATCTCTTAAAACATTAAATAATTTGTATGATTCTAGGTGTGGTAGGAGAAGGTCGACATTTGATTTTAAAGAATTTAATAATTATAAACTCGTGAATTGATTAGTATATGTGCCCTTTGAAAGAAGTAGATGGTTATATAGACTAATTTTTTTAATAAGAATAATGTCTTTATCAAAGTCGATATGTGATATCATTTCTTGTGTGTCAAGTTTTACAAATAATTATTATGATGAGAGTCATGATCAAATTCTGAATTTGAGAACTCCAACTTCTACCCAAAAAAAAAGTTTGGATAAGCGTTAGTCACTAGTTTTATCAATGTTCTTGCCAAAAAAATCGTTCCATCCAATGCCAGAAAAGTAAATTGTATCTGCATCTAAGAAATAAGTGATCTCCATTTTCCACATCATGATTACAGAGAGAGCACCTCGAAACCATACGCATTCCCATTCGAATCAAGTTGTCTTCATTTTGAAATAACATTGTACATTATTTTCCATGTCACTAATAACTTTAAGTGGTAAGTGTTAAAATTAACCCAAAAACTTTGAGAATTTTGAATCAATCTTGATGAACAAGATTCAATCAGCCGATCAAATTCCTCTCTTGTTTTTCACTCTTCACTCTAATGAATCAATCACACCTTGATTGCAAGAATGGTTCTGCGCAACGTTAAAGGAAGAATAAAGAAGATTGAATAAGAGAGAAGATTAGGGTTTAAGAAAATTGGAGAAGGTGGTGATTTTCTGCATAGTTTCTCTCTGCCCACAAACTGTGGAACTTTTCTTATTCACTTTACAACTGCAAAATTATGTGAATACTATATATTACAAGAATAGGGGTTACTCTCTTTATTTATAATTGAGCTAGCTTGCTCCCTAAGCTAAATCTCAACTTATATAAAAGCCCAAAATACCTATTTTGGTCTAAGTCGAAATCTTGTGTGAAGCAACATGCTTTGATACTTGGACATCCTATACAACTCGACACACATTACATGTTTCAACACTTCTTTGTTTCTGTCGAGCACTACCTACTTCGACACAAGGAATTACAACTCAATACATCACCCAGTTTATTGTGTCTAAGCTATCTAAATTCATCATAGCTCTTAGTCTTCAGAACACTTCGACCTGCACTCTTTTTGCCATCTAGTTTTTATCAAATTCCAAGTCACAACTAGGTTCTACTATTGATAGGGTAAGTCTTCCTCACTCTACTTATCTCATTTTAATTAAGTAGTCTCCTGATTATTATTGGTTAGCATGCATACTCATATGACATATCACAAATATATAAACGGAATTTTTAATCGGCATAAAATAAATAAATATTTTTCAAATCGAAAATAATATTTTCTCCCACCATTAGATAGTACGTTGTCATAACTTTCCAATGATATAAAGTTTGTCTCAATCGGACACCCGAGTAAAAAGTTATGAATTTTATAAGAAATATTACTTTTCAGAACACAATAGTGGTAACTGGTTACTACTAGGAGGGTAATCGATTACCAGTGTAAAATATGCGCAAAAACCCAATTTATTAAAGGGTAACCAGTTACTACCAGGTGGGTAACCGGTTATTGTTGTACTAGAAGCTGAAAATGTGCATTTTTCTCATATAAACCCCATCCAAACTCATTCAAAACATATCCAAACGTAACAACAAGTATTATCGGTTAATCTAACTCATAACCCGACTATACCACACGTTTTATAGCACATTTTAACCATTAGAAACTTTGATTTCACAATTTATCGAAATCTAACCTGAACTCTAGAACTCTTGAAAAACTTCTAACACAAAAGTTTCTATCTAGAATCCACCTCTAACTTGAAGATGAGGAGTTGATGAAGATGAAGATTGATGAAGAAATGGAGATGATCCAAGATCTTTCCATGAACTTCTTCCTCTTCTCCTAGGGTTTTCTTATTCATTCCTTCTTTATCTTCTCTTTTCCCTTTCTTTCCTTTTTATTCTTCTTACTAACTTTCTATCTTTTAATAACAATTGAGACAATGTATATTATACTAATATACATTAGTTAGTAACAGCCGGTCCAAATTGAGGGTATCCAAAAATGTCTCTGAGTCACTTATTTAATAAAACCTCTAAGTCAGATAATATTAACTATTAAATTTGAGTTCGCCAGTTGCTCTAATTATTTAAGTTGAAAACTCTCATAGCACATTGGAACCCTATTAATCTTAATTAATATTATCCAGGGCATTTATTAAAATACGGGGTATTACATCCTCCCCTCCTTAATTTGAAATTCATCCTCGAATTTCCTTTAATCATTAGCAAAAACAGTTTGTAACACTGTCTTAGATCTATACCTATCCTTACTTCTGATACATACTCTAACATATTCAAATTCCAATTCGACTTCGCGGCTCAAAGTCCTTGTTTCATAATACATCAAACTTCGCATCCTTACTCATACGCTTGTTCCGATATTGGATAGACTTCTAACTTACCTTTTCGTAATTCATCTATTGTTCCTTACTGAATCACCTAGTCTAATCTCTCCTTCAGAGAAACATACCATTCTAATTCTTTCTATTGAGTCATAACACAAAAGCATAACATTCCAACTTGATTTTGGGACAATAAACCCTCAACAAATCTCCATATGGTATCTTAGTGAAATCTTATCTACGCACAATTACCAACAAATACTCTTATTAAAAGCCTCCAATTATTAAAACCATTTCAAAATTTGTCAAACAACTTCTTTACCAATTCCACTTGGTCCGACATCATACACTGTGACCATTTACATCTGACACTTCATCCTTTCAGTATCGTACTTAAAGACAACATACTTAGCACAAAATTTTGTTACCTCAACACTTATAAAAGAATTTCTCTTCTGATTCTTAATAATTCGACTCAACTCATTCTCCTGTCTCCAACCACTACGCTCTCAAATTCCAACAATGGAGATACCACAAATTCTCAAGCAATATCGGGTAGTTGGTAGTCTGCGGAGATCACACTTACCCATTGGAGTTCTCACCGACCAACAGAACAAGAACTTGTAGACACTCAGGGATAGAACAACTTACTTTCCAATCACACAATAATAACATCGGTCTAAACTCTCCAATGATAGAGATACAAAAATTATACTGATGCAATCAAAACTGGTACAATTTCCAAATCCATTCTAAACTCGAAACAATTTATCCAATTCAGCTTAACAAATCTGACCATGGTTACTATACTCCATATCAGTTCTCTTTACAGGATTCAATTCACTCAAGGTTTCTATTGACACGAGATCTCCATTAATAATAATATAGTAATGTCACAGAACTTACAATCATTAGTGAGTCACCAGTACCAAACTTAAATCATTCTTAGTACACTTACGGGTTTCCATAACACATGTCTATTGCATACAATAATCCACACACTCGCCTTTGAAGACCCCACAAAACTTCTCATTTAAATTTGTTTCTCCCAAAGTTCTCGTTCCTTAAACGATCCAATTTACATGCTTAACTTTGGAACATTCGTCTATCACTCTTACCTGGAAGGGTAACTTTCAAATTCTCATCTCTAAGTACGACACAACTACACACATTTGATGTTACTCTCACGGAGTCCACAGCGGATGTTATGAATTAATGATACTAGAACTGACCAATTGTTCATCTCTTATCCACGTAGTAATTCAGATATTAAAACATTTCCTGGAAGATCAACACTTCATGAGTCTCTTATAACTTCACAATTTAGGTCCTCAGTAGTCGCAACGACGACACACCAAAAATTCAGATCATTTACTGTATACGAATCATGCTCAAAATAAAGTTCAACACTTTATCCTCTGACACTTCGAACGGAAACCAAAACGGACTTACAGTTCAGAAATTACGATTTTCTAAAGTCCTCCACAAAACTCATGTGTCAATCGATTACCTATCTGAGGCTAATCGGTCGAACACAACTGAACTTGTTTATCTTGATACAAAATAATCCAACTCAAAATTATTAATCCAGTTCACACTAACTTTCAAGATTATTCCCAACTCGCGACTACTAAAATTGTGTGACATCCACCAACCATTAACAATCATGTAACACTAAGTAAGATACAATAAGTAGATAACATACTCCAATAAGTGACAAGTTAGAACTACCAATTATGTCATTATCACCTCACTAATATTTTAGTTCGATTCCACTCGTACAACGACGTTAGTAGGAAAACGACAATGATGATATCAAAAAGGGTTTTTAGTCACAAGCTAACACTTGGTCCATCCATAAGCAAAATCCAACACACAATCCTTATCGAGAAAAACAAAACATTGGATATCACATGTCTAGTATACAACTTTGTCCTCTCTCTTGAATTCCTTGGATAGAATTAAAACAACAACATTCTTAATCCCACTAGAGATATATTCTAAGTACTCTGATCATTCACAAATATAAAAGTTTTCCCTACACTTAAAAACAGAGGTAATACACTCCTCTGAAAAAGCTTGATGTCTCTACTTACATATTAACCAAGGTTCCCTTACCCTCTACTATTTATTGCATAGAAAGTCTCCAAAGCTTTCTATCGGTGCCAAGAACGCTTCGATCGGGCACCCGAGTCAAAATGTATGAATCTTAGAAAATACAATTTTGGAAAACTTACCGTGGTAACCGGTTACTACCAGGAGGGTAACTGATTACTTAGTGTTTTATAAACTTCCAGTAGCTAAAAGATATTTAGAAACACAATTCAGTAACTGGTTACTACCCAGAGGGAAACCGATTACTTCAAACTCAAAAGCAAAAATTCTGGTTTTCATTACTACCCAAACCTCCCAAACTCATTCCAATCACAACCAAAAGTTATAACAATTATCAACAGATGATTACTCACATATAGTAATCATACTACTAGTTTCCTAATGGATGAACCATTGCTGATTACACTTCCTTAACTTTAGCTTCAACAACATCTTAAAACTCCATTGTACATTCGTCCAAAAATACATTTCGTTATCACCTTCTCATATCACACTGTTAATACCATTTTCATATTGTGTTCACTTCTTGCTCTATGGAAATCCCCTCATACCCAAACATAATCCATCTTACTAGAGTTCTCCCGAATCCAAGGTGCTTACTCTATCACTTAACACAAATTCATTAGGTCCATATCAAACACATCTCATGTTACTAAATAAAGCTTGTTCTTTCTCCAACACTATAACTTATACTATTCCTTGGGTAATTTAACATTTTTGAATTAACCTCTTATTGAATATAATATTATGATGCATTGTACTAAACTTTGCTTCTTCAGTCATAACTGGTTGTACAACGTCAATCTTCTACTCTTTGTCCGGGGTATACTCATCTTACTTGAAACGTGTAATCACATCTTTGTGTTTCTCTTCACGCTTCACCACGACTTTAGGTTTTCAAAAGAAAATTAACATTCTTAACTTGTAACTTCTATCCATCTATAAGTTATTATCCGAATACATTCCTTAAATTACTCTCATCCATCTAAGATGCCACAACGACCTTAGAATTGAAACACTAACAATTAACTCACTCCCGAACCATACGTCCCACGTTCTACAAAACGTTTTCTCTTTTCATGGAATGAGATTTCTCAAAACTCTTGTCCATACTAGTGGCCAATAATGATCTACCAATGACTTTACATATTCCTTGATACCTTAACCACTCACCTGATAGAGATCTTTACCTTTTAGACTCTATCTATTCCAAAGGATTTCTTGAACAACACACTACTCTGCAACTCCATGTTACAGGAAGTATAATTCTTAAGAAGGTTCCAACTTAGATAACTAAAAAACCCTTCTAATCACTCCTAGCTTGAGCATTCTCTCACAACACAAGTTACGACAATACTTCAGAGTCCTCGTGGTCGCTCAACTATGACTCTACCTATCACATACATAGCATTAGGTTCATCAGACTCAATACTACATAATATGATATTAAGAATCATGTCGGCAAGACACACTTAAGATGCAGTAAAGATTTAGTTATGATGTTTCAAGGCTAGGTCGAGGATACGACCTGCTCTCATACCAACTATAACGCCCCATATAATTAATACCTTGAATATCATTATACAAGAGTTCATTTGGTATTGACACCATCATAAGTGCCTAATAGCATAATTCACGTTCTTGACCAATACCAAAACATAATACAAACCATGGTACAAGACATGGAAATCATACTAAAATAAAAATACTAAGAACAATACAATATCCATCATTGTACAAAAGATAAAATACACAGCGAAAACTAAACTTATGCTTCTCTTGAAACATCCGAGCATATCTCCACTTGTAAACCAAACCTGTAAAAGAAACCTGAAAAGCAACAACAATAGTGGGGTGAGATATCAACATCTCAGTGAGTTCCATATCTTATGGATTCTCTCGGCTCTACAAGGTTCTACAAGATCCTACTCAAGTCGGGGGAAATCCTAGACCTTGAGTTCAAAATCTCACCCTCATATGGAAACATGTCTTGAGTTCAACAACTCAAAAGTATCACTAATCTGGAAACCACAAAGGTATCCCCTATTCCCGTCCTCTTCTACGTCTAGAAGTCGGCACAAGTCATGGATCCTTGTACTTACTTGGCGTACGAAATGGATTCGGATTGAAGGGTTATAAAGCTTACAATTGTCACTTCATGTGGGCCATAAACCACCACAAGTATCTACATATAAATATGTTCCATTCATACTACATGCGGGAATCAAACCTGCCAAGTAACCATGCGTACATTCTAGAGGAGCCCTTGGCTCATGAAACGACATCTCAGGGAAAAACGGTTTCGATTACGTGATTTCACTCAAAATGGAATGCATAAAACATTTCTAAGGTCATAATGCCTTTTCCATAAATAACACACCTAAACAGGTTCACACATATGTTCCATATAGTGTCTCACTCACCACTAGACCATTACTCAACTAAGATACTTCTCTAAGCATCGAACGTCCGAGCATCGCCATCTAGTTTCTATCAAATTCCTAGTCACAACTAGGTTCCACTATTGATAGGGTAAGTCTTCCTCACTTTACTTATCTCATTTTAATTAAGTAGTCTCCTGATTATTATTGGTTAGCATGCATACTCATATGACATATCACAAATACATAAATAACATTTTTAATCGGCATAAAATAAATAAATATTTTCCGTATCAATAATAATATTTTCTCCCACCATTGGATAGTACGTTGTCATATCTTTCCAACGATATAAAGTTTGCCTCAATTGGACACCCGATTAAAAAGTTATGAATTTTATAAGAAATATTATTTTTCAGAACACAACAGTGGTAACCGGTTACTACCGGGAGGGTAACTGATTACCAGTGTAAAATATGCGTAAAATCCCAATTTTTCAAAGGGTAACTGGTTACTACCAGGTGGGTAACCGATAACTGTTGTACCAGAAGCTGAAAAATGTGTGTTTTTCTCATATAAAACCCATCCAAACTCAATCAAAACATATTCAAATATAAAAACAAGTATCATCGGTGAATCCCACTAATAACCCGACTATACTACACGTTTTATAGCACATTTTAACCGTTAGAAACTTCCATTTCACAATTTATCGAAATCTAGCCTAAACTCTAGAACCCAATAAAAACTTCTAAAACAAAAATTTCTATATAGAACCCACCTCTAACTTGAAGAGGAGGAGTTGATGAAGATGAAGATTGATGAAGAAATGGAGATGATCCAAGCTCTTTCCATGAATTTTTTCCTCTTCTCCTAGGGTTTCCTTCTTCTTTCCTTCTTTCTCTTCTCTATTCCATTTCTTTCCTATTTCTTCTTCTTACTAACTTTCTATCTTTTAATAACAATTGAAACAATGTATATTATACTGATATACATTAGTTAGTAACAACCGATCCAAATTGAGGGTATCAAAAAATGTCTCTGAGTCACTTATATAATAAAACCTCTCAGTCAGATAATATTAACTATTAAATTTGAGTTCGTCAGTTGCTATAATTATTTAAGTTGAAAACTCTCAAAGCACACTTGAACCCTATTAATCTTAATTAATATTATCCAGAGCATTTATTAAAATACGGGATATTACACCGATCTTGGGGAATATTAAGTTGCAGGTCAATTGACCAATGTTGATATATGTTGTTGCATCGTTAAGTTGTTGTTTATGTTGTTGTTGTTGTATGTCATTCATAAGTTGCATACATTTGCATATTTTCAAGTGGGAGCGAATACTCAAATCAAGTTGGTATGGATTGGAAAAAATGTTTTTGTTTCCTCGATAAACTGACAAGATTTCAAGTTGGGAGTTTTACTCCAAATGGTACCACATACATATGCATAAGTTGAGTTGCATTTGAGTCGCATTATATACGTGTTGTTAATCGTTGTTGTGTGTAGTTGTATGTTGATGTTGCTTTTTGTGTGAAGTGGTGTGATCTTATGATTTCTCGTTTACGTATTGATTATCATACTCTTGCTTATATTGTTTGATATCTCACCCCCTTCTATTTTAATGTTGCCCTTATGTTGGTAACATGCAGGTAATCCAGAGTCGAGTACTAAGTAGCTTCGAGTTGATATTTGTCGCTCTGATACATAGTACTTCGGGGGGTATGAACACATTTCTTATCTAATATGTTGAATTATATTTTATTCGATGAATTTTTAAGTTGTTCATTTTTTAAGATTATGTTTGGAGTTGTTTATTTTGAAAACCAAGTTAAAGTAGCTTGATGTTAAAAACAAATGATGTTGTTTTAAAGTTGAAATTTTATGAATCCGTTGCATAGTTTTGAAGCATTTATATTAATGAAGTTTATGTTGTTTGGTTTTAAATTTGAAAAATGTGATATCCCATGTTTTTGGAGAATTTTTATAACTATGATTTAATTATAAAATCGGGTAGAAATGGGGTGTTACACACATCAATTTACCCTGATCCACCAACATAGAGAATTTCCTACTAAGTTCCTCTTCATCAATGCATAAGAGCAAGTTAGGGAGAATATCTCCTTGCCTCACTCATCTAGAGTAATAAAAAACCTTTAGCTTTACATTTATCATGAGTGATGATTTGGCTGAGTGTAGAATGGTAAGTATCTAATCTTAAAACTTTTGATCGAAATCGAATTGAATAAGAACTTTAGTAAGATATTGTCAATCTAAAGTATCAAAGGATTTTATGATATATATATTTAAAGACATACTACTTCCAAAATATTTCTTGTCCAACATATTAATGAATTATGAAGTAATCCCGATGCACTCATAAATATGTATGCCCCAAATGAGGCCTCTTTGGTGTTCTGAAACAATTTTAGGAGCTAAGATGACTAACCTGTCTGTAATTATCTTAGTGATGATTTTGAATAAAAACATTTCAAGTGAAAGAGGTCTATAATTCTCTATAAAATATGTTGTATGTTGTTTAGGTTTCAAAGTCACATTGACTTAATTGAGAGTAGGAAGGATCCAACATTTTTTAAAGAATTGATTAAATTAATTGATTACATCATTCCCTACTATATCCACATAGGCTTGGAAAAAACATCCCTCAAACCCATCAGGTACTGAAGCATATTTATCATCCATATTTTTCCTTACATTCATAATTTCCTCTAGCTTAGGTGTTCTAGTGAGATATTCATTATATGCATGAATTATTAGTTGTGGGATAGTTCTCTCCACCAAATCAGTATAACTGCAATTGTTTTTTGAACTAACAATTTTTTGTAGAAGTTAATATCATGGTTATCTAATTCAATGCCATCCTCTAAAAAATATTGACATTCCTCAGTCTAGTAATTTTTTTACTAGCATATCTCAATTTGATTGTGTTCTGAAAAAACTTTTTATTTCTATCTCCATCCTTAAACCACTTATTCCTTACCTTGTTCCACCAAAACTGATCCTGCATATGCAATTCCATATCTAACATAAGTTGCACATTTTTCCCTCCAATCCCAGATCATCATTGTAACCTGCATCATAATCAAGCTTTGTATCATGATAACTTTGTATGTAGCTTGAGTGACTTTAAGATGAATATTGCCAAATATATATATATATATATATATATATATATATATATATATATATATATATATATATATATATATATATATATATATATATATATTTCCATTTCTTAAGAATACATTTAAGATATCTCAATCTTATAAGATTAAAAAAAACATAGAGAAACCAACCACATAAGTATTCCAATTATTAGAATCTATTGTCTACATCTATCATCTAGAGTCCAAACCTTCATAAATTTGAATATTCTTTTTGAATCAAACCTACATTCTCAAAATGGGGAAGAATAAAATAATGGTCTAAGTGATTCTTGATCAAAGTGGAACAATTGACTGTGTTCCAATTATCTATCCAATTCTTATTACAAATGGCTCAATCAATCCTAAAATAAGAGTAAACATTGTAACACCCTAAATTCCCCGTATAATTTAATTGAAAAATCATAGTAAAAGAATACAACGAAAAATTAAGGTATTACTTTCAACGAACAATTGCTCTTTTCAAGACATGTAACATAAAACTAGAGTAAATCAAAATTTAATTCATTACGTAACAGAAGATAAATCATGTCAAATGTAAAAACATTAGTTTACTAAATCGTAAGGCGTATCTAAGATTCTTTAACAAAACAAATCAAATGTAAAGCATTCCCGACTCCCAATGTTGCATATCAGAGAAGACGCCACTAACGTAAAGCACCTCGTCTTCACCGACCACGAACTCTAACTACTCCTGATTACCTGCATGTTACCCACATGGAGGCAACATTCAAATATAAGGAAAAGTTTAAATTTACAATACTAAAAAGGTTATATAAATAAAAAAAATAAAAAAATAAAAGATTGATACATCATAAGATAAGTTAAATTGACAATATTATTGAAAAATAAAAATTGACAATATTAAAACATAAAAATAATAATGTTTGTAATACAAAAAATAATAAAAATAAGTTAAAAACAAAAAAAATATAACTCTAAGGTATATATAAGTTAAATATGATGGGTATATTAAAACAAAAAAATTGACAATATTAAACAATAAAAATTTTAATAGACAATAATAAAAAATTGTAAAAACAAATTTTTAAAAAACATATTAAAATTTTTTTTTCATTTTAAAATAAACCTATAATGTTAAGTAAATCTATTGACAAAGAAAAATAGAAATGTTTTAAAGATAAAAAGTATGTACTATTAATTATATAGTAGAAATGAATGTAAAAAATGAAAATACTAAAAAGAAACAGATAAATGATTTTAATATATAATGAAAAACTATAATGTAATTAATGTTACATAGAAAATGAGAGGAAACTAACAAACATCCATGATAATGTGTATATAAAAATATTAAAACTGTTCAACTAGTAAGAAATTATTATTACAACAATAACATCCATGACAACCATATTATAAAGAAAAGGAAATGAACAAAATAACATTCATGATAATAGTCTTAATATTAAGCAAGTTATTGTATACACATAATTTCGACACCATGGTTTTTAATAAATAAGAGCCTTAGCAGCTGGTAACTTCGTCAACTATTCTTCCACAAGTCACCATGATTCGACATTGAGGTTTCTCAGCACTCCTCATCTCATTCTGCTTGGAACAATGATGCACGTAGCTGTAAAGATATTCGACATATTAGGATCACTCTTTCTTCCAAACATGTCCAGAATCTTGAGAAGGTTTGTGATGATTTGGTTCGTGATACAACAAACGGATGTCTGTCGAAGGAGCGGTCGAGATACTAGCTAAAAGTTCTTCACATCACTACGAAGAAGTCTTCTTGTGTTTTCGACAAGGGATATGTAGGCAAGAATTCGACGAAGGAGACGTTATGACTTCATATTTGAAATTCAAATGAATTCTACGTGACGAGAAGATGCGTCGCTTCGCCAGTTAAAGAGCAGTTTTAATATGAATAACGACCTCGCTTGGTAGAAGATACATGGAGGATTCCTAGAGATTAGTAGCATGCAGAATGCCAAGTGGCGAATTCTTAGGAGTTGACCGTTATTCGACGGTTATTTTATTTGTATATAAATAGGATAACTTTGTTTTGTTTTAAGTGTATGAAATTCTGTACAACATTCCTATAAAAGTTACTCTAATACTCGTGTGTAAGAGAAAAGAGAATTATCTGGAAAATGTACGTGTAAACACCATTTATATTTCAGTTATAAAATTTAGATTTCCTTTATTCCTTGTTCAAGTTTATGCTTTCATTTGTTTTTCAAGCAATTTACTTTCAAGCAAATTTACATTCCAAAAATCCTTTAATGCGAACTTCAAGTTCTTTGTTAGTTTTATTATACAAACATATCCATACTTTGATATAAACAAGAATAATTTCATTAGAGATCGTTCGACAGACTCACAAAAACTAGTAAGACTCTTATATTAAGAAACAAACCCCAAGAATTTAGCACATGTGTCTTAGGACTTGTGTGGTTGGTCCTGCAAGTAACCCAATTCCAAGGAATTGGTAAACCAGTGGTTGTTCGCCAAAATCACAAGCGAACAAATTGTCACACCCAGTGGGACCAGTGCTAAAATACTAAAAAGATTCTTCTTAATCCAAAAAAGTGTTATTACGTTGTATGATTTTACGAAGCGATAAACTAGCCGTGATTGACGTAGAAAGAACTAGGCGAACTAGAGTAAGAAAAATGGCTAATCCTCCAGTAAATCCTAACGAAATTCCAGTTTCCAATGCTATTCCTTTGACAGGGGGAAATATGGAACCAATCCACGTTTCAGAAGGGGGAAATCCCTCATCATCTGGATCGATACCAGCAGTGTCTTTCTCTCATAATGCACCCAATTCCTCCAATATAGGACATTCGATGCCTATGGGTACCCCTCCCCCTGGAGGAAATAACTTTAGGCCATATCAAACAAATTTTTCAATACCTATGTTTGAAAGAGAACATCCTTATGGAATGCCAACTTTAGTGATGGCTAATTTACATAACGCAACACCTTTGTATTTTGATGCCATGGTTCACATGCCTTCACCATTACAAGGGTCAGGTTATGGTGGAAACGTTAGTAGACCAAACCAACCCCCACCAGGATTCCAAATGCCAGCAATTACAACTAATTCTGCGCAAGCAATACGTCAACAAATGGACGAAAGTAATCATGAAATGGTCCATAGGTTGACGCAACAAATGGGGGAAGTGTTTAACCCTATAATACAAAACACTACTCAAACTAATCAGATATTGGCAGCGCAAATGGTGCGTATTACTGAGTTCTTTGGAGTCCCTTAAATTCGACAGAGAGAACCTGTGATTCAGAAAACAGTAATCAATGTCGAAGAAGAACCAATAATAAATCAGAGACCTTTAGACAACCCTCAGGAAAATCCTAGAATCCAAGAAGAGGTTGTCGAACAACCTAGTGTCGAAGTCCCTATCCAACAAGAGCCTAGGAGGTTGATAGTTCAAAGAGGTCAAGACGCTGATGACATTTTACAACAGAGAATGTATTATAATAATCCACCCGCCGAAAACAATTTGGCAGTCATGGTCGAAAGAATAATGGCGCAAAATAGGGTAAACGTGGGGTTTCATAGGCGTAGTTACGCTTCCCCACTATCTGAATATGTTTTGCAACAAGAATTACCTCCAAGGTGGAAAATCCCCAAATTCACAAAATTTTCAGGGGATACTAGTGAATCCACCATAGAGCAGAAAGCGCGTTACTTGATCGAAGCGGGCGAAAAAGCACATAATGAAAATCTAAGGATGAAATATTTCCCAAGCTCTTTAACAAAAAATGCGTTCACTTGGTTTACATCCCTACCAGCAAATTCCATACATACATGGACTCAGTTGGAGAGATTGTTCCATGAACAATTCTACATGTGACAAACTAAAATAAGCCTGAAAGAATTAGCCAGCGTTAAAAGAAAATTCTCAGAGCCTATAGATGACTACCTTAACAGATTCAGACTGCTGAAAGCAAGATGTTTCAAGCAAGTACCAGAACAAGAATTGGTCGAAATGGCTGCAGGAGGTCTAGACTATTCCATAAGGAAGAAACTAGATACTCAATACTTAAGAGATATGGCACAGGATGGAAGGCTGAAGTACCATAATTTTCTGGGCTATAAAACTTCTCAATGTTTTCTTTTCAGGGATCTAGTTCAAAATGCAATTCAAGATAGAAGGCTGAAGTTTGGGGACAAGCCGAAGCAACAAATGAGGATTGACACCAATCCTATGTAGGTCGTGGAAGCCAACTATGTTGAACCATTCGACATGAATATGGTCGAAATGGAGAAGATGTATGATGATAGGTTCGAGATGATAGAAGCCACTAAAGGCTTCGACACACACGTTAACATGGTGGGGATTACTGAAGATCTCCCTATCCAGCCCAACGTGGAGGAACTGTCCAAAGACAAGCTAACCATGCCCGTATTGATCAAGGTTACTGATGATCTTGAGGTGAAGAACAATGTCAAGGACACCGAGGGTTTCGACATTCCAAAATAGGTTGAGACTACTGAGGGTCTTGACAACGCCACCAACGTTGAGATTACTGAAGATTTCAACAACCAGAACAAGGTTGAGGCCACTGAGGGTTTCGACCATTAAGACAAGACCAGGGTTATTGAAAGCTCTGAGTGTCTGAAGAAGGAAGCTACTGAAGGCTTCGACAAGAGAAACAACTTGGCTGAAGACGGAGTAATATGGGACACCTTGGGAGAGCCTAGCAGAAAGTTCGACTACCTGGTGAAATATACTGCTCCTTCCAGTGCCCATATCGACATCAACAAAATCCAACCAACAGGTTGGGAAGACATCCTTGAGAACACTGAGGAAAAATCTGATGTTTCCCTCAGCGTTGAGAAGAAAGCTACTGAAGGCCTCATCAATGAAGGCAAAACTGCTGAAGGTGCTGTTCCTGACCAAGCAAAAGAAGATGATACCGGGAACCTCACCAATGCTGTCGAGACTGCAAATGAGAGCACTGTAGAAGTCAGGGTGGAAACTGTCGAAGAAGCCCTCATCAAGAAGATGGATAAGCTGAGCATTGTTGGAGGATGTAAAATAGATATCAACATGGTAGAAGCCTCTCAAAAGAGAAAAGATAAGAGTGAAATGGAACTCCGTCGAGAGGAATACCAAAGGACAGCCTACCCAAAAGAAGATGAGAACTTGGCAAAATTCATTCAAAGATGTCAAAAGAAAAAGACTGAAATAATGCTATGTCCACGATGCAGCGCCATATTCGACAGAAAAGCATTAGCAAACTTGGAGGATATGGAAAAGACCAAAATAAGAGGAAATTGGGGGCCAAGGCCAGCAGTCGAAGCATGTAGATATGATCCAAGAAAAGGCAAGTATCACTTTCAGAATCCTGGGGGCAGATACTACAACACCTACAAACCGTCTGGAAAGGTACCTGATGATAGATGGGTGCAACCCATTAGAGATGCCCAAGGACCAAGAAAATGGAAGAATTTCGAAGTCCAAAGAGGATCTTCAGTCGAAATAAAGAAAGAAACTAGGAAATAGAAGCCAAGACCGTACCCCTCAGAGAATTATAAAGGAAAAACCCCATGTCAAAGTCTCAATGAAGGAGATTACAGAGGCAGAAAAGGGCTGAGAAAGAAGCAGCAAACGAACTCAACATCAAGAAGAAAGTCCCTGATAAAGACAAAGCAGAGTCTAGCAGAAACACTCAAGCAGCAGAGAAAGACAAACCTCACAAAAGGAACAACACCAACAGCATGTTGCAGTTGTCGAAGCTCGCCAACACAATATAAGAAGGTGATGAAGCAACTGACAACTGCGAGTCTGACGAAGAAGGTTCGTTCGACGTAATATGCAATGTAGTGTCATCCCTCCCTAGAGACTATGACAGGGTGATGGAAATCGAAGACGAAGAAGAGAACATGATAGACAGTACCGTGGGACCAAGGCCCGTGTATTATTACATCATGAATAATGGCTGTGTCAAAGAACAAAACGCCTTCTTTGAGAAGCCAGGAGAATCAATGAGGGGACATTTGAAACCTTTATTCATAAAAGGGAAGGTCAAAAATGTAGGCGTCAACAAAATATTAGTGGATGGGGGAGCTGCAATGAATCTAATGCCCCATTACATTCTAAGAAAAATTGGGAAAGATTACTCTGATGAAAATCCACACAACATGGTCATGTCGAACTATGAAGGAAAAGTGGGCACAACTATGGGTGTTATTCAAGTGGATCTGACAGTTGGCACTATCACCAGGGCTAACCACAATTTGCTGTTGGGAAGGGAGTGGATCCATGGAGTAGAAGCTATCCCTTCGTCCATGCATCAACGCATAGTCAGCTGGCGCCCTGATGGCATCATCGAAAACACCGAAGCAGACCAAAGCTACTTCATGACTGAAGTAAACAACGTAACCAGTTGAAGCTTCGACAGAAATCTGGCTCACATAGCTCCTTGCAACCTAGCTGAGTTCGATCTGAAGGCATCAGACAATGCCTATTGTTCCATGTACCTACATCCAACACATGGGTTTCAATGGGACAAGGAGGTGATTGGTGAACTAGGCCATGTATAGGGAACATCTAATGTAGAGCCAACTAGATGGGGTAACGAGTTTGATGATGACAATGAGTGAAGCATCAACATTGAATAGACTAACGACTTATATGGCCGAAAATAAATTGAAAGCGGCTCTATAAGTCGAAGTAAAATATATGGTTATCGAAGCCAATGAAGAAAATATAGACCCACCATGCCCTCACCAGGGAACTGATGGAGAAGATAAAGACAACCAGATAGGCGAATGGCAGGATCAAAAGCTTGACGCCATCTATGATGACGAAACTTTTGGATTCGAAAAAGACCCAATATCAACTAGCTTGAAGATGGTGGCACATGACCCTTTGGAAGAAATCAATCTAGGACTGGGGGCAGAAAAAAGACCAACCTATATAAGCGTTAATATGGACCCCCAGTTCAGAGTCGAATTAGTCCAGTTGCTGAAAGAGTTTAAAGACTGCTTCGCATGGGACTATAACGAAATGCCTGGCCTCGATAGAAGCCTAGTTGAACTAAAGCTTCCTATAATAGAGGGAAAGAAGCCTGTAAAGCAGACTCCAAGGCGGTTCGCACCAGAGGTCCTGTCAAAATTAAAAGAAAAGGTCGAAAGACTTCTCAAATGCAAGTTCGTTCGCCTAACCAGGTATGTCGAATGGATTGCAAATATTGTACCCGTGATAATGAAAAATGGCACATTGAGGGTGTGCATTGATTTTCGAGACTTGAATTCAGCCACCCCTAAGGATGAATATCCTATGCCAGTAGCAGAAATGTTAGTAGACTCTGCAGCATGCCATGAGTACCTAAGCATGCTAGATGGATACTCTGGCTACAATCAAATCTTCATTGCAGAGGAAGATGTTGCCAAAACAACCTTTCATTGTCCTGGAGCAATAGGGACTTAAGAATGGGTAGTTATGCCCTTTGGTTTAAAAAATGTTGGGACTACGTACCAAAGGGCCATGAATTCTATTTTTCATGATTTCATTGAAACATTCATGCAAGTATATATTGATGACATTGTAATAAAGTCTGTTTAAGGAAAACATCATTTAGACCATCTTCGACAATCCTTTGAAAGGATGAGAAAATTTGGTTTAAAGATGAATCCCCTCAAATGTGCATTTGGTGTGCATGCTGGAGATTTCCTAGGTTTTGTGGTCCACAAAAAAGGAATCGAAATAAACGCCAACAAAGATAAAGCAATAATGGAGGCAAAAGCGCCAACAACGAAGAAAGGATTGCAATCACTGCTGGGGAAAATTAATTTTCTAAGAAGATTCATTTCAAACCTCAGTGGGAAAACGCAAGCTTTCTCTCCTCTGCTTCGAATCAAAAAAGAAGACTTCATATGAGGGCAAGAGGAACAGGACGCCTTCGACAAGATCAAAGGATATCTAGCCAGTCCCCCAGTCTTGATGTCCCCTAGTAGAAAAAGAAGCATGAGGCTGTACATCTCAGCATCCGACAAGACCCTAGGAAGCATGCTGTGTCAGGAGGATGAAAATGGCGTCGAAAAAGCCATTTACTATCTCAGTAGAGTCTTAAACGATGCTGAAACTAGATATAGTTGTCGCTCCCATAGATTTGCATCCCGGTACAAGCGCGAACGGTCGGCGAAAGGAGGTGTGAGAACACACAGGAGTGAACTCACAGGAAAAGAAAGAATCGCCAGCTAGGCATTTTTATCCCGAAGGAAAGGTAATGCTGCATAAACCTAGAAAGATATGGATAAGACGGTTGCGAACCAGAGAGACTGAGAAAGGGGGTTGGTTACAACTTGGGAAGGTATTAGCACCCATATTGTCCGCCGTACTCGACGGGATCCACGCTTAAAAGATTTGTGTTTTAAAGGGGTAGTGTCAGTGCAATTTGTGTATCAAAGCTGGAAAGATGTACAGGTGTCAGTGTCAAAGAAAAGTGAAGTGTATAAGTGAACTGTCAGTGTAAGGAAAGAGTATGCTCATGATCATGAGGCTTAAAGATTAATTTCTGGAAGGAGGGGGGATGTACAGAGACTTTTGTTCGATAACTGTTAAGTTATGCCTACGTATCCTCTCGTGCAATGAGGAAGTCAGAACACCGTAGTTCGACCCAAAGAGACTGAAAGATAAGTTGACTTGTGAACTGCTTGCTTGTCTATGCTCAAGTGTATGACCTGTCTGGCTCAGGTGCAAACTGTCTTGCATTAGACGGGAGAAGCAAGTTCTCGTTTATGAGTGAATGAGATGAGAAAAGAATCCCGAAGGAGACGATTATTGTTTGTTTTTGTATTTTCAGTCTTTTATTGCTTTTGAGAATTTGTCATAAGTTAATGAGCTTAAGCCTAAACCAATGGATTTAGTAAACTCATCACATCTTCCCTCTGATTAGGGGTAATGAGAATACCTTAAGTGTGAAGTCAGGATCTCACACTTAATCACCATGATGTAGGATTAAGATCATTAACCTACTTGTGATTATTTAAATGTTTTTGTTGTTTTTGTTTAGTGTTAAGTAATGAGGTTAAGCCATAATCAAGGATTAAATAGACTCATTACACCATCCTAATAGAAGGATAATAGATGAGAATGTTTAAGCTGAGGAAAGCTCCTCAACTTAATCCATGATTAGGGATTAAACTCATGACAAAACAAAACCTTTATTAAGTGGATTTTAGTTAATGATATGATGAAGAAGTGATTTTTAGGGTTTGTAAGACAACTTGAGGGGGACTTGTCCATTAACATTAGGGTTAGTCCTTCTTAACCAATTAAGGAAGAATTAGAACCCTAATGCAAGGCCCAAGTTACAAGCTTGATGTCTTGATGATTATTAGATGAATTGATTAAAGGAGTTAAACACATTAAGGGTTTAACACTTAGGATTAAAGTTATACACTCCATCCTAATAGAAGGATGCAGGCATAAGCTTAATCATAAAGCCTTAAAACCTTTAGGGTTTAGTCCTTGATTATGAGATGAGAAGAGAAGACTCAATGAGACACAAAGGTAAAAAACTAAGTGGGGGACTAATAAAAACCCTAATCATTGTCATGCTTGGTTGTTCCTAAGGTTTGTGAGGTTTAAGAAAGAAATCTTCAGAGGAACCACCAGGAAGCAGATGAAAGTAGCAAAGAGAAGCAAAGTAACTTGCTTCATTTAAGAAGACAAGTCACTTGAAGAAAGAAAGTAAGATGGAGAAGAAAGAGCAAGCTCAATCTCAAATACAAAGATAAAATGCAGCAATGATGCATAAGAGAGATGAAAAGAAATTGTGAGATGTGAAGGCAAATTCACTTCTCAAAGTAACTTACCACCTGAAAAGTTAGTGAAAGAAATGCAATGCAATACAAAATGAAATGAAATGGCAAGATGCATACCAAAACCAGAAGCATATATGGGATGATAATGATGCTATGATATGATACAAACATGAGACAAGGCATGGGGATGATCATATGAACTTATGGATGCAAATGGAGCAAGTTTAGAACCATGAACACACATGAAAAGTTATGAAATGCAAATGACATACAACATGGCAAATACATGAAGCAATGATCAAACATGCTTTCAACATATCTTAAGATGTCTAATTAATCAAATGAATGCATAAAATGATCATGGCAAGTCAAGGTATGCAAGCAAATGTAAGATGAATGCAAAAGGAAGCCCAAATTAGGGTTTATGATCAATGCAACAAACAAAAACCAAAATCAGAAGCAAGCATCAAGATAAAAAATTGAAAATGCATTCAAGGGAACCCTAATCCTATACAAACTCACTGCCCAAAGGAGGGGTCCTAACTCTTAACCTAATTAGGGTTATGAATTTCCTAAGTTTTCTAGGGTTTTAGGGTACCTTGATAAGAAAAATGTCAAACAAAAGGAAAATGTAAGATCAAATCATGCCAATTTAATCCTACAAACTACATGCTAAACAAAATGCAATGCAAAAAGAATCAAAGTCCAACTCTCAATGGTTAGGCAGAAATGATTTTTTGAAGTTTGGATCAAAATAATGCCTTGAAATTGAATTAATTCCATGGAAAATTGTCAAAATGCATCAAGATCAAAAAAGAAATTTGGTTTGAGGGTTGGACAATGTTTCTAAATGTTTTTAAAGATTTCATGAATTTTTTTGGTGATTTTTAAATACCTAAAAGTATTTTTAATTAATTAATTCTCATGAATTAATTAAAAATAAACTTTTAAATGATTTAAAAATATTTTTTATGCAAAAAATAAAAATAAAAATGTTTTTGGTTTCTGGAATTAAATAAAAGTTTGTACAAAAAATTTCAGAATTTTTAAAATTGTTTTACTATTTTTAATTAAATGGACAAATTAAATGAAATAAAATGAAAAATAAAATGGATTAAATGGGTGGTAATCAGATCCAAGGGCCTAGGTTTGAAATGGCAGCGCGCGCGTTTGACTTGGCGCCACATCCAAGGGCTGGAATTCAAATTCGCTAATTAAATGATTAAGCCCTAATCCTGCCCTAATCACTCTCAGGCGACCGGAACACTGTTCCGGTCGTCTTCTCCGGCCAGCTCAACTCTCAATCTCTCTCAATATGCCATGAAATCATGCCAAACTCTCCAGAATCAATCATTAATCATCACTAAACCTAAACCCCACCCCAAAATCCATTCATTTCCACTGAATCATGAGAAACGAATCAAAACGGAAAACAACACAAAAATTTCAGAGATCAAATACATCCTACACACGCAACCATTTTCAATGATTCAAAGCTTAAAATGATCAGCACATCACATAGAATCAGTTTGTAACTCAAAACACGAGTTCTGGAAAAATGTTCTTGGATGATACCTGAGATGGAGCTTTCGATTCCAGAGCTTTCAGGCTGTTTCTTTGGCTCAAATCTACTCCACTGATCCTCCTAAGAAGCTTGCAAGGTTTGTTTGAAGTTTGCAATGGATGGTTTGAGAGATGGCAGGAGTTCTGTTCAATGGCAGGTGGTGATCGTGTTTTTGATTCTTTGAGTTTCAGGCTATGGTGAAGGGTGCTTTGTGACCAGGAAGGTGTATTGAGTTGATTGGTGAAGTTTGTTTGTGTGTTTGTGGCTTGTGCAAGCATTTTCGAATGCTCTTGCAAGATGAGGTGAAAATGAGAATGCTGTGCTATGGAGTGTTTCAGGCTTGTGTTCTTGTTGCTTTGGCTTGCTTTTGGCTTGTATAGACAACTGTGATTGGTCAGAAGAAGTGATGTGTGCTTTATTGATAGGTATGGCTCAAGTTGCCAAAATGTCAAAGTTGTGTAAGAGAGGTATGGGCTACTTTCTAGCCAAGGACAAAGGGTGTGTCCTGCGCAGCATGATGTGGGGAGATGCCTAGGATGGTTCAGCAAGCTAGCAAGCAAGTGGATGATAAACTATGATGAGTTTTGCAAGTTGGTTCACTTTTGCTTCTTATGAAAAATCTTGATCCATAGGCCACAAAAATGAATGATCCCTTGGCCCATTCTGATTTTTAAATGTTGTATGATCATGTTGTGAAGCTTAGAGGTCCATTTGATGACTTAATTTGCCTTGAGAAGTGAATTTGCAACTTTGCCTCTTTGGTAGAAACTTTGAAATTTTGTGATTTTTGCCAACTTTGACAAGCCATAACTTTTGATCCAAAATGAATTAGGTCATGTTCTTGTACTTTTTGAAAAGGGTATGATCCATTATACAACTTTCATGACCAAAGTTTTTCCATTTGAAGCTTTTTTGAATCAAAAAGCAAGGGTTGAAAAAGTTTCCCAAAATGGCAATTTCATTAAAAGTCAAACTTTCCCAAAAAGTCAACTTTACAAAAGACTTGAAATTCTTCAATTTTGTGAACTTCTAACATCTTATATGATCAAATAAAGATCATATACAATCAAAATGATGAAGAACACCCTTTGGTTGGGTCATTGGGGGCCTCAGATGCCCTGATTTTGCACTGACTTGCTTGAAAAGTCAACTCTTGATCAGATGACTTCCCCATGGAATTTCTTCATGAAAATTGATATGCATACTCCCTATACCATATAGAGACCAATAGAAACAAGAATGACCAAAAAATTTGGAGTTATGGCCTCTGAAACCAAAACCCTAATTCTAGATCATCTGTGCAGTCAAGCCTGGCTCTGCTTCCATGCCATTCTCAGTTCTTGTGATTTCTTGGCATTCTTGACTTTGAGGGGATATAATATGATGCTTGAACCTACATGGACCTATTTGAAGTGATTGATGACCTTTGGAGTGGCTCAAGAAGCCCTTGGGTTGCTCAGATCACAAACCCTAGATGCAGATGACTTAGAACCAATGCAGTGAATCAAAAATGTAATATGAGATGCCATGATTGAGCTTATGCATATGAAATGATCACAAGCCATGGTGTGAATGAGTGAGGGCAAATTTGGGGTGTTTACATCTTCCCCTATTCAAACATGAGTTAGCTGTGCAGGACGTAAGCAACGGCTTAACAGGCAAGCAAGATAACTTGTGGTTGAATACCAAAGACAGTCCAAAATTTGCACTCACAGAATGAAGAAGAAAAGGGATATAGATTGTAAAAGAAAATAAAGTATATTGCAAAGTGTGGGTGACGGAGGACGACCGCTGGGTAAAGAGCAATGACGGGGACGACCGACATGCTGGAAAAAGTGCGGGAAATAAAGCGATGACGGGGACGGCCGACATGCTGGGATAAAGTGCGAAAAAATAAAGCAATGACGGGGACGGCCGACATGCTGGGGATAAAAGGAATTATGATGGGGACGACCATCAAGTAAAGTTATAATATTCTCTGGGGATTAATGAAAAATGATGGGGACGGCCATCAAGTTCATGAAGTAAAGTAAGCAAACGATGGGGACGGCCATCGGGCTAAACTGATGAAGGACGATCATCAGGAAAAGGAAAAGGGACCACGACAGGGACGACCATCGGGTTAAAGAATAAATGAAATAAACAGATGATGAGGTACGGTCATCAAAGGTGAAGGACGATCACCTAGCAGGGGACGGCTGCTCTGTTGGGGATAAGATGAGGGACGGTCATCAAAGGTGGAGGACGACCACCTGGCATGGTACGGCTGCCAAAAATATCGCGACATAGGACGAATGCCGGATAAAGGGTCAACGATGGGGACGGCCATCGGACGAGCATGATGGAGGACGACCATCAAGAGGTGGAGGACGACCACCTAGCAGGGGACAGCTGCTCTCAAGGTTTATCATGACGTAGGACGAACGCCAGATAACAAGATCAACGATGGGGACGGCCATCGGATAAAATGATGAGGGACGGTCATCAAAAGGTGAAGGACGATCACCTAGCAGGGGACGGCTGCTAAATATCACGACATAGGACGAATGCCGGATAAAAGGTCAACGATGGGGACAGCCATCGGATGAGCATGATGGAGGACGACCATCAAGAGGTGAAGGACGATCACCTAGCAGGGGACGGCTGCTCTCAAAGTTTATCATGACACAGGACGAGTGTCAGATAAAAGAGAATTTGCTTTGTTGGCGATCTACTGGGGAATAGTAAACACGGACAAGTGTTTATCAAAGAAATAAAAGGTATAAGTGTTTGGATGTTTGTGTATAGATTAAAGATGCGGACGAGCATCCCTAAGACTGCGATACGGACGAGTATCGGGTAGAAACAAATACTGACACGTGTTCAGAGATGATGATACGGACGAGTATCAACTGGTTAACAGAGAACACGGACGAGTGTCGAATCTGCGGGGATATAAATGGTGTATACAAAATAAGGACGAGTATCTGTATAAGTATGAGTGGTGTATAGATGAGTGTTCAACCTGCTGGGGAGAGTGACACAGACGAGTGTCAAAAGGAGAAGAGTATATTATAAACAAATATCTGGTATACAAAGCGTTTATGTTACTGTGCTGGGGAAAATGACACGGACGGATGTCAAGGAATTGCATGTATATATATCTGTGAGTGCAAAGGGGATGTCTTTGGCTTTTTGCTGGGGATATAACACGGACGGGTGCCACAAAGAGTATATACTGATGTTTGGGAGTGTAAGGCAACTGTTTTAGCTTTAGCTCTCCGTTGGGGAATCTGGGTAGCAATCTATACGTTGTTGACAGATTGTCAAGTGTTTGGTTCAGAACATGGCTTATGATTATGCAATATGTTTGATTTTTGCCGTAATGCTCCGTATTAGACGGAATGCTACGCTCTGCGGGGTGAATATGATGCGAATGCTATGATTATGCAAGGATACCAAACCGGGATTCGGATCCCGTTGCTATGAAGATCTCTGGCCGATCTGGTTTGAAATGGGCATCCCAGCTGGGGATGAGATCATTGGTAGATCTGATGAGATGCATCTGTTTGGGGAAATGGGTCAATGATAGACCTATTCCAGTAGATGAGGGACCCAACTGGGGTTGGTAGAAGCTTTCTTCACTCTGTTGTGATTCCTTCCTGCGTTGCTCTTCTGGATAGAGGCTGAAACTCTGTGGGGAAGTGGTTCCCTGACTTTTGTACTTGGCTGAGGAGGGAGAATGATTGGCACCTCGGCTGGGAGAAGTGACAAGTGGCAACTCAGCTGAGGAGAAAACACTTTGGGTGCTAAGACTGAGTGAGTGTTGATTTTCCAGCTTGCTGGGGTAAAGCTTTTATGCCCCATGCTGCGCTTTTGGATACCTGCAATCTTGCAAAGATAGAGAAACACACAAGTAATCCCGAGGTATCCCTTACTGGATTCCGTCATAGGAGTTAGGCACTTCTGAGAATAAGTATATTCCCTGCAAGCACGTGTTTTTTTTATTTTTAAAGATAAGCATCTGTATTCATGCAATCAGTTTTTCTTAAGACATCAGACATTCTTTGCAAATAAAAATGTATAAGACGAAACATGACTGAAAATCTGCTTTTATTAATTCATGTGCCCTGAATCGGCAAGATACAGTCAAAGAAACATATCTCCTAAAATGAGGAGATTGTTATAAATTGAGAAACAAAAGGTGCTGGCAATGTTGACGACGCTTTGAGGAGCTTCCCCTTTGCTATGACTCGCATGACATTTGACGTTCTTCTCGTCTTGCTTTCTGAAGAAGGCTGATTCTGATAGAGGCTTGATCCTTTCGAAGCTTACCAAGTCGTAAGTGATACATACGAATTTAGTACGCAGTTGTTCGCTTATTCCCTTATTTTGCATGGATCGCCCTTTCGGGTTTTCAATCCATCGGGATACCCATTTTTGCCTGAGTTGTCCAATGCGTCTTTTCAACTCAGCGGGTGTACATTTTTTTGTTTATTTCCCTTATTTTTGTCCGAGTCTTTTATTCTGTTTTTGACTCGCCGGTATGCCCTATTTTTGCCTGGACTTACATTCTGTTTTTATGTCCAGTGGGTCATTTTATGCGAAGTATTTTTTAACTGCATCTGAATTCACAGGGGACGGGAAGTCTTCACTATCCATAGTGCTGAGCATCAGTGCTCCACCCGAGAAAACTTTCTTTACTACAAATGGTCCTTCATAATTTGGAGTCCACTTGCCCCTGTGGTCTGTATGAGGAGGGAGGATTCTTTTCAGCACAAGATCTCCTACTTGGTACTCTCGGTGCCTGACTTTCTGATCGAAGGCTTTCTTCATTCTTTTCTGATACAACTGTCCATGACAGATTGCTGCCAATCTTTTCTCTTCAATCAGACTCAGTTGTTCGTATCGGGATCGGACCCATTCTGCTTCGTTCAGCTTAACATCCATCAGTACCCGTAGGGAGGGTAATTCAACTTCAACTGGTAGGACTGCTTCCATACCATACACAAGCTGATACGGGGTTGCCCCAGTGGATGTTCTGATTGACGTGCGGTACCCATGCAAGGAAAATGGTAGCATTTCATGCCAGTCTTTGTAGGTGACTACCATCTTCTGCACAATCTTCTTGATATTCTTATTAGCTGCCTCAACAACGCCGTTCATCTTTGGCCTGTAAGGAGAAGAATTGTGGTGTTGGATCTTGAAGTCCCGGCATAGCTCTGCCATCATTTTGTTGTTTAAATTGGAACCATTATCAGTAATGATTCGCTCGGGAACTCCGTATCGACAGATGATATCTCTTTTCAGAAATCTGGCTACCACTTGCCTTGTAACATTTGCATAGGAAGCTGCTTCGACCCACTTGGTGAAGTAATCAATAGCAACCAGGATGAATCTGTAGCCGTTTGAAGCAGTCGGTTAAATCTTTCCAATCATATCAATGCCCCACATGGCAAAGGGCCAGGGTGAAGACATCACATTCAAAGGATTGGGAGGCATATGCACTTTATCCGCATAAATCTGGCATTTATGGCATTTTCTGGCATAGGCACAACAGTCGTCATCCATTGTGATCCAGTAATAACCTGATCTTAGCAATTTCTTGGCCATGGCATGCCCTCCAGCATGGGTACCAAAGGATCCTTCGTGCACCTCGTGCATCAACAAGTCTGCTTCTGTTCTATCAACGCATCTGAGGAGTACCATATCAAAGTTTCTCTTATACAGGGAACCATCAGCATTCAGGAAGAAACTACCAGCAAGCCTTCTTAGTGTCTTCTTATCATTGGAAGATGCCCCAGGTGGGTATGTTTGATCCTCCAAGAAGCATTTAATGTCGTGGAACTAAGGCTTATCATCTTTGACAACATCTGCTGCGAACACATATGCTGGTCTGTCATGTCTGGATACTGAAATTTGAGGTACAAAGTTGGCAGTTTGAACTTTGATCATGGACGAAATGGTAGCCAGAGCATCTGCAAACTGATTCTCGTCCCGAGGGATATACTCAAGCTTGACTGTTGTGAAGAAAGTCAATAATCTCCTTGTATAATCCCTGTAAGGTATTAGATGATCCTGGTGTGTGTACCATTTGCCGTTGGTTTGATTAACTACTAGAGCTGAATCTCCGAATACATTCAATGTCTTGATCCTGAGGTCAATGGCCTCCTCAAGACCCATAATGCAAGCTTCGTATTCAGCTTCGTTGTTAGTGCAGTTGAAAGTGAGTTTTGCCGAGAAAGGCATGTGACCTCCCTTAGGTGTAATGAGTACTGCACCAACACCACGACCATTCATGTTAACAGCCCCATCAAACATTATAGTCCATTCTTCTTCCGGGTCAGGCCCTTCAGTGTGAACAGGCTCTTCATGATCTTTTGCTTTTATGAACATGATGTCTTCATCAGGGAAGTCAAATCTCATAGGCTGGTAATCATCAATGGGTTGCTCAGCAAGATATTCAGACAATACACTGCCCTTGATGGCTTTCTGAGATGTGTACTGGATGTCATATTCTGTGAGAATCATTTGCCATCTTGCAACCCGTCCGGTAAGCGCTGGCTTCTCAAAAATATATTTGACTGGGTCCATTTTTGAGATCAACAAGGTAGTGTGGGTCAACATATACTGTCTCAGTCGGCGAGCAGCCCACGCTAAAGCACAACAAGTTTTCTCGAGCAGTGAATAACGTTGTTCACAGTCGGTAAACTTTTTGCTTAGGTAGTATATTGCATACTCTTTTCGACCAGACTCGTCATGCTGGCCCAACACACACCCCATTGACTCTTCTAAAACTGTCAAATACATGATTAGAGGTCTTCCTTCAACTGGAGGCATAAGGATTGGAGGCTCTTGTAAGTATTCCTTGATCTTGTCAAAGGCCTTCTGGCAGTCTTCGTTCCACCTGACCGTTTGTTCTTTTCTCAGTAGTTTGAACAAGGGTTCACAGGTTGCTGTAAGGTGAGATATGAACCGTGAAATGTAGTTCAATCGACCTAAGAACCCTCGAACTTCTTTTTCTGACTTTGGTGCAGGCATTTCTTGAATAGCTTTTACTTTATCAGGGTCAACTTCAATCCCCTTCTCGCTTACAATAAACCCCAGCAGCTTACCAGATCGCACCCCGAATGTGCATTTGTTGGGGTTTAACTTCAATTGGTACTTCCTCAGACGCTTGAATAGCTTTAGCAGATTCACCAGGTGGTCTTCTTCAGTGAGGGACTTGGCAATCATGTCATCCACATAAAATTCAATTTCCTTATGGATCATATCGTGGAATAATGTCACCATAGCCCGTTGATATGTTGCACCAGCATTCTTCAGTCCGAATGGCATCACCTCGTAACAGAACGTGCCCCAGGCTGTGATGAAGATTGTCTTCTCCATGTCTTCAGGTGACATCTTGATCTGATTATACCCTGAAAATCCGTCCATGAAGGAGAATACCGAGAACTGAGCCGTGTTATCCACCAATACATCGATGTGAGGTAATGGGAAATCATCTTTCGGGCTGGCTCTGTTCAGGTCCCGGTAGTCAACACACATTCTTACTTTGCCGTCTTTCTTAGGCACAGGTACTATATTAGCAACCCACGGTGGGTAGCTAGTCACAGCAAGGAACCCGGCGTCCCACTGCTTTTGTACCTCTTCTTTGATTTTCATTGCCATGTCTGGGCGAGTACGACGCAGTTTCTGTTTAACCAGCGGGCAATCTTCTCTTAAAGGCAGCTTGTGCATAACAATGTCGGTGTCCAACCCTGGCATATCTTGATAAGACCAAGCAAATACGTCCACATACTCTTGAAGCAGGTCAATTAGTTGTCTTTTCACTGAGTCTTGTAAGCAGGCCCCGATTTTAACTTCTTTCACATCTTCATCTGTACCAAGATTAATCGTCTCGACCTCCTCCTGATGAGGAGTGATAACCCTTTCCTCTTGTCTCAACAACCTGGCTAGCTCTTCAGGAAGCTCATATTCTTCTTCAACCCCTTCATCAGCTTGATTGATTGGATTGTCAAAGTCATACGAAGTCATAGCCGTGCTGTTGTCGGTGTGGTCTGGAAGGCACTCTCTGCAAGGGTTCAGTTTGTTCATTTTAGTGATTGATTTTAATCTTGCTTAGAAAAGTGAAATGAAGTTGTCATTTTGAAAACATTGCCATTTATTTTTTGTACAAAAAGAAAAATGGAAAAACAGTGAGCGGAAAAGAAAAAGACTCATTTGCAAAAGATGTCTGATATTTCATTGATTAATCTTGTTGCACAAAATTACAGATGGCCCGATTACAAAATGAGTCTTGTCATCTTGGGCAAGATGCAAAACTTGATGCATGCTTAAAATACAGGAAATAATAATTACTCTGCAGGAGTAACTCTTATAATTTCCTGGGAAGACCAGTTTGAGATATTGCTCCCCGGGACCTTTGGACGGATCCAACTCTCCAGGTTGCGGTCGCTTTCATCTTCGTCTTCCAAATTGTTCACAGCATCGGGGGTGAGCATCCCCCCACTGACAAAATTGGGCTCTTTAGCAGCCTCTGCTAGATCTTGTTGAGTTGGTTTGTAACCCAACCCAAATCTATCCTCTTTCTTCTCCACGGGCAGCAACTTGCCCCAGCCTTGAGCAGTCCCTTCTTCAACAACCTTCCGGGCTTGTTGATAAGATGTCATTGAGGTTCCAGGTACAGCGGATGCTTCATTTATGTTCAAGGCCTCAAACCCTTGACTCATAGTTTCGTGGATCTCTCCATCCATCTCAATGTATTTGTATGTAGCCAGATGGCTAACAAAAATATCTTCTTCTCCACAGATAGTAACGACTTGGCCCTCCCACTCGAATTTTAACTTCTGGTGAAGGGTAGACGTAACTGCGCCAGCGGCGTGAATCCAAGGTCTACCCAACAAACAGCTGTAGGCCGGCTGAATGTCCATCACGTAGAAGGTCGTTTTGAAAGTTTGTGGGCCAATCGTTATAGGCAACTCAATTTCCCCCAGAACTGATCTCTTAGAACCGTCAAAGGATCTCACTACTAAGTTGCTGGGACGTAATGCCAATCCTTCATACTCCAGCTTCACAAGGGCTTTTTTAGGTAAGACATTGAGGGATGACCCTGTGTCTACCAGTACATGGGAAAGAACTGCACCCTTACACTCCATGGTAATGTGCAAAGCCTTGTTGTGACTGTGGCCTTCCGTAGTCAAATCAGTGTTGGTAAATCCTAGTCCATGACTAGCGTTAACATTTCCAACCACAGCTTCCAACTGATTGACTGTAATCTCCTCTGGCACGTAAGCTGCGTGCAAGACTTTTAGTAGTGCATTCCGGTGAGCCTCGGAGCACATCAACAATGATAAAATGGAGATCTTAGAAGGTGTCTGGTGAAGCTGGTCCACTATCCTGTAATCACTTTTCTTGATGATTCTCATGAATTCATCAACCTCTTGATCAAAAGGGGTTTTCAAAGCTTCTTTAGTAATTTGCTCTTCTTGCACCATGCTCTTCCCTTTTGCCTTGGCAGCAGCTTCTGCTTCGGCATTGGGTCTTTGAATTTGCGGGGCAAAGAGACGTCCGCTTTGAGTGAAGCCTCTGCCTCCCCCCACATTGTCTATTTGTGGTGAAGAAGTTGATGATTCAAGAGTGATTTTCTGTCCTTCGCAGTATAGATCGGAGCCGTAATGCCAGGGGATGGCATTACTGCTTTCATAAGGTACTGGCCCAGGCACTGTGATAGTGACTGGACTGATAGCAGCTGCAGAAGGGACCATGATAGTATGTGGATCATAGTATATTGTGACTGGTGCTCTGACAGGAGTGGCGCTTTGTGAGTTGTAGGCAGAATCATTTGCAGGATCATAATAAATTGTAACCGTTGAGACACTTTCATTATTTGCTGTTGATGTTGTAGGAGATACTGTTGACTGGATGGATGTTAAAGTTGTAGAAGAGATGGTTGTTGATATTTGGTCCGTTGAAGTGACAGATGAATCATTTGTTGACGAGATTGAAGAATTGTTTGGAACAATTGTTGTTGCAGTTGTAGAAGACTCGGGAATTATTGTTAAGGAGATTGCTGGATTTGTAGGTATTGATGTTGTGATTTGAAGTAAGCCACTCTGGATGAGGCCATCTATGCCACTTCTCAAGTTATCACACCCATTTACCGAAATGTTGCAATAAACACATCCTAGCTCACACCCGGGGAACATCTGGCATTCAAGGAGTTGAGCTTTAATCTCTACCAAGGGTGTCCGAATCTTCCCCACACTAGTTATCAAGTAAGACGACTTGTCTTCCTCAATAGCATTGATTCTGGGTCCTCCGTGGTTTGGCATAGGATTTTTACTGACATTTGGTGGAGGTGCAAAGTTTAGAGCTTTGGAATCCACTAGATCCTGTACTTTCATGTGCAACGCTCTGCACTTTTCTGTACTGTGGCCAGGTGCATTTGAGTGAAAAGCACATCTGGCGCTGGCGTCGTAATTTCTGGGCAGACTGGCAGGATCTGGAGGTGCCAAAGTCCTTAGCTCAACCAGGTTAAGTTTCAGGAGTTGTGGCAATAATGTGGCATAAGGCATAGGGATCGGATCGATCACCCTATTGGCCTGAGATGGTCTCTGTTGAAATGGTCTCTGCTGATTATTGTTGTTGGTGTTGTTGTTGTTATAATTTCTCTGAGGTGGATATTGAGCTTGTTGCTGGTAGTGAGATTGCTACTGTGGTTGGTAGGCTGGTTGTGGATGAATTGGAGTGGGAATGGTGACAGCTGCCACGGACCTATGAACATATTGGGGTCTGCCCCTGCTGGTATGGATAGCATTAGTCTCACCAGTTCTTCTTGGGCCCACAAAAGGCTTTCTTCGGTTGCTGGAAGAGCTTGCACCGTTGTCAGAAATTTTGCCCATCTTCAATAGGCTCTCAATTCTTTCTCCAGCTATAACTACATCCACAAAGCTGGTAGAAGAAAAGGCAGCTAGCCTGTCAATGTATGTTCCTTGGAGGGTGTTCATAAACATATCTGCCATCTCCCTCTCCGACATAGGTGGCTGGACAGCAGCAGCAAGTTGTCTCCACCTCTGGGCGTACTCCCGGAAGCTTTCTCTGGATGATTGTGACATTCCCATCAGGAGGGTCCTGTTGGGAGCCATATCCAAGTTATACTGGTATTGTCTAACGAAGGCCTCAGCCAAGTCCTTCCAGCACCTGATGGTTGCTCTAGTCAAGTGAGAGTACCATTCCCTTGAAGCTCCTGTTAAGCTATCTTCGAAATAAAACATCCATAGCTTTTCATCCGTGGTATATGCCTTCAGCCTCCCCAGAAAGGATTGTAAGTGGGTCCGTGGACAGGAAGTCCCGTTGTACTTCTCAAAGCACGGTGGTTTAAATTTGTGGGGAATCCTGACCCCGTCCACTAAGCCCATGTCCATAACATCAAAACCCAAAGAGTTTTGAGACTCCAAGGATCTTAATTTTTCAGCAATTTCATCCAGCCTTCTGTCATAAGCCTCATCCCCAGCTCCCATCACTGTGAACTGATCTTCCTGGGGGTCTTCTTGGAGTACTCTGCCTGTAGTAGCATTCCCTTGTGCATTAGCAGGGATATTGATCTCTGGATGAAGGTGGGGTCCAAATACAGGTGGGTTGATATGAGGCTGAACCCTCTCATTGTTGCTTGTTCCACCAGTCCCTAGATGGGGGTCTTCCTGAGTCTGCCTTTCTACTAAAGCCCTCAATATCTCTTGGCTTTGAGCTAAACCATTCATCACCTCCATAAATTGTGTCATCTGATTCCTCATTTCAAGTCTCTCATTGGCCATTTGAGCCTTGACCTCTGTAAGGTCCTGTTGTACCTGGTCCATCTGTATACCCGGAAGGTTGTTGCGGGTTGGATATCTGTGTGGACGGTTGAGTGGGAACACCCGACGTCGAGCAATAGTTCCTGAAGTCACAACAGAGTTAGTAACAAAAACAAAACAAAACCTACAAAACAAACAAAGGTCAGTATGCAATGCAGTATGCTTATTTTTTTCCAAGGTATCCGGCTTGGCACTTGGTTTTGACCTTTCCAGACCCTTGAAGATGCTGTTGATGTTGCTTGAAAAATTCAGATAAAACAAACCAACACATATATTACAAAAAAGTAACTGATACATAGTTTGTTTCTTTTTACAATACATGCCCTCTGAGGGGTCAAAATACAACACAAAAAGGGAAAAGTACAATGAAATGAAAGCAACAACAAGCAAAAGTCAGACACTAAGACCAAACTCATCCTCCTGAACTTCCTTTAGAAGTGCTTCAGTCACAGGATCAGCTGGACGCTCTGTAAGGTTCCTGATAAGGAGATTCCTGGTAGTAACAGCTGCAGTTAGCTTCTTGTGTCGACTCTGGTCCTTTGACCTCTTCACACCAGCTCTAATCTTCAACTCTGAGGTCTCTCTCTGGGCTGCTAGCAGGGCTTCCTGTTGCTCTTTTGCACTAGCCTCCAACTGCTCAATCTTGTCCTGAGTCCTCTTATCCTCCTGAGTACGAGCTTCGGTGATCCTGACCCACCTAGCTTGACTCTCCTTCAGATACAAATCAGTCCTGGCCTTCTGGAACTGAGCCTCCTTGCAGGCATTCTTCAAAATCTGTTCTCCAGCCCTAGACTTCTTGATGTAATCCTCTGACTTCTCAATCCTGGCTAGATGCTCCACCTTTAGCTTTTCTAACCTTTCAATGTCCAAGCGACCATCACTCCTCTCCCAGAGGGTCTTCTGTAGAGCTTGAGTCAACTTCTCATTTCTCTCTTTCAAATTCTCAAACTCCTCTAAGCTGACAGTGGCAGGAGGTGCTGTGGATGGCCCTGGTGCATCCTCAATGGTGAAGGGCATCCCAGAAATTTGTACCCTGGCATGAGACCACTCATAGTACTGGGCTGAGGCCACATTGTTGCATTTCCCCAGAATGGTTATTCCCTTGGTCTGAACATTGTCCCAAGCCCAGGATGCTTGCCTGACAATAGCCAGATTAGGCTTAATCTCACAATAAAGGGTCTCAGCCAAATCTTGTGCTCTAGGAGGATGGACCAATGCATAGCCCAATTGTCTTTTGAATAGCAGAGGGTTGTAGTTGATGCAACCCTTCACTCCTATCAGAGGTACATTGGGGAACTGCCCACAACTAGTAATGATGTCCCTGCCCTTGGTGCTCTGAGTGCACCACCTGATGTCAGCTGAGGTCAAAGCAATGAGTCTTCTAGCCCAATTCTTTGGCTGGTCAGGATTCAAGAATGCATCAGTCTTGGGCAAGTGCTTGAGCAGCCACAGGGGAGCACAGCACCTCACCAATCTTCCTCTTTGCTTTTCATTCCTTTGGTGAACAGAGTAGTAGAAATCTCCCAGTAAGGTGGGTACTGGGTTCCTCAGAATGAAAAGGTGAATTGCATTCTTGCTAAAAAACTTAGGCTCATCTGCAAATAATATGACCCCATATATGCTAAGGGCCAATAATGCACAGACTGCCTTCCATTCTCCTGAGGAGGCCTTCAGGATGGCCTGAGAAGTCAAGAAATCCAAATGTAGGCCAGAGATTCCAGCCTTAGTAGTCATATTCTGCCCAATCAGAGAGGGTTCCAGATACAATGCTCTTGCCAACTCTTCATTACTAGGAAAAGCCATCTCAGGGTTGAAGGGGACTCCACCCCTGACAGGTACACCAACCAATGATGAATACTCCTCTAATAAAGGCCCCAACTGAAAATCCTGAAAAGTGAAGCACCTCATAGGGGGATCATAGAACTGCAGGCAAGTATGAATCAAGCTCCTCTGGGAAGGGTCCAAATCCATAACCACATCAAGGATGCCTCCATAGTGTTCTCTGAATGGTGGTATATGGTCTGGAGTAATCAAGGTCTGGATCTTCCTGATGTCAGCTAGCTCAGGCTGAAAGAAATGGTAGGAGATATTGCTCTTCTTGGGTGCCATGTTGCTGAAGAAGAGCTGAGACAGATGCTGATGATGGAGAATAACACTGAAGACGGGCCACTGACAGGAAGATGCTGGTGATAACAGTAGCTGAAGCAGGTAGGTCTATGCAGATAAAGGGGTCAAAACCAAGCCAAAATATAGTATGGACACCCTGAAAAACAAATAAGCAAATGTTAAATGATGCAATGATGATGTATGCAAATGATATGCAAGGGTTTGTGATCAAGCCGGATCTGATTACTGCCTTGATATAAGTCCATGTATGGTTCAAGAAATCCAGATGGAGATTCATAAGTCCAGTAACCAAGGTGGGGGACTCAAATAAAGATTCACATGTCTAGGGTTAAAATCACAAGAACTGTCCCAAAATGGAGTATTCTTAATCCAAGCAAAGTAACAGGGTATGCTGAGGTCAAGGGTACCTGCAAACCTGTAAACAGCCCAACCCCCTCACAGGTGGTGTTCTAAAACAAGGATCCTCAGACTTGGGTCAGTTATGAGAAGTGTAAACACTTCTAACCCGGAGGTACAGTGTTTACAATAACCATAAAAGATCCTCCTCTAATTCACCTCAGTTTCTGAAGGTCATAATAAAGGTCATCCAGACTTAGCAGGCTTCCCAGATAGCCCTAGCACTACAGGAAATCTGTAGCACAGAGTTCTCAAGAAGAAACCCATATCCGAACCGTGTTTCATATTCCCGCACCAGACCGAAATGGAATGGGAAAGAAAATGAACCACTCTAGCCTAGGTGTCACTCAGGTCCCAGGTATAGGACCTTAACTCTCAATAGAACCCCACCCACCAAAGCAACAAAACCAGATCCAGCCAGAACAGTATGATATATGTAAAGCTATAAAGAAAGCAGTAAACAAAACTGTGCATAAAGCAATAAAAGCAACTATATAAACACAATTAGCACATAACATCCCAGTAAACACAAATCAAACAAGCGCTAGGAGGAACCCACAAAAAGAACCAGAAGCCCTGGTTACAGTATAAGGCATCCCCGGCAGAGTCGCCAAGCTGTCGCTCCCAAAGATTTGCATCCCGGTACAAGCGCGAACGGTCGGCGAAAGGAGGTGTGAGAACACACAGGAGTGAACTCACAGGAAAAGAAAGAGTCGCCAGCTAGGCATTTTTATCCCGAAGGAAAGGTAATGCTGCATAAACCTAGAAAGATATGGATAAGATGGTTGCGAACCAGAGAGACTGAGAAAGGGGGTTGGTTACAACCTGGGAAGGTATTAGCACCCAGATTGTCCGCCGTACTCGACGGGATCCACGCTTAAAAGATTTGTGTTTTAAAGGGGTAGTGTCAGTGCAATTTGTGTATCAAAGCTGGAAAGATGTACAGGTGTCAGTGTCAAAGAAAAGTGAAGTGTATAAGTGAACTGTCAGTGTAAGGAAAGAGTATGCTCATGATCATGAGGCTTAAAGATTAATTGCTGGAAGGAGGGGGGATGTACAGAGACTTTTGTTCGATAACTGTTAAGTTATGCCTACGTATCCTCTCGTGCAATGAGGAAGTCAGAACACCGTAGTTCGACCCAAAGAGACTGAAAGATAAGTTGACTTGTGACCTGCTTGCTTGTCTATGCTCAAGTGTATGACCTGTCTGGCTCAGGTGCAAATTGTCTTGCATTAGACGGGAGAAGCAAGTTCTTGTTTATGAGTGAATGAGATGAGAAAAGAATCCCGAAGGAGACGATTATTGTTTGTTTTTGTATTTTCAGTCTTTTATTGCTTTTGAGAATTTGTCATAAGTTAATGAGCTTAAGCCTAAACCAATGGATTTAGTAAACTCATCACATCTTCCCTCTGATTAGGGGTAATGAGAATACCTTAAGTGTGAAGTCAGGATCTCACACTTAATCACCATGATGTAGGATTAAGATCATTAACCTACTTGTGATTATTTAAATGTTTTTGTTTAGTGTTAAGTAATGAGGTTAAGCCATAATCAAGGATTAACCAGACTCATTACACCATCCTAATAGAAGGATAATAGATGAGAATGTTTAAGCTGAGGAAAGCTCCTCAACTTAATCCATGATTAGGGATTAAACTCATGACAAAACAAAACCTTTATTAAGTGGATTTTAGTTAATGATATGATGAAGAAGTGATTTTTAGGGTTTGTAAGACAACTTGAGGGGGACTTGTCCATTAACATTAGGGTTAGTCCTTCTTAACCAATTAAGGAAGAATTAGAACCCTAATGCAAGGCCCAAGTTACAAGCTTGATGTCTTGATGATTATTAGATGAATTGATTAAAGGAGTTAAACACATTAAGGTTTTAACACTTAGGATTAAAGTTATACACTCCATCCTAATAGAAGGATGCAGGCATAAGCTTAATCATAAAGCCTTAAAACCTTTAGGGTTTAGTCCTTGATTATGAGATGAGAAGAGAAGACTCAATGAGACACAAAGGTAAAAAACTAAGTGGGGGACTAATCAAAACCCTAATCATTGTCATGCTTGGTTGTTCCTAAGGTTTGTGAGGTTTAAGAAAGAAATCTTCAGAGGAACCACCAGGAAGCAAATGAAAGTAGCAAAGAGAAGCAAAGTAACTTGCTTCATTTAAGAAGACAAGTCACTTGAAGAAAGAAAGTAAGATGGAGAAGAAAGAGCAAGCTCAATCTCAAACACAAAGATAAAATGCAGCAATGATGCATAAGAGAGATGAAAAGAAATTGTGAGATGTGAAGGCAAATTCACTTCTCAAAGTAACTTACCACCTGAAAAGTTAGTGAAAGAAATGCAATGCAATACAAAATGAAATGAAATGGCAAGATGCATACCAAAACCAGAAGCATATATGGGATGATAATGATGCTATGAGATGATACAAACATGAGACAAGGCATGGGGATGATCATATGAACTTTTGGATGCAAATGGAGCAAGTTTAGAACCATGAACACACATGAAAAGTTATGAAATGCAAATGACATACAACATGGCAAATACATGAAGCAATGATCAAACATGCTTTCAACATATCTTAAGATGTCTAATTAATCAAATGAATGCATAAAATGATCATGGCAAGTCAAGGTATGCAAGCAAATGTAAGATGAATGCAAAAGGAAGCCCAAATTAGGGTTTATGATCAATGCAACAAACAAAAACCAAAATCAGAAGCAAGCATCAAGCTAAAAAATTGAAAATGCATTCAAGGGAACCCTAATCCTATACAAACTCACTGCCCAAAGGAGGGGTCCTAACTCTTAACCTAATTAGGGTTATGAATTTCCTAAGTTTTCTAGGGTTTTAGGGTACCTTGATAAGAAAAATGTCAAACAAAAGGAAAATGTAAGATCAAATCATGCCAATTTAATCCTACAAACTACATGCTAAACAAAATGCAATGCAAAAAGAATCAAAGTCCAACTCTCAATGGTTAGGCAGAAATGATTTTTTGAAGTTTGGATCAAAATAATGCCTTGAAATTGAATTAATTCCATGGAAAATTGTCAAAATGCATCAAGATCAAAAAAGAAATTTGGTTTGAGGGTTGGACAATGTTTCTAAATGTTTTTAAAGATTTCATGAATTTTTTTGGTGATTTTTAAATACCTAAAAGTATTTTTAATTAATTAATTCTCATGAATTAATTAAAAATAAACTTTTAAATGATTTAAAAATATTTTTTATGCAAAAAATAAAAATAAAAATGTTTTTGGTTTCTGGAATTAAATAAAAGTTTGTACAAAAAATTTCAGAATTTTTAAAATTGTTTTACTATTTTTAATTAAATGGACAAATTAAATGAAATAAAATGAAAAATAAAATGGATTAAATGGGTGGTAATCAGATCCAAGGGCCTAGGTTTGAAATGGCAGCGCGCGCGTTTGACTTGGCGCCACATCCAAGGGCTGGAATTCAAATTCGCTAATTAAATGATTAAGCCCTAATCCTGCCCTAATCACTCTCAGGCGACCGGAACACTGTTCCGGTCGTCTTCTCCGGCCAGCTCAACTCTCAATCTCTCTCAATATGCCATGAAATCATGCCAAACTCTCCAGAATCAATCATTAATCATCACTAAACCTAAACCCCACCCCAAAATCCATTCATTTCCACTGAATCATGAGAAACGAATCAAAACGGAAAACAACACAAAAATTTCAGAGATCAAATACATCCTACACACGCAACCATTTTCAATGATTCAAAGCTTAAAATGATCAGCACATCACATAGAATCAGTTTGTAACTCAAAACACGAGTTCTGGAAAAATGTTCTTGGATGATACCTGAGATGGAGCTTTCGATTCCAGAGCTTTCAGGCTGTTTCTTTGGCTCAAATCTACTCCACTGATCCTCCTAAGAAGCTTGCAAGGTTTGTTTGAAGTTTGCAATGGCTGGTTTGAGAGATGGCAGGAGTTCTGTTCAATGGCAGGTGGTGATCGTGTTTTTGATTCTTTGAGTTTCAGGCTATGGTGAAGGGTGCTTTGTGACCAGGAAGGTGTATTGAGTTGATTGGTGAAGTTTGTTTATGTGTTTGTGGCTTGTGCAAGCAGTTTCGAATGCTCTTGCAAGATGAGGTGAAAATGAGAATGTTGTGCTATGGAGTGTTTCAGGCTTGTGTTCTTGTTGCTTTGGCATGCTTTTGGCTTGTATAGACAACTGTGATTGGTCAGAAGAAGTGATGTGTGCTTTATTGATAGGTATGGCTCAAGTTGCCAAAATGTCAAAGTTGTGTAAGAGAGGTATGGGCTACTTTCTAGCCAAGGACAAAGGGTGTGTCCTGCGCAGCATGATGTGGGGAGATGCCTAGGATGGTTCAGCAAGCTAGCAAGCAAGTGGATGATAAACTATGATGAGTTTTGCAAGTTGGTTCACTTTTGCTTCTTATGAAAAATCTTGATCCATAGGCCACAAAAATGAATGATCCCTTGGCCCATTCTGATTTTTAAATGTTGTATGATCATGTTGTGAAGTTTAGAGGTCCATTTGATGACTTAATTTGCCTTGAGAAGTGAATTTGCAACTTTGCCTCTTTGGTAGAAACTTTGAAATTTTGTGATTTTTGCCAACTTTGACAAGCCATAACTTTTGATCCAAAATGAATTAGGTCATGTTTTTGTACTTTTTGAAAAGGGAATGATCCATTATACAACTTTCATGACCAAAGTTTTTCCATTTGAAGCTTTTTTGAATCAAAAAGCAAGGGTTGAAAAAGTTTCCCAAAATGGCAATTTCATTAAAAGTCAAACTTTCCCAAAAAGTCAACATTACAAAAGACTTGAAATTCTTCAATTTTGTGAACTTCTAACATCTTCTATGATCAAATAAAGATCATATACAATCAAAATTATGAAGAACACCCTTTGGTTGGGTCATTGGGGGCCTCAGATGCCCTGATTTTGCACTGACTTGCTTGAAAAGTCAACTCCCTATCAGATGACTTCCCCATGGAATTTCTTCATGAAAATTGATATGCATACTCCCTATACCATATAGAGACCAATAGAAACAATAATGACCAAAAAATTTGGAGTTATGGCCTCTGAAACCAAAACCCTAATTCTAGGTCATCTGTGCAGTCAAGCCTGGCTCTGCTTCCATGCCATTCTCAGTTCTTGTGATTTCTTGGCATTCTTGACTTTGAGGGGATATAATATGATGCTTGAACCTACATGGACCTCTTTGAAGTGATTGATGACCTTTGGAGTGGCTCAAGAAGCCCTTGGGTTGCTCAGATCACAAACCCTAGATGCAGATGACTTAGAACCAATGCAGTGAATCAAAAATGTAATATGAGATGCCATGATTGAGCTTATGCATATGAAATGATCACAAGCCATGGTGTGAATGAGTGAGGGAAAATTTGGGGTGTTTACAATAGTATAATAGAAAAATTATGTTTATGTGTGTATTTTTCTTGTAGAAAATTAAAGCAATATATAAAGCCAGTTGATGTATTTGTATCATCCCATTTTGACGTAATAAAATATATGCTGTCTAAATCCATTTTACATAGTCGAATTGGGAAGTGGGCTCTAGAATTAACTGATTATTCCTTGAAATATCTACCTTTAAAGACTGTAAAAGGACAAGTGGTGGTTGACTTTATAGTTGACCACTCCATAGACGAAAATGAAATAAAATACGTCGAATTACAGCCATGGAGATTATATTTTGACGGTTCCAGCCACAAGAATGGTGCCGGTATTGGAATATTAATTATTTCTCCTAATAAAATTCCAACAAAATTCAAGTACAGGGTCGAATACCCATGTTCAAACAACGAAGCTGAATATGAAGCTTTAATTGCTGGACTTGAAATGTTGTTGGAATTGGGGGAAACAAGAGTCAAAATAATGTGCGACTCATAACTAGTAATAAAACAACTGACCAAAGAATACAAATGTGTCAAAGAAAATCTGATTATGTACTTCGTTATAGCCAATAGACTCCTCAAAGAATTCGACATTGTGGCCTTTAAACATATTCCTAGAATAAAAAATCAAGAGGCCAATGACTTGGCTCAAATTGCATCAGGTTACAAAGTGTCGAATGAAAAACTGGAGAGTACTATTGAAGTAAGGAGAAGGGTTATATCAACCAAATTATCCCCATCAGATTTGGAAGCGATAAAACTTGGTTATGGAGATGACAAAAGCTTTGAAATCTTTAACATAGATAATTCAGAGACGGAAGATTGGAGAAAACTCATCAAAGAGTATCTACAAGACCCAAACCAAAAGGTGGAAAGAAAAGTAAGATATAGAGCTCTAAGCTACGTACTCTTTGGAAATGAATTACTTAAGAAGACCGCAGAGGGAGTTTTGCTAAGATGCTTGGGCGAAGAAGAATCTTACATAGCATTGTCGAATGTACATAGTGGTACATGTGGTGCACACCAAGCAGGGCATAAGATGAAATGGTTGTTATTTAGACAAGGTTTATATTGGCTAACCATGCTAAAAGATTGTGTCGAATTCGCAAAGGGTTGCCAAGAATGCCAAGTCTATGCAGGTATACCACATGTCCCTGCGAGCGAATTGTATTCGATTATAAATCCTTGACCATTCAGAGGTTGGGCTTTAGATTTAATTGGAGAAATTCAACCAGCTTCATCGAAAGGACAAAAATACATTTTAGTAGGAGTTGATTACTTTACTAAATGGATCGAAGCCATACCATTGGTGAATGTGGATCAGGAGGCAATCATAGAGTTTATCCAAAAATATATAATTTATAGATTTGGAATACCGAAAACAATAACCACTAACCAAGGGTTTGTGTTTACTGGTAGAACTATGTAAGCTTTTTCAAAAGAGATGGGTTTTAAGTTATTAACCTCTACACTCTATTATGCCCAGGAAAATGGACAAGTCGAAGCAGCAAATAAGGTGGTAATAAATTTGATCAAGAAGCATGTAGGTAAAAAGCCTAGAAACTGGCATAAAACCTTAGATCAGATTTTATGGGCTTGTCGAACGTCACCCAAAGAAGCCACTAACTATACTCCATTTAAATTTACATATGGACATGATGCAGTGCTTCCATTCGAAATCTACTTACAGTCCATACGTGTTCAAAGACATCATGAAATTCCTTCAGAGATATATTGGAGCATGATGATGGACGGATTGGTGGATTTAGACGAAGAAAGGTTACGCGCATTAGACATGATAAGAAGGAAAAAAGGAAGAGTTGAAAAATCTTACAATAAGATAGTAAAGTCAAAAATCCTTTGTGTAGGTGATTTAGTTTGGAAGGTAATACTTCCCATGGATCGAAAAGACAGATTAATGGGAAAGTGGTCCCCCAAATGGGAGAGCCCTTTCAAAATTTTAAGCGTTTTTCCGAATGGTGCTTACGAAGTCGAAGAAATAGGAAAAGACGAAAGAATATTAAAAATAAATGGTAAATACTTGAAAAAATATAAACCAACTCTACAAGAAGTAAAAATAAATGTAGAATAATTATATTAAGTACTTCGCCAAATAAGCGATATTGAAGTCATTACAAGAAGTGACTTCTAGGGCTACTAAACAAAAGAAAATGCATATCCTATTTTCTATTGCATGTTCTAGTTCTAAAGGAAAGACTCCTTAAGCTCTATGAACTTCCTCTTCTGGACCGAGATTCGACAATCACACAGACTCTTATTGTAAGAAATTTCGTCAATCTCTTTGCCTAGTTGCTGAGCCCTATCTGCGTGATGAAGCCCCACCTTGATTTCTTATTCAATTTCTTCACTCTTGGGTTGTTTAAGATCTTTCTTGCGCTTCCTTTTCTTGAGCAATCTTGATTTTGAGCTGGGCTATCTGTTCCTCGAAGTCTTGAATGTTTTTGTCACATTCAGCCACTTCTTTGGAATAAGTCTCAGAGAGTTTTGACAACTCTGAAACCTTCTCAATCGAAGCTGCCACAACGTCCCACTCAACAGTCTGGGTGTCAGTTATTTTGGAGATCAATTGGACATACTCCCTTCGACGGTTGAGATCTCCACTTGCTACATCAATTATCTGAGCAAGCTCCATTACTAGACGAGTTTCATCAGCACTGGCCTCCAAGACATTCACTTTTTTAAGGAGCTTTTTCAGTTCAGATTGTTGGGTGGGATCCTCCTCCAAAATTTTGAACAAATCAACACGAAGCACTTTTTACTTAACTTCAGCCATGATGGAGCTGAGAGTTGTAACCTCAGAAGTAGCCCCAGAGGTAGTCGAACTGCTGGAGGAGTCTTGGAAGTTGTAGCGGTTGCTGAGCATGGCCTTCAAATACTCCAAAGGCTTCCTTGTTTTCAGGTTCTCAAGCTCCTCACGAGAGAAGATAGTCGTACCAGAAGATGAAGGATTGCTCTGTAATGGATCAGGAATGATGTGAGTGCTAGGCCCAACCTCCTTTTTCGACTGACCTTTGCCTTCTGTAGTCTTGGCATTAAGGTCCTTTTCACCAGCATCTTTGGATTTTTTTTCCTCTTCCCTTTCTTGGAGATTGGATCCGACATCAGCCCTTTTGCCTTTGTCATCTTTGGTGGGACTTTCTTTGTTAGCAGTGGACTTTGGATGATCAGGGGAATTGTCCGCAAAATGTTCCTCCATGGTGATGTCGAATTCAGGCACGGTTTGGGGTTCCAGCGTATCATCCTTGGAGGTATTTTCTTCTTGGACCTTTTCTTCCTAGATGGTTTCGCCAAGAGGGGATTTTTATAGTTGGTCTTTCTTTGCTTCTGATTCTTTAATCGAATTAGTTTGGGGTAGAGGGCCGGAATTGATGGGAGGTTCATCAGTGTTGATTTGAACCTGAAACAAAATAGAGTTTAAGAAACGCAGAAGTATACAAAGATCGAAGTTAAATTTAGTCAAAAAATAGTTACCTGGGGGATCTCAGTGTGGAAACTAGAATTCCCACTTTCTGCGTCTTGCGCATGCCTGATTATTGGGCTTGCAGAAGGGGTCATTTTTGACTTCACAAGTGATCTTTGGGAGGAGACCGTCTTTATCTTTGTGGGTTTTTTCCTTTTCAAAGGTTGTTGGTCTGGGGATTCGTTACCAGAGTCTTCAAAAAGCACCTGCAGTTCCCTTTTCTTCTGTTATTGAGGAGTAGGTGATTTTCAACTCACCTGAAACATCAATGAGTGTTCAATAAGCCCAAGGCTAAGATAATTGCATGATTAAGATAGTCTTTTCGTAAAAGAAAAAGAAAAGAACCTTTTTCGAAGTGGAGGAAGATTTCTTGGTAGATTTGCCAGGCTTGTCTTCGACAGAGCTCTTTTTGCTAGGGATCTTAACAGCTAAAAAGGAAAACAGAAGTTAGAAAAAGAAGAAAATAAAACATAAAGTTATGAACACAAAGATGAAATCGAAATTGTGGTTACACCTTCAAGAATGGTAGATCCCACACGAACGTGTTCTATTCCAATATGAAGGTGCCCTGGGTAATTATCCAGATGATATTTGGTTGAAACCACACGCTCAACAAGCTTTTTTCGTGACTCTTGAAGCAGTTTTAAGTCGGATCCACATATGAACCAATCTGGAAAAGGTGGGCTCATAGCCACACCAAAATCAGCAGATGGTAGAGGTGGAAACTTTGGTGGATAGAAAGTATACGCTAAGTTATAACGCGCCTCTAGTGGAACGTATGGGGGCAATGCCAATTTCCCCATTCTTTCTGCGAATTTATGCTTCAGAGTCACAGCTTCTTCGCCTATGGTTCGCCTAAGATCATCTGGCCTATAAATTGTTTCAAAATATTTTTGGAACTTTTGAATCTCTTTAACATGTTGTTGGGTTCCTTTCTTGGTTCGATCCTACACAAAAGCAAAGGCATTTGACAGAAGAGTGTTGAAGGCAGTTACATCATAAAATCTGGTGAGATATTACTCCTTCCGCCAAACGTCGAACTCTTGAGTACAGAAGAAGGTCGGTCGAAAGACCACTGGTTGAATCTCTAAAGCAGCATCATTGAGTTTTTTTGAGATCTCTATACTCTTCGACCCAGTGAAGAACGAATTTTAAAAGAGAATGGAGCCTTTCTTGGGATAGATTGACCTTGGTTTCAGTTGTATCAGCCCAAATTATCGAGCAACTAAATTCGGCTGATAAACTATTAAGGCCACTTTGGAGTTGGACATAGTTGGGTAAGAGAATAGAAGCCTGGGTGTAACTAACAATTCCCATATGGCTAAGAAATTGTCTTCTTCCTTTTGGTGTTCCAATGGAAGTTGCCTAGTGAACCACTTGGGTCCGACGGTCCTGTTGGCGAAAGGTGCCATGCCTGTAGTGAAGTTGTATCTCTTGGCGAACATGTTCACATAGTTGGTAAAGGATCGTCGAAGACCCGGTCCCTCTTTAGAAGGAGTTATTTGCACTAGTCTCGCCCATTCGACATGCCTATCTTTGACGTATTCTTCATCCACTATACCCTTGGCGTGAAGACTTAATTCGAAGGTGGTGTTGAGCCATAGTTGAATGAGCCAGAATGGGCCTGCCAAACAGATTTTGCCCTTGTCCTCGATCTTCTTTATAGATTCGACACTCTCACTGATGGATTCATAGAGATTGGCCAGAATCAGTTCGTTTAAGCACAGGTTCATATCAGCATGGAGCTGATTGGCTATGGTTATGTACTTCTTGGCCACTTGAAGAAATCTTGTGCAGAACACAAATTTCGACAACCAGAGGGTGAGGAAGGCTATGTGTTCTACATCTGATACACCAGGAGAATTTTTGTCACGGTAGTGAGCAATGAAGGGAGAGTACGAAGCGAAACTAGTTTCAAAAGCTATGGAGTTTTCGTCCAGTACAGTTGGATCGAAATTTACCCCTAGTAGACTAAGACCTACTGTGGCAGCTAGGTCGAAGAGGGTGGGGGTCACCATTCCACAGGGAAGGTGAAAAGTGTTGTAAGTGCTATCCCAAAAGTAGAGGGAAGCGAGAATCATATTGGTACAGTAGCCAGGGCCTTCCTTCGACAACTGGATCAAGTCATAAATACCAATCTTCTTCCAGATTTTTCCCTTGACTTTTTCGACTTTGTTTACCCAATCTACGTATTCAAATGGGTCTTTCGACCAAGGACAGTTTCTAAAGATCCTAGGTTGATTTAAGCAAGTCAAATCTAGGGCAGCCGACTAAGGGTTTTGTTCGGTGTGTTCTGGTGATTTGTCACTAGATTTAGGTATTTTTCCCGCGCCTATGGGTTTTGAACGCGAATAGGTTGGGAAAAACTCCTTAAGGCGAGTTTGATCAGCATTAGGGTTAGGGAGAGGACCTAACATAGCATGGCATTTGCCAGATATTAAGACAGGGATAAGTACCTGAGAGTAATAGATGCTTGCTTTCTCCATTTCGTTTGGAGGTTCTGGGACATACTGCTGGTTACCCATAAGCTTTGGTCCAAGAATTTTATGTGCGTAGGGGAGAGCAGCTTTGTTCTTGTCTTTCTGGTTGCTTGAAGCTGCCATTATTAATGGTGAAGGAACTTGAGCAAGAAAGGATGGAGATTAGGTATGTGAGAAGAGAGAGATGAAATGTATAAGTTTAGAGAGAGAAAAGTTCTTTAGAAGGAAGAAGATGGTTATTTATACTAAAGGCTGAGGAGAGAAACGTTTGAGTTTTCAAATAGTTATGGCACGTGTCGACTTTTTAGTGGATGTGGAAAAAATTGTGGAAGTTGAAAAGAGTATGGAAGACCTAGTTTTATAGAGTAATGGAGATCATGTCCAAAAATGTGGGTTAGACGTGATGGGTTAGGAGAATCTAATTATTACTCTTTTATGATTTGACAAAAGTAAGATTTTGGGAATCAACGCATTTAATGCAAGGCATGGAGTCGAAATAAAGTTTCGGCAGCAACTATGCTTTCTCCAGAAGTCAGTCGAAATACCTTTGTTGGGGGGCAATTTATATACACATAATTTCGACACCATGGTTTTTAATAAATAAGAGCCTTAGCAGCAGGTAGCTCCGTCAGCTATTCTTCCACAAGTCACCATTATTCGACATTGAGGTTTCTCAGCACTCCTCATCTTATTGTGCTTGGAACAATGATGTACATAGCTGTGAAGATATTCGACAGATTAGGATCACTCTTTCTTCCAAACATGTCCAGAATCTTGAGATGGTTTGTGATGATTTGGTTCGTGATACTACGAACAGATGTCTGTCGAAGGAGTAGTCTAGATGCCAGCTAAAAGTTCTTCACATCACTACGAAGAAGTCTTCTTGTGTTTTCGACAAGGGATATGAAGGCAAGAATTCGACGAAGGAGACATTATGACTTCATATTTTAATTTCAAATGAATTCGACGTGACGAGAAGATGCGTCGCTTCGCCAGTTAAAGAGCAGTTTTAATATGAATAACGAACTCGCTTGGTAGAAGATATGTGGAGGATTCCTAGAGATTAGTAGCATGCAGAATGCCAAGTGGTGAATTCTTAGGAGTTGACCGTTATTCGACGGTTATTTTATTTGTAAATAAATAAGATAACTTTGTTTTGTTTTAAGTGTGTGAAATTATGTACAACATTCCTGTAAAAGTTACTCTAATACTCGTGTGTAAGAGAAAAGAGCATTATCTAGAAAATGTATGTGTAAACACCATTTATATTTCAGTTATAAAATTTAGATTTCCTTTATTCCTTGTTCAAGTTTATGCTTTTATTTGTTTTTCAAGCAATTTACTTTCAAGCAAACTTACATTCCAGAAATCCTTTAATGCGAACTTCAAGTTCTTTGTTAGTTTTATTATACATACATATCCATACTTTGATATAAACAAGAACAATTTCATTAGAGATCTTTCGATAGACTCACAAAAACTAGTAAGACTTTTATATTTAGAAACAAACCCCAAATATTTAGCACATGTGTCCTAGGACTTGTGTGGTTGGTCCTGCAAGTAACCCAGTTCCAAGGAATTGGTAAACCAGAGGTTGTTCGCCAAAATCACAAGCGAACAGTTACATACTGTCATACCCCAAATTTGTCCTACCTGTACCATTTTCTTTTTTTAACCACTTATATATATATATATATATATATATATATATATATATATATATATATATATAAATTAATTAAAGAAAAAAATCAATTTATCTTTCCTTATTTTAAATCCATATTTCATTTAATATTCAATCATTTATTTTTCCTCATCTATAATATCCATAGCATATATATATATATATATATATATATATATATATATATATATATATATATATATATATATATATATATATATATATATATATATATATATATATATATATATATATATATATATATATATATATATATATATATATATATATATATATATATATATATATATATATATATATATATATATATATATATATATATATATATACTTTTATTTCTTTTATCCATTTCTACACAAAAATGTTTGTTATGATCCAAAGCCCATTAGATTACCATTTAAATTCTTTAGGCTCACTTTTTATTTTCCTTATTTTATTTTCCATTTTATTATTATTCCTATTATTATTAATATTCCTATTATTCCTATTATTATTAAACCATTACTATTAATCACATTTTGTATTGCTATCTTTATTTTTAGTGTTTACTATTATTTTTTATCGTTATTGTCATAACTTTTATTTTTTTTATTATTTCTGTTATTATTATCCTTTTACCCTTTTGTTAGTATTATTATTTTCATTTTTTTTCCTTTTATATTTTTTATTTTTTTTATAAAAAAAGAAGCCCAATTAAAAGAACTCCATCCTATATTATTATTAATCTTACTTTATTATTATTTTTTATTTTGCATTATTATTACACTTCTTACTGTCATTATGATTATATTTTCTTATTATTATGCTTGCTATTATTCTTTAAAGAACATTTTTAGTATCCCATTTGATATTTGCGCAATATCACATGCCACCACCATGAGATTCCTTCCATTACCTCATTACAAAACTTTAGCAAAAAATTCCCACCCAAACCGTACCAACACGTACCTCTACTCCTTCATCAACGTCCCGCATCTCCACTAACAATTGGTTACCAAATCATACAGCTCACAAATATCCTCCAAATCTTCTCCTCAAACTTCCCCTTTACTCTTGCTATATAACACACATCTTTTCTTCATAAAAAAAGGTCTCAGTTTACATCATATTTCAAATTCCTCACTCAACCTTAACCCCTCCATTTTTCCTTCATAAACCCATAACCAAAATCACATAAACCAACCTCTCTTCGAACAATCCATAAACCTTACACAAACTCTCAAAAAAAAAAGAAAAAAAACCAGCAAAAAAACAGAGTGAGAAACACCAATCCAGAAAACTCCTTTCGTCGAAACCAAAAACACAGACCAACCGTCCCTTACCACCGTAAACCAGAATCTCTCCGCCCTTCTTCAATCCAAAAAACAGCCACCAAATACTACTAACCCTTCACCATCAATACACTTGCTGAACCACCATCCTAAAAGCCAAATCTCATCGTCGTCAACAATCCGAAAGCTTCAACCTTAAACTGTCACCGACAGAAACCTTTTTAAAAAAAAAAACGCAAAAACAAACAACCAACTCGCTACATTACCACCGCCATCAAATTGAACAAAATCTTGCCGAAAAGCCCGTGAAACAAACACCAGAACGCTGTGAATCTGCTACTGTTAGCACAAACCCCACAGACGATCGCAGACCTTCACCAGATACGCCGTACCCCCTTTCAAAAATCAAACGCACAAAAGCTACCGTTGGAACTGCCTTCAAAACCCCAACCAAAGCTACCATAACTCACCTCAACCAAAATACGTAACCCATCTCCACCGGCCTTTCTCATAAACCTTTCGTAATCCGCACCAGAAGTCACCGCGGGAGAGAAACCAAGTCGAGACGAAAACGATTGTGAAGAGAGTTTCTGCCGCCGTTGGAAGGAAAATCGTCGCTGCTGAGATCATTTGTTCGGAGAGGGTGAGAGCATCGCCGCGGATTTCATTGTGAGAGTGTTTTTATTTTGGATGCTTTCAAAATCGTGAAATAGGACATTGAGTTTTGTGTTTTTTTTTTCTAACTTTTTTTCATCTTTTTTATTTATTTTTATTTTATTCTGTTTTTATATATATCTGATTGTTTTTTAGGTTAAATTTTGTGATATGGGCTTTGTGGTCCATTTGTTTTTCCCCACACTCCCTGACCTCACAGTCCACATCCCTTCCCATCTTTATTTCTATTTTGATTATTTTAAGTTCTTATTTCATATTGTCTTGTTTCAAATTTATGTTGTTTCATTACCTCATTTCATATGAATCTTTTATATTTCTTTTTCGGTCAATGATATATTTAAGGTCATGGTTAGGTGATTTTATTTGACAAATTGATAAACCTAGACTAATATGAGACCACTTCATTTTTTTTATTATTATTTCTTGCTTTTTTTTGGTTTATTTATCTTAACGGCCAATGACATAATAAAAGGCCGATGTTCGCCCGATTTCATTAAATCGGTGATACTCGGTCAATATGAGGCCCTCTTTTTTTATTTCATCCTATTATTTTATTTTGAGTAAAAAACTTGTAATTTATTTTATTTTATTCTTTATTCTCAATTTATTTATTATTTATATTTATTCTTCTATGTTAATATTTGCAATTCAATTCAATTTATTTATTTATTTTCACATTTCAAATAATGTTCAACTCCTCATAGAATAATTCTAATCTTGAATCGATTCTAAGGAAGTAAAATGAACCAAATTTTGACGCGTCCCAAAAAGGTCCAACGCCTTCGAATAGTTGTTTCCGATTAAAAAGGCCGAACGCCTTCGAACAGTTCAAAAACACTGCACACACGCTTCCTCTTGGGCAAACTACAATGATACCATTTATTTCGCGCAATCCCCTGTACTTATTTTGTATCCCTCTCCCATTACTTTGTATGCATTTTATTTTCCGTATTTTATTTAATTCTAAATCCTTGGTCCAACGCCAAGCGATTTCACTCGCACACTTGCACTTTTATTTTCCAGTTTTTGTTGTCGTTTATTAGGATCCACCTTACCTTGCGAGCCGAGCGCTTTGTGCCTCGCTAAACAAACCACAAAATAAACCTCCACTTGCATTCACCCTCTATACCTCAAAAAACCGAAATGTTACCTTTAGATCCAAACCCTTGATCCAACGTCAAGTGGTCTTAGGAAATAAAACATTTTAATAAATGCGAGAAGATTTGTACGCCACGAGCCTTATGCGGTAGAAAGGAGGATAACGAGCTCTCGTTACTCGCTCCGATTATTTCGACGCAAGACGCTCGTCTTGTTGGACGAGATAAACTATCCATAGTCTTTAGTGCAATTCGACTCCTAAAACATTTCATCAAAGGAAGGTAATAAAACGAACAACCATTACCCTTAGTAGGCCGAACTACGAGGCTCTGACTTTCCCATTGCACACGGGAGTACGTAGGCACGAGGATCTCAATCCTTGCCAAGCACCTAGGATCAATCTAACTTATAATTAAACTCATTTCCCTCTAGCAAGTAATTCGTTTAAGCATAGACATCCTTTCGCGCTTGATAATTTAGAAGGTTCCCATCGAGTACGATGGATGTAGGGGGTGCTAATACCTTCCCCCTGCATAACCGACTTCCGAATCCAGGCAATGGTTCCGTTGAACTTTGTCCTCATCCTTCTCTTCCCGGGTTGTATCTATATCTTCCCTTTCCCTCTTCGGGAATAAATAGAATTAGGTGGCGACTCTTCAGTCTATCCGGCGCGCGGCTCCCGTCCTTTTGGATCGCGTGAGGTCGTATTTTTCAGGGTACGACAGCTGGCGACTCTACTGGGGACTGGTTCACCCCTATGCGAGTCAAGCCCAGTCTAGGTTTTCGCGCTTGTTTGGATGTTTGCTTTAATGCCTTGCTTGTTTATTTTTATCGCTTTCTTTATTGCATTCCATCTTATATATCTTGTGGCTCCTTGGTACTATAATTTGGATCGATACTTTGCAAAAGAAACTTGAGGGAAAGGCTCTATACCCGGGCTTACAAGTACAAACATAAGTTAGCGAGGTTGTGTAGTATGGGCTCCCGAGAGAACCACTCTCGTGGGTTGTCGATACGAAAACCTCACTTGGAGTAGATTCTAATGAGAATACTGACAACCGTCAAGTCCTTGACGTGTGTGCTCAATTGCTTTCATTAGGGTCATCAACTCTGAGGACCTTTAGAACCTCTTGGTTAAAACATCGATTGATGGTTGCGTAGTATGGGGCACCAGGGTTCGCCCTCGCGTGGCTCGATACGAAAACCTCACTTGGAATAGACTTACTCAATGGAGTTGATTGACTGTCAAGAATATATAAAACTGACACGTGCATCAAACAATTGAGAAAGTTCCATAACTCCAGGACTTTGTTTTAAACCTTGTGTCGATGATCACATAGTATGGAGCACCAAGAGATTTCCCTCTCACGTGGCTCGATACGAAGATCTCACCCAAAATAGATTCATATGGCGGAGTCAATCAACCGTCATGCTTATGGCGCGTGTTATGAACAACCATATGAATTGATAACTTTGGGATCCCTAAACTTTAGAGTCTACCCGGTGAGTTCCTGATCAAAGCATCATCCATCTGTACCTTGGACTCATGAGACCTTGATCTTGTGATCCTGGATTTTGGCATTGCATATCATATCATTTGCATTAATTATTCATATTGCATTTCATTCCAAATCCGAGAACTCATTTCATGCTCCTCCATCTTCAGTAAATCAAGCTGGTTACCCGACGCCCGTATCGTGCTAGACGCCCGTATCTAACTAGAGCCAACACTAGAAGACTGATGGACGTGATTCAAGAAGAACAAGCTGCTATGAGGGAAGAGATTGACTCGGTCAAGAGCAAGATTGACCATATTTATGAGACTTTGCAAGCTTTGGCAAGAATGGAAGAACGCCGCGAAGCTGCTGCCGCAATGAACAATGCTCAAGTGCAAGGATCTACCTCGCGAGCAATGCCTTCAGTTCCCGTTCCAAATCCTTTGGTCTACGGTTTGCCTCAAGGTTTCACTCCTGCTGTTCAAGAGGTCACTTCTCAACCAATACCTACTTCTGGTGTCACTGTTGGTGCTATTCCTCAAGCTCAACCTTTTCCAACTCAAGTCCAGTTTCCTCAAGCTGAAGAGGATCATCAAGTTGAGTATGAGATGCATACTGCTGTTCCAATCACCAATCCTCATGCTGTTCAAGAGTCTGAAGCTATGAAGATGTGCCGCGAGTTAGCTGAAAAACTCCGAATTATGGAAGGACACAACTCAACCTCTCTGAGTGCTGCAAACATGTGCTTAGTTCCAGATGTTGTGATCCCTGCTAAATTTAAACTTCCAGAATTCGAGAAATACAAAGGCCTCAGCTGTTCTGAGCTTCATTTGAGGATGTACTGCAGAAAAATGGCCGCTCATGCCAAAGATGATAAGCTTATGATCCATTGCTTCCAAGACAGCCTGTCTGGAGCATCTCTAGAATGGTACATGCAACTCGAACGCAACAATGTTCGTACTTGGCTTGATCTATCTGATGCATTCAAAAAGCAGTACAAGTACAACACTGACCTTGCTCCTAATCGTACTCAACTTCAGAGTATGTCTCAAAAGGAGAGCGGATCCTTTAAGGAGTACGCCCAACGCTGGAGAGAGCTAGCTGCTAGAGTGCATCCTCCATTGGTTGACCATGAATTGATCGACATCTTCATGGGTACCTTACAGGGGAAATACTACGAGAAGCTGATCAGTAGTGTATCTTCTGGATTTTCGGACATAGTGATGGTTGGAGAAAGAATTGAAGAAGGTCTGAAAAGTGGAAAGATCCAAGGAGGTTCTAGCAGCCAAACCAATGTCAAGAAACCTTTCAACGGGTACAAAAAGGGCGAAACAAATGTCGTTTCTGCTGCAAGTGGGAATTTTCAATAGAGTGCACCTGCGCCAGTTCCCTACTACCAGTATCCCTATGTTGCTACTGCGCAATATGCTCCTATGCCATATCAGCCAATTCCTCCAATGCCTTATCAACAGGCCTTTCAAGCTCTATTTCCGCCTCAGATGGCTCATCAGCCACGTCCACGTCCTATGGTTGCAGCTGCTCAGTATGCGCCCAATCCGTACCAGCAACCGGCTTATCCATAATGGCCTGGTCAACAACAACAACGCGCTCCTCAACAGTGCCCACCATACCAGCAAAGAGGATATGATAGGCACATTGATCCCCTGCCTATGTCATACACCGAAATCTTTAATCAATTAATGGCAAAAGGATCTCTTACTTTGAGAGATATGCCACCTCAGACTGGTAATGCCCGAAACTATGATGCCAATGCTCGCTGTGAGTATCACAAAGGCGCTCCAGGTCACACAATCGAGAACTGTCATGCCTTCAAGCACATGGTTCAGGATATGATCAACTCTAAGGACCTCATTCACACTCCGAGGAATGCAAATGTCCAGAACGATCCAATGCCGCCACACGGTGCCAACAAGTAAAGACATTTGAAGGGGTTGTTGAAGACCAAGCTGAGTAGTCTCCTAGTTTGAAGCATTCAATCAAGAGAAGTTTCATTCCTCAAATCAAGGCAGTCAGTGCCATTTATGATTTCAGCATCCCTGTTATTTTGTATTGTCTGTTTAAGTACTATTTGCTCTGAACATTGTTATCGTTTTTACTTGGTTATGTTAATGTTATGTTTATGCATGTTTTGAATCAATCTATTCGCATCCGCTCATTATTTATCATTTATCACAAAAATCACAAAAATATTCCCTCACTTCACTTTAGCAAATATTTGAGGGAGGATGATGAAAACAAAATACCCATAACTGTTGCGGTATGCTTTCGGATAAAACCTTGTCAATGATGTACAGGCATTCTTTCAAATCCCTAAACACTGGAGATCCAAGGAGTTAATCCCTAGTCAACCACTTCGAGCCTAGAAGTAGGAGTTTCTTTCGGATACAACCCTTACATCTAACCCGGGGCAGGGTGGTGTTCAGTTAACCTGACTACACCTTCAAATCGCAAGAAGAGACATCCCGTCGGAGGACAATCAACAAATGACTTGGCAGTCACAACATTCAACAAAATACGAAAAAAAGAAAAGAAAAGAAAAGCCACTAAGTTGAGCACCCAAAAGGAGACTTAGTCGGAAAAAAAACAAATCAAAAAGAGGAGCTCAGATCCTCAGCAAAAGCAAAACAAATGTCAGTGACCACCAAATCAAGAATCAAAGGGTCACCAGCAAAATAAGATGGCTGCCATTTTAAAGCGAACTTTAAAGCTTCATCTTCATTCTTGCAAAGTCAAAACAAATGCAAAGTTAACTGAACGTAGGACTGGAGAATATTACGAAGAAGGGATGTGTACAAATGAAACTTTGAGCCTTATATCCTTTGTTTCTCAAACCATTAACCAGACCACGCTACAACCCTCGAAAGTCCTAATTGAGGCAGGGTTTATTCTGAAAGCATGCTACCAACAAGGTTGCGTAAATTGACTCCCATATATTTGCTAATCTTCAAACTCGATTGCACATTATTCTTGTTGCATATTTCACGCACTTTCTAAATCAGCACCTCGTGTGTACTAACAGTCCATCCGTCACACTATCACAAATCATTCAAATAAATTGGCTTTTTCAAAACTTACATGAACTTTACATTAACACTACCATTTGTGTATGAATAATTTAATTGCAATTCAGTGCTTGACATCGGTACAATCCCAACATGGGGCAATCAAAAGAGGAATTTGAATCAATACTTCTGTGAAATCAGCTCAATCAGGGACAAAGCACCTTCAACGACCCAATCAAAGGAAAATTATTCTCAACGGCCCAGTCAGGGGCAAGATCATCTTCAAAGGCTCAATCAGGGGCAGGTCATGTCACGGCCATTGTCAAAGCTTCCCCATCAATTTTATTTCAGATACCCTACAGGCAAGGGGCAAGCAAACAAGGAGCAAATTTTCCTATTTCTTCTCCCCAGCTAAGCAAGCAGTTCTTGCTAGACATTGGCAATCGTTCAAGGCAAAATCAGTCTTCATGTGTCAATTAAGTCGCTTCGCTCACCAGCAGATAACAAAACTTGGAGCATTCAGATCCATCTTCTGACCGCGCATCGTCGAAGATCGAGTGTCGGGGAATCAAACCCTCCACCCACCCAAAGTCCAATCATTATTGGCAACCACCAAACCAAAAGTCCACCAAGATGGCACCTTTTAATCCTTCATATGCATCATCAATGTCATAAGCATTCATTTGCATCGATCATTTACAACATATGCATCATATGCATACCTAAATAAATCAGCTTTTCATACTCCCAACAGTTTTAATTTTCAGCAATGCATAAGCACTTGCATCGTATCTCCATCTTTATGGAATACCATCTCAAAAAAAAAAACAATAAGCATAGTTGCATAATTCAGGATCCAGGATCAACACAAGTTTCCAGTCCTTTCCCCAGCGGAAGTCAGGATCATATCAATCGAAGATTCCAAGCATCCTCTTGGTGGATTCAATGGCCTTGTTTAAATTTCATTTGCCTTATCATCCTCTGTTGATAAGTGATTTTATTTTTCAGTCTATTGCCTTATCATCCTCTGTTGATAAGTGATTTTATTTTCAGTTATTTGCCTTATCATCCTCTGTTGATAAGTGATTTTATTTTCAGTTATTTGCCTTATCATCCTCTGTTGATAAGTGATTTTATTTTCAATCTTTTGCCTTATCATCCTCTGGTGATAAGTGATTTTATTTTCAGTCAGTTGCCTTATCATTCTCTGGTGATAAGTGATTTTATTTTTCAGTATTTTGCCTTATCATCCTCTGGTGATAAGTGATTTTATTTTTCAGTATTTTGCTTTATCATCCTCTGTTGATAAGTGATTTTATTTTCAGTCATTTGCCTTATCATCCTCTGGTGATAAGTGATTTATTTTGTTAATTTGTTTTTTGCTGTGTCACCCATCCTTTCCAGTTTATTTCATTTGTTATTTTCGCAATTTCTTTTCGGACAAATTTGGAGTCTGTTAATATCTAATTAGCTTATACCTTGAAAGATTGAACGCAAGCCAGATCATCTTACTCGGTCTAAGCCAATTCGATAGGGGCATCTGTCATACCCCAAATTTGTCCTACCAGTACCATTTTCTTTTTTTTAACCACTTTATTTTATATATACTTTTATTTCTTTTATCCATTTCTACACAAAAATGTTTGTTATGATCCAAAGCCCATTAGATTACCATTTAAATCCTTTAGGCTCACTTTTTATTTTCCTTATTTTATTTTATTTTCCATTTTATTATTATTCCTATTATTATTAATATTCCTATTATTACTATTATTATTAAACCATTACTATTAATCACATTTTGTATTGCTATCTTTATTTTTAGCGTTTACTATTATTTTTTATCGTTATTGTCATAACATTTATTTTTTTTTATTATTTCTGTTATTATTATCCTTTTACCCTTTTGTTAGTATTATTATTTTCATTTTTTTTCCTTTTATATTTTTCCTTTTTTATTTTAAAAAAGAAGCCCAATTAAAAGAAATTCATCTTATATTATTATTCATCTTACTTTATTATTATTTTTTATTTTGCATTATTATTACACTTCTTACTGTCATTATGATTATATTTTCTTATTATTATGCTTGCTATTATTCTTTAAAGAACATTTTTAGTATCCCATTTGATAGTTGCACAATATCACATGCCACCACCATGAGATTCCTTCCATTACCTCATTAACAAAACTTTAGCAAAAAATTCCCACCCAAACCGTACCAACACGTACCTCTACTCCTTCATCAACGTCCCGTATCTCCACTAACAATTGGTTACCAAATCATACAGCTCACAGATATCCTCCAAATCTTCTCCTCAAACTTCCCCTTTTCTCTTGCTATATAACACACATCTTTTCTTCATAAAAAAAAAGGTCTCAGTTTACATCATATTTCAAATTCCTCACTCAACCTTAACCCCTCCATTTTTCCTTCATAAACCCATAACCAAAATCACATAAACCAACCTCTCTTCGAACAATCCATAAACCTTACACAAACTCTCAAAAAAAAAAGAAGAAAAACCAGCAAAAAAACAGAGTGAGAAACACCAATCCAGAAAACTCCTTTCGTCGAAACCAAAAACACAGACCAACCGTACCTTACTCACCACCGTAAACCAAAATCTCTCCGCCCTTCTTCAATCCAAAAAACAGCCACCAAATACTACTAACCCTTCACCATCAATACACTTGCTGAACCACCATCCTAAAAGCCAAATCTCATCGTCGTCAACAATCCGAAAGCTTCAACCTTAAACTGTCACCGACACAAACCTTTTTTTCAAAAAAAAAAAAGCAAAAAAAAAACAACCAACTCGCTACATCATCACCGCCATCAAATCGAACAAAATCTTGCCGAAAAGCCCGTGAAACCAACACCAGAACGCTGTGAATCTGCTACCGTTAGCACAAACCCCACAGACGATCGCAAACCTTCACCAGATACACCGTACCCCCTTTCAAAAATCAAATGCAGAAAAGCTACCGTTGGAACTGCCTTCAAAACCCCAGCCGAAGCTACCATAACTCACCTCAACCAAAATCCGTAACCCATCTCCACCGACCTTTCTCATAAACCTTTCGTAATCCGCACCAGAAGTCACCGCGGGAGAGAAACCAAGTCGAGACGAAAACGATTGTGAAGAGAGTTTCTGCTGCCGTTGGAAGGAAAATCGTCGCCGCTGAGATCATTTGTTCGGAGAGGGTGAGAGCATCGCCGCGGATTTCATTGTGAGAGTTTTTTTATTTTGGCTGCTTTCAAAATCGTGAAATAGGACATTGAATTTTGTGTTTTGTTTTCTAACTTTTTTTCATCTTTTTTATTTATTTTTTTATTCTGTTTTTATATATATCTGATTGTTTTTTAGGTTAAATTTTGTGATATGGGCTTTGTGGTCCATTTGTTTTTCCCCACACTCCCTGACCTCACAGTCCACATCCCTTCCCATCTTTATTTCTATTTTGATTATTTTAAGTTCTTATTTCATATTGTCTTGTTTCAAATTTATGTTGTTTCATTACCTCATTTCATATGAATCTTTTATATTTCTTTTTCGGTCAATGATATATTTAAGGTCATGGTTAGGTGATTTTATTTGACAAATTGATAAACCTAGACTAATATGAGACCACTTCATTTCTTTTATTATTATTTCTTGCTTTTTTCGGTTTATTTACCTTAACGACCAATGACATAATAAAAGGCCGATGTTCTCCCGATTTCATTAAATCGGTGATACTCGGTCAATATGAGGCCCTCTTTTTTTATTTCATCCTATTATTTTATTTTGAGTAAAAAACTTGTAATTTATTTTATTTTATTCTATATTCTCAATTTATTTATTATTTATATTTATTCTTCTATGTTAATATTTGCAATTCAATTCAATTTATTTATTTATTTTTGCATTTCAAATAATGTTCAACTCCTCATAGAATGATTCTAATCTTGAATCGATTCTAAGGAAGTAAATGAACCAAATTTTGACGCGTCCCATATAGGTCCAACGCCTTCGAATAGTTGTTTCCGATTAAAAAGGCCGAACGCCTTCTAACAGTTCAAAAACACTGCACACACGCTTCCTCTTGGGCAAACTACAATGATACCATTTATTTCGCGCAATCCCCTGTACTTATTTTGTATCCCTCTCCCATTACTTTGTATGCATTTTATTTTCCGTATTTTATTTAATTCTGAATCCTTGGTCCAACGCCAAGCGATTTCACTCGCACACTTGCACTTTTATTTTCCAGTTTTTGTTGTTGTTTATTAGGATCCACCTTACCTTGCGAGCCGAGCGCTTTGTGCCTCGCTAAACAAACCACAAAATAAACCTCCACTTGCATTCACCCTCTATACCTCAAAAAACCGAAATGTTACCTTTATATCCAAACCCTTGATCCAACGTCAAGTGGTCTTAGGAAATAAAACATTTTAATAAATGCGAGAAGATTTGTACGCCACGAGCCTTAAGCGGTAGAAAGGAGGATAAAAAGCTCTCGTTACTCGCTCCGATTATTTCGACGCAAGACGCTCGTCTTGTTGGACGAGATAAACTATCCATAGTCTTTAGTGCAATTCGACTCCTAAACCCTTTCATCAAAGGAAGGTAATAAAACGAACAACCATTACCCTTAGTAGGCCGAACTACGAGGCTCTGACTTTCCCATTGCACACGGGAGTACGTAGGCACGAGGATCTCAATCCTTGTCGAGCACCTATGATCGATCTAACTTATAATTCAACTCATTTCCCTCTAGCAAGTAATTCGTTTAAGCATAGACATCCTTTCGCGCTTGATAATTTAGAAGGTTCCCATCGAGTACGATGGATGTAGGGGGTGTTAATACCTTCCCCCTGCATAACCGACTCCCGAATCCAGGCAATGGTTTCGTTGACCTTTGTCCTAATCCTTCTCTTCCCGGGTTGTATCTATATCTTCCCTTTCCCTCTTCGGGAATAAATAGAATTAGGTGGCGACTCTTCAGTCTTTCCGGCGCGCCGCTCCCATCCTTTCGGATCGCGTGAGGTCGTATTTTTCGGTGTACGACACATACAATAAAAGTAATATATATGAACAATTGAGTGAGACCAAGTACTGACAGTTCAAAAGCATAATAATGATGCAATCATAGTACAGGTATGCAACAATGAAAGCCAGACGATCACCTGTGGTGAGACGCTTTCATAGAACAAACTGATACCAATCGCGGACAATAAACATTTGCATCGAATATTTTTTTGTTGGAACGATGCACTTCACATTCATATGTTTGGAAGTTGTCAGCAGCAATTATACCAAGGGCTCTCTATCCAAAATGGATGCATTCCCTAATTAGCCTTTGAGGGATTTTCTTAAAAGTAAATGAAGGAAACATTATCAATAACAAGTGAAGGGAACTTAAAACAAAAGTTATAAATAATGTAAAGTTGTTGACTTACAAGCCGATTAGTTGTTTCCCTATTCGCGTTTCGTATCTTTCGTTTCCAAACAAAAAAAATTGGGCCCCGTCCAAGAACCCTTACACATGAATCCTCATCAGAACTAAACCGGAAAGACCAAATGATATTTGTAATTAATCAGGTAGTATATGTATAGTAAGTTAAAAATAATTACAATATGAAGAAGGATATTAGCAACAAAATATGTTGAACAGAGTGATACCATTCACTATCTGAAGATATATTAATGCGGGACGATTCTGCATCTTTAATTTTTTTGTGCTTCTTTGACTTATGTTTCTTAAAAGATAGGTTGTTATTGTCTACTTGTTGATTTTGTTGAAGAACATTGTTACCTTTATGAGATGCATCCGCATTTTTTACGGTGGCACTCATTGAAAGAAGATTTGCCTCCTCAACCTATAGGAAAGCCTAGTCCATAGTCATTCTTCTTGACGATTAACTTCCGTCGTAACTTGTATATATGATATATTTAGTTAAAACATAGTATGAACAATAATGAGTGTATATTTAGGTAAAGATAAATCATAATGAAAATATTTAAAAGCATCAAAATGAAGGATATACCATCGTAGAGTCAAACACGGTGCCTTTGAACACTTTTCATTTTGTTTGAAGTATGTATAATCTTCATAAGAAATCATTACATTTTTCCCTTTTTCCAGTTCATGTTATTCCTGATAGTTCATGTAGTCAAGTTTCATCATAAATTCACATCTTTTTGATTCCCTGATAGTGCGTTGGCTACTGAAACTAATACAAACATGAAATGAGTATGGAAAATGAAATTCAAATGTATAAAGCATAAGAAAATTTAAAAATACGAAATTAGGGTTTTGGGATGTAAATATTATCGATTGAAACAAGTATTTATGAATTTGTATCATCCATAACGGAATACCAAACAAAAAAAATTAACATTCCGCAGAAGCAAGCATTGAGGTCGTTTTTGTGATTCAGAGACAAAGTCTTCGTAAATTATTTTGAATAACTTAAAGATTTTCATTTCCCTTGGATCATATTTACCTTAACATCGTCATCGTGAGATAGGAAACTAAACATTAGAAATATAAGTACAAACATGGAAGAGAATTTTGGTCTTTATTTCCTTCCGTCATGGCACAATCGTTTTTCCGGCAGTGAAGTTGGAGTAGGAAAAAAAAACTTAGGTCAACAGGATATTACAATTGTGACTTTAAGTGAAAATGAAAAAGTAAATAAAGCGGTGGGTTGGGCCTCTGCAACATTAAAGTTGGACTAAAAGGTTAGTAATTCTTGTTGTATAAAGGTTATGGCCCGTATAAAAGTGCAATATGTATTATATGAAAATCAAACACAAAAAGTTAATTTAAATAATACATTGAGTATTTAACAACATAAATAATAATGGGTTGTGATGACTAAACATGTTATTTAAGAGAATAAGTAACGTGTAGATATTGGTAATATGATAGTTATAGTGGCATGGTTGGGAACATGTATAAGAGAAAGAAAAAGTTGGAAGATTTGACATTGTATTTTGACCTAACCCAGACCGAATCAAACTAAGGAAGATGGAAAAAGCAAGACGCATGCCAGTGATTGGTTGTCTACAGAGAAGGATGAGACGGATCGCAAAATAAGAAAGGTGATTGTCGAAGTTTCAGGATGTACTATAGACGAAAAGAAACAGAATGGGAGGAGAAAGGTGGTTCATACGGTGGGCCTGAGTATGGAAGAAGACGGAAAAGAAGAAAAAGCAGTGATGGTTTCTGAAAGGTAGTGAAAATTAATTTGACTATGGATCCATGTGTAAGAAATGTGAAAAATAGTGTCTTTTTTGTCTATAATCCATATAATGTTATGTTGTAAGATATTTTTCCAGACATAAGATGGAAGACATTATGAAGTCAGACGAACAAATGAAGAGAGCTGAAGAAATTCGTCAAAGACAAGCATGGTATGATCTAAGATGTTATATACTTGGATGCATTTACTAACTGGTTATGTGAACTACGAAATTAGAAATGGATAAGTTGTTTTTAGTCTATCAAGTGGCAACCTAGAAACAGGGAAATAGTATGAAACATGTTCATTAGGACTTGAAATGCTGTATATGAATGTTAACTGTATGAATAGTTAAATGTTTGATAAGTTGAGTTTAGACTATGTATCTAAAGTTTGTTTCTTAGATTAGTTTTAATGTATACAAAGCTTGAGTCTTATATTAGATAGAAGAAGTAACTCGAGTACTACTTTAGTTTCTTTCTTACATTAGTTATGATGTATATAAACCTTGTGTCTTACCATGTATCTAAATTCTAACAGTTAGTTTTGATGTATAGAAACCTTGAGTCTTACATTAGATAGAAGGAGGAACTCGAGGATAAGTATCGACAGATGTTCGGGATAACTTCTATAGAAAGGGTTGCGATGATAGATAGGAAAAGATTAAAGAAAGTAATCTTGTTTGTTGAACCTTCTTAAGTATTTGTTTATTCTGACGCCGTAGATATTTCAGTGGAAGGGTACGTTGAAAGAAACACAAAGATGGTATTAAAGTGGTAAAATATTTGATAGTTATAACTTAGTTTTTTGGTTATACACATCAGGGTAGAAAATGCTTAAATTAAGTTAGTTGTTTTGGTTACACACATCAGGGTAGAAAATGCTTAAATTTAGTTGTTTTACATATTTATATTTTTTGAACATTTTAGTTGTATTCGGTTATAACTGCAACAAATGGAAATGTAGGAGTTATGGAACAGTGGGAAAGGTAACCAATGATAAAGACGATGTTCCAGATATCAAAATGGCGGAGGTAGAAGTGTTGCCACAGGAAGGAGAAGCAAAAGATTGTCATGATGCAGATGAGAAAGATGAAGCAACAGATGATTCAGAAAAAGAAAAATCGGATGATGAATACGAATGGGAAAAGGAAGTTAGCTTAGCTTACAAACTGTTGAAGAATGTAATGGTAAGTTCATAATTTTTTGGATAATTTAATGGTAATGCATTTAACGCGTCTAAGTATATATCTCAATATCACTGAACAATTAACTTTGCAACACTTTCCAAAGAGAGTTACCATGACAATGCTTGCATACAATCAAAAGGAAATTGAGCTTGTTAACTCAAACAATAGAAAGGTTTACATTGCAAAGGTTCATTGTGCGAAGCGCAACGGAAAGAGAATGAAGCTTGGAAAATTCATGGGTCGTGGTTGGTACGAGTTCGCCAAGCAAAGGAGGTTGACCAGGGGTGATATGATTCGGTTAAGCATCTGAATTCCAAAAAATAGGGTTTGTGTTTGTGTGTGTTATTTGTAACACCCAAATTATTCCCCACCAATTATTATTTAAAAATCAGAGTATTAAATATAAAAATTGTTTTCGAGTGTTACATACAACTTCAAAACAAGGCTTAACTGATACGTAATATAAATGTTTCACTTGTAGTGGAAAATTAAAAGAAGACATATAATAAATAGTTAAGTAGAAACATGCTTTTCTTAAATGAATAAACAACAGAAAAACATTCGTCGTCTCGACACCCCAAAGTACGTATCAGAGTCGACTCCTCTAATGTGAAGTGCATCAACTTCACTGACCACCAACTCTACTAATCTTGATCACCTGCACGTTACCAACATAGGAGTAACATTAAAACATAAGGAGTGAGATACTTACACCAACAAAAGGGAAAAATAATACAAATATCAGCAAGTTTTATCAAGTAATTCACCACTTCACATCAATTCACGACTAAACAAACACACCAAAACACATGATAATATTATGCACACAACCCAGAACAAATGCAAATGAGAGTCCACCAGACTCAATGCATGCAATAACATTTATCGATCCCTGTTTCATGATCCAGTTCCCGTCGGAACTCTCGACCCATATTTCATGGTCACGTACGATCCCTATTTCTTGACCGCACCAACTTCACAACGATTTCCTTTGGAATTCGAATGGATATACCATATCGTGGTACATCATCCCCAACTATGAACATGCCTTGCACCATCAATGATAACATGCATATCTTCAACAACTACTTCATGCAATCATCATCATCAACAACAATATAACAACAACTAAGACGATACCTTACAACATCCACAACATACATCATCAACTACAACAACATACAACAACATCAACATCAACATCAATGACAACACATAACCACATCAATAACATGCATCCACAGTTACAACGACATATAACAACATCAACGACAACACATAGCAACATCAACAACATATATACATACTAACTCATGTTCCTATTATGTTATGTTTGTTATCTTTCTAAACAAGCTCATAACACCTCCATACATGCCTCTAATATCACCACATCAATCCTCATTCATTAATATGTTAAATAAAGGATTTTAGAGAATTTTTCAGAATAAAATAAATTATTTTTTCACTCCAGGTCTCGCAAAGCGCCCTCATGCTTGCTAAGCGAGTAACTTTCTTCCAAGAAGGGTCCAACATTTTAACACGCTCGCTAAGCGAGGACTGTGATTTTTACAAATTTTCCTCTGCGAACCAGCCAAACCATGCTAGGATATCTACAATGCAAAATCATTCTTAAGGTCAGAAAACTCATAATTTTCACCATTCATCCTAAAATCAATCACCTAATTCATACAATTATTACAATTTCAATAATTCCAAGTTGTTCTAACATGTTATTCATCAAAATACCGTACAACCTCATGGCTTCCTACTCAACAATCCTATGCCAAATATTCATATTATAAAACCCTTAGGATATGAAGAAATCCCACCCTTACCTTAATTTGACAGAAGATTTATTCCCTCTTGTCGGGATTCTTCTCTACAAGCTCTTGCCCTAGATCCTTCTTCTTCTTTCCTCTGTTCCCACATTCTCAATTTCTCGATCAATTTTCACGAAACTACTTCCGAAGCTACGAAACATGGAATACATAATGCAAATTTGATAATCGAGGTGGCAATGCCACTCTATAAGCAGCAGGTCCAACTCTTGTAGAAATCTGGTACAGACCAATAAATCGAGGAGTAATATTTCTCGACTTCAAAGCTCGCCCAACATCGGTCACCGAAGTAACCCTCAAAAACACATGATCTCCTTCTTGAAATTCAAAATCTTTCCTCCTCTCTTCGTGATAAGTCTTCTTCCTACTCTATGAAGTTCTCATCTTATCTCGAATCAACTTCACCATCTCAGTAGTCTGTTGTACAATATCAGGTCCAAGTACAACACTCTCACCTGACTCATGCCAACATAAAGGTGTTCGACATCTTCGACCATAAAGTGCTTCAAAAGGAGCCATTCTGATATTGGAATGATAATTGTATTTATAAGTAAACTCAATCAACATCAAGTGACTATCCCAAGCACCTTCTTGTTCAAGTACATAAGCCCTCAACGAATCTTCCAAAGATTGTATTGTCATCTTTGTCTGCCCATCAGTCTGCAGATGATAAGCTGAACTGAACTTCAACTTCGAACCCAATGCTTCTTGCAAACTCTCCCAAAATCTAGAAGTAAACCTCGGATCTCTATCCGACACAATACTCAAAGGAATCCCATGCAACTTCATAATAACACTAACATATATCTCTGCCAATTTCGGCAAAGAAAAAGTAATACCAATCGGAATAAAATGTGTTGACTTTGTCAATCTATCAACAATTACCCAAATGGCATCATGCCCTCTCGGAGTATTTGGTAACCCTGTAACGAAATCCATCGAGATATTCTCCCATTTCCACTCCAGAATCTCCAACGTGTTCATCAACCCAGTAGGGTTTTGATGTTCTACTTTTGACTTCTGACAAATCAAACATGCATAAACAAACTGAGCCACGCCCCAATTCATCCCAGGCCACAAAAATATCTTCTTCAAATATTGAAACATTTTTGTAGCTCCCGGGTGAAGGCTCACACTACTTCTATGTACCTCTTCAAGAATCATCCTCTTCAATTCGAGGTCATCAGGAATACAAATATGCTCCTGAAATCTTAATATTCCCTGTTCATCAACTCGGAATTCATTACCTCCAGTCCGTTCATCACTGACCATCAAGTCCACCAATTTCACATCCAAATACTCTAGCCATCATGATTGACATATGAAATGTCTCCCGACTTAAGGAATCGTCCACAACATTAGCTTTACCTGGATGATAATTCAAACTATAATCATAGTCCTTCAAGAATTCCAACCAACGCCCCTGCCTCATATTTAACTATTTCTGATAAAAAAGATACTTCAAACTCTTATATTCACTATACACTTCAAATCTCGAACCATACAGATAATGCCTCCAAATCTTTAATACAAGTACCACGACTGCTAGTTCCAAATCATGGGTAGGATAATTCCTTTCATGAATTCTCAACTGTCGTGAAGCATACGCCACCACTTGACCATTTTACATTAACATTCCACCCAAACCCATCAAATAAGCATCGCCATAAACTACAAATGGTTTATCTTGTTTCGATAAAGTTAAAACTTGAGCGATATTCAACTTCTTCTTTAGCTCAATGACACTTTGTTCACACTGGGTATCCCACACAAACTCCTTATCCTTACAAGTTAATTAAGTCAATGGAAGTGTCAACTTCAAAAAACCCTCAATGAACCTTAGGTAATAACCAGCTAACCCCCAAAAGCTTCTAATTTCTTTTACCGACTTCGGAGTCTCCCATTGTAGAACTGGATCTACTTGGATGGATCCACAACAATCCCTTTTCCGGAAATCACATGGCCAAGAAAACTCACCTCCTTCAACCAAAATTCACACTTCGATAGTTTAGCATAAAACTTCTTCTCTTTCAACACTTGCAACATAATCTACAGATGTTCAACGTGCTCTTCTTCTGACTTAGAGTAAATAAAAATATCATATATAAAGATAACCACAAATTGATCCAAATAATCATGGAAAATCCGGTTCATATATTCCATGAATACTCCAGGCGCATTAGTAACTCCAAACGACATCATTACATATTAATAGTGTCTATACCGAGTACTAAAAGTTGTTTTCTGGACATCTTCATCTTTTACCCTTATCTAATGGTAACCCAATCGCAAATTAATCTAGCTAAACATACAAGCACCAACCAATTCATCCATCAGATCATCTATCCTTAGAAGTAGATACTTGTTCTTAATTGTCACCTTATTCAGTTGCATATAATCAGTACACAATCTCATGCTACCGTCTTTCTTTTTCACTAACAATACTGGAGCTCCCCAAGGCGACACACTTGGTCTAACAAACTTCTTTTCTAATAGTTCCTCTAATTGTTTCTTCAATTCAGATAACTTAGAAGTCGAAATAAGATATGGTGCCATCGAAATAGGTATAGTTATGGGTACAAGATCAATACTGAATTCCACCTCTCTCTCTCTCTCTCTCTCTCTCTCTCTCTCTTTCTCTGGCGGAACATCCACAATGTCATCTGGAAACACTTCTGGAAATCTCTTACCACTAGAAATTCATCAATTTCTATTTCATTTTCCACCGATAGAGATGCAAACAATGTCAATACTTGTGCTTCTTCATTTAAAAGTTCTTTCAACTCTTTAGAAGATAAATAACCAACTTCTAATTCCTTTTCATCAAGAGTAAGAAATCAAACTGACTTGCTGAAACAATTAATGTGAACATTATTGAACTCCAACCAGTTCATTCCCAAAATCACCTCTAAACCTCCCAACGGAAAACAAATCAGATCCACACCAAATTCCTTACCATATATCGAAATAGGACAATTCAAACAAACTAGAGAAGTAGTTAACGATCCATCATCAGGAGTCTCGATAACCATTTCTCCCTTCATAGGGGAAACAACAAGACCTAACCTTATCACACAATCAATAGAAATAAAGAAATGCGTAGCGCCCGTATCTATCATATCAATCAAAGGCGTATTATGAATATAGAAAGTACCTTTGATTAGTCAATCCTTACTGGAAGTTTGTGTTCCTGTCAAAGCAAACACCTTTCCTCCAGATGTAGATTTCTTTGGTTTCTGACAATGAATGTTGATATGACCTTGCTCTCAACAGTTGTAGAAAGTAATCACATTATTCTTGCAATATGCAATCAAATGTCCAAGCTGGTCACATTTGAAACACTTCGTCACGTCACCCGTACACTCACGATACGATGACTGTAACGCCCTGATTCGATTATTCCATTTTTGTTGAGTCTTTTATTTGAATTGAGTGATAATTGCTTCAATTATGAAATTGGTATGTTTATGTGATATGTTGATGTGTTATATTATTTTACCGTTTTGAGAATTTTCGAGTAAAATTAGATTGGAGGGTATTTTAGACATTTGCTAATTAATGATAAATTAGATATTAGTAGAAATGAATAATTGTGAGAGATATAAAGAAAAAGAGATAAGTAGTAAAGAGAAAGAAAAAAAGGAAATAGAAAGAAATAGAAGAGAAAGAAAAAAGGAAGAAGAGAAAAGAGGAGGAAAAGAGGAAAAGCTTGGAAATCTTCAAGATTGCTCCAAGGAATCGAAACAATCGGGTAAGGGTGAGAAATATTGTTATCTTATCATTGTGTATGATTAGGTATGTGTTAGATTGATTGGGTTTTTATTTTGGAGAAGTTTAGAGAATATTATTTTTTAGGGTTTTGATGAAAATCTAAGAAATTGGTAGATTAATCGGTTGAAACTTGATATAATCGAAGTATGATAATGAATACATGTTAATGATCATGTTTCTAGAGGTTTGGTGGGGTTTTGGAGCCCTTTAGGTTGACTGTTGCGTGACTGAGCTGCTGCTAAAATCACAGTGTTCACTCAGCGAGCGTTTCCTCGCTCAACGAGCTTTCCAGAACAATTTTCGATCAGCGAGACCTGTAAGTTGGAATTTATGTTTTAATTCATAACTTTTGATCCGAGTATCTGTTTTAAGCGTTATACATATCGATTCGAAGCTAGAAACATATAGAAACTAATGATGCTAAAATATGTAATTTTTAGAGGACTTTTACCCGACTTTTCCGATAAAACGTAATTGTGTTAGTTAAGGAATTGTGGGATTGATTGATGTATAGTGGCCGTTTGGCAAATAAATGCATTTCGTGGAGTGAATATGAATGCATGTTGATAGTGAGAGAGAGAGTTGCCATTTGGCATAATTGATGCAAATGTGTATAGTTGTTTTGTGATTGTATGAGATGAATGCATAATTATATTGTGAAAATGTATGCATTTTCAAGAATGTTGTGGGTCATTTTGCATGTGAAGCATAATGTATGCATTCTGGTATTGTGGGATTCTATGTGAATCTGTTGTAACATCGTGTGCCTATGTGGGGTGTGAGCGATGATTACAACACGATTGAGTGCCCGTGTGGGGTGTGAGCAATCGGATTGTATGCCCTTGTAGGGTGTCAGAAATCCATAAACATTGTGTGCCCATGTGGGGTGTGAGCAATGGGTGATTTAATCATAAATGATTGTGTGCCCGTGTGGGGTGTAAGCAATCGGATTGTGTACCCGTGTAGGGTGTGAGCAATCCATAAACATTGTGTGCCCATGTGGGGTGTGAGCAATGGGTGAACATCGTATGCCTGACGGGGAGTTACTTTAGGTAACGAGCGATAGTTCCAATAAGTTCCTGAGTGAACTTGAGATGATTGAGTTGGTACGACATTGCATTTGCATAAAGTCGTGAGTCGGTCTCTATGATTTGAATTTATCATCTATAATTGAAAATTGGTGAATAAACATGAATAATATATGTTTATGTAGAATGATGTGAGATTGTACATGATGAATATGCTTGATTTGTATATATACATTGTGATGTATATGTGTGATGGGTGATGAATTGTGGTGAGAATATGTATATGTATATTTTTATGTTAAGATATATAATTATATGCATTGTTATTATGATAATATTTCTCACCCTTCTGCTGTTTTATGATGCTCTATGAGGCATTGCAGAGTAGGTTTGCTGGAGGTCTTTTTGTGAAGTGTGTCTTCATTCCTTTGTTCGGTCGGCTCTGATATGTAGCACCGAGTAGCTAGGGTTGGCTTGATGCCTTTTTGTGGTGCATTTGTATATGTATCTTGGTGATGAATGTTTATGTAAACATGAATTATGTGGTGAATCAAACTTGATTATATATATATATATATATATATATATATGTATATATGTATGATGTTGATTAATGTTTAGTTCCCGCTGTTATTTTAATGTTGAGATATGGGAGTAAGAGTTAAACCCCTCTGTTTGCAAGTTACCCCATTATTGCATATCGTTAAATGAGCAGGTGTTGGATGTTTTAATTTCATGTATAATATGACATGCCTCTTTTATACTATGTTTAAATTATACTCTGATGGAAATTTTAATATGTGCCTAAATGATTATTTGATTATTTGGGGGTATTGAAAGGGGGTGTTACATTAAGTGGTATCAGAGCCAGTGTCGAGTCAGTTGTGTCTGTCTTGTTGTTGTGATGATTGAACTTTTGTTTAATATTGTTGGTGTCTTTGGGAATAATCAGAATATGGCTGGTAGAAATGACAATGTGATGGCCGCTGCTTTGGAAGCAATGGATAGGGCGGTGTAGGGTGCGCCGAATGTGAATGATAATGATGAGTTCAGGAAGAATCAACCATCGGTCTTCAAAGGAAGATTTGATCCTGATGGTGCTCAAGTTTGGTTGAAAGAGATTGAGAGAATCTTCAGAGTCATGGACTGTGCTGAAGAGAGTAAGGTGAGGCTTGGTTCTCACATGCTGAAGGAAGAAGCCGGTGATTGGTGGATTGGTAGAATTAAAGCTCTTGAGGAAGATGATGAAGAGATAACTTGGGATGTTTTTCGTGCTGAGTTCTTGGGGAAGTACTACCCTGAAAGTGTGAAAGGGAAAAGGAGATGGAGTTCCTTGAACTGAAACAAGGTAGTATGTATGTGGTGGACTATACTGCTAAGTTTGTGGAGTTGGTTCAATTTCATCCTAATTATGCTACTACAACTGCTGAGTTCTCGAAGTGTATTAAGTATGAGAATGGTTTGTATCCTGAGATTAAGCAAGCTGTGGGATATCAAAGAATAAGGAGGTTTTCGGATTTGACGGAGTGTTGTAGAATTTTAGAGGAGGATAGCAAAGCTTATTCTACACATTACAAGAGTTTGAATGAGAGGAAAGGAAAGCCACAAGCTATAAGTGGACCTTATGTGACACCCGGTGATAAGGGAAAGCATAGGGGAAAATTTGATAAGAGATCTAGTAGAGGGAGTTCTGGTCCCGTTAAGTGCTACAAGTGTGGCGAATTGGGCCATAAGTCTTTTGAGTGTGGGAAGAACATAATGAAATGTTCAAACTGTGGAGGCCCTGGACATGCTACTACCGAGTGTAGTAGGAATGTTGTGAAGTGTTTCAATTATGGAGAAGCGGGTCACATTAGTACTAAGTGTACTAAGCCGAAGAAAGCTCAAGCGGGCAAAAAGGTGGTTGCATTAGCATGGAAGGACACTACTAGTGTAGACCGTTTGATTAAAGGTACATGTTTTATTAATAGTACGCCTTTAGTTACTATTATTGATAAGGGAGCGACTCATTCGTTCATTTCTCTTAAGTGCGCTAAGAGTTTGGATTTGTTTATGTCTTCTTGGGGTGGTGAGATGGTTATTGAGACTCCTGCTTCAGGGTCGATAACTACGTCCTTGGTGTGTGTAAGTTGTTATTTGACCATGTATGGTAAAGATTTTGTTATGGATTTAGTTTGTTTGTCGTTGGAGGGTTTGGACGTAATCTTGGGTATGAACCGGTTGCAATGTAATCGAGTTCATATAGATTTCTATCATAAGTTAGTAAGGTTTCCTTATTTGGATGATGATGAAGATGAGAGTTTCCTATCCACTAATGAGTTGAAGAAACTTTTAGCGGACGAAGCTAAATTGTTCGGTTTGTTTTCATCATTTTCGGTTGAGAGTGAAGTTGAACTCAATGGGTTCCCAATGGTGTGTGATTTTCCAGAAGTGTTTCCGGAGGATATTAAGGATGTATCGCCGAAAAGAGAAGTTGAGTTTTCTATTGATCTAGTTCCGGGTACTAGACTGATTTCGATGGCACCGTATCGTATGACAGCATCAGAGTTGGTAGAGTTGAAGAAGCAATTGAATGACTTGTTGGACAAGAGATTTATTAGGCCGAGTGTTTCTCCTTTGGGTGCTCCGGTATTGTTGGTAAAGAAGAAGGATGGGAGTATGCGATTATGCATTGATTATCGACAATTGAACAAGGTAACAATTAAGAACAAGTATCTGCTTCCAAGGATCGATGATTTGATGGACCAATTGGTTCGTGCGCATGTTTTTAGTAAGATTGATTTGAGATCAGGATATCACCAGGTTCGTGTGAAAGAAGAGGATATTCAAAAGACGGCTTTTAGGACACGATATGGTCATTACGAGTATTCTGTGATGTCATTCGGAGTTTCTAATGCGCCGGGTGTGTTTATGGAATACATGTACCGTATTTTTCATGAGCATTTGGATCGTTTTGTGGTTGTGTTCATCGACGATATTTTGATTTATTCTAAGTCTCAATAGGAACATGAAGAGCATTTAAGGATTGTGTTACAGATTTTGAAAGAGAAACAATTGTATGCTAAGTTGTCAAAAATGTGAATTTTGGTTGTCGAAAGTAAGTTTTCTTGGACATGTTATTTCCGATGGTGGCATTAGTGTTGATCCATCCAAGATTGATGCGGTAATGCAATGGGAAGTTCCTAGATCGGTTACGAAGATTCGAAGCTTTTTAGGCTTGGCGGGTTATTATCGGAGGTTTATTGAGGGATTTTCAAAGTTTGCACTTCTGTTAACACAATTGACTTGTAAGGGAAAGGCTTTCATTTGGGATATTCATTGTGAAGACAGTTTCAATGAACTTATGAGAAGGTTGAAAACGGCTCCGATCTTGATTTTGGCAAATCCGACGGAACCATTTGTGGTGTATTGTGACGTTTCATTGTTTGGGTTAGGTGTTGTTTTGATGCAAGATGGAAAAGTGGTGGCTTATGCTTCAAGACAATTGAGAGTGCATGAAAAGAATTATCCTACGCATGATTTGGAATTAGCGGTCATGGTGTTTGTTTTGAAAATTTGGAGGCATTATCTTTATGGTGCAAGATTTGAAGTTTTTAGTGATCACAAGAGTTTGAAATATTTATTTGATCAAAAGGAATTGAACATGAGACAAAGGAGGTGGTTAGAGCTTTTGAAGGACTATGATTTTGGTTTGAATTACCATCTGGGTAAGGCTAATGTTGTAGCCGATGCTTTAAGTCGTAAGTTGTTACATATTTCTGCATTGATGATAAGAGAATAGGAATTTTTGGAGGATTTTAGAGACTTGAGTTTGGTTTGTGAGATGACGCCGAGAAGTGTGGGACTTGGTATGTTACATGTTACAAATGATTTTCTTGCAACCATGTGTGAAAAGCAAAAGTTGGATTTGAAATTTGTCGATTTGATGATGAATGAGAATGAGGATTTCAAGGTTGATAATTTTGGAGTTTTGAGATTTCGTGGTCGTATTTGTATTCCCGATGACGTGGAGTTGAAAAAGATGATATTGGAATAGGGACACCGAAGTAATTTAAGTCTTCATCCGGGAGCGAATAAGATGTATCAAGATTTGAAGAAGATCTTTTGGTTGTCCGGATTGAAGAGAGATGTCGCTCATTTTGTATATGCGTGTTTGACTTGTCAGATGTCTAAGGTAGAACATTAGAAACCTAGTGGTTTGATGCAACCGTTGGATATTCCGGAATGGAAATGGGATAGTATATCGATGGATTTTGTTACGAGATTGGTGGATATGGAAAAAGGTCATAATGCTATTTGGGTGATTGTGGATAGGCTTACTAAATTTTCTCACTTTATTCTGATTGATATTAGTTATCCTTTGGAGAAGTTAGCCGAGATTTATGTTACTGTGGTTGTGAAGTTGCATGGAATTCCTAAGAGTATTGTATCAGATTAAGATCCTAGATTTACATCGAGGTTTTGGGAAAGTTTGCAAAAGACTTTGGGTTCTAGGCTAAGATTGAGTTCGGCTTACCATCCGCAAACGGACGGTCAAACCGAGAGGACAATTCAATCGTTGGAGGATTTGTTGCGTGCTTATGTGCTAGAGCAAGGTGGTGTTTGTGATAGTTATTTAGCGTTAATTGAGTTCACCTACAATAACAGTTTTCAATCGAGTATTGGTATGGCACCATTTGAGGCTTTGTATGGTCGGAGATGTCGCACACCTTTGTGTTGGCATGAAACCGGAGAGAGAACGGTATTTGGACCGGAGATGGTACAACAAACGACGAAAAAGGTGAAATTTATTCGGGAGAAGATGAGAGCTTATCAAAGTAGGAAGAAGAGTTATCATGACAAGAGAAGGAAAGATTTTGAGTTTCAGGAAGGCGACCATGTATTTTTGAGAGTTACATTGGTTACGGGTGTGGGTCGTGCTTTGAAGTCGAAGAAGTTGACTTCTCGTTTTATTGGGCCGTATCAGATTACTGCACGAGTTGGTGTTGTGGCTTACCGTGTGGCGTTGCCTCCGAACCTTTCGAATTTGCATGATGTGTTCCATGTTTTGCAACTTCAGAAGTATGTTCCAGATCCGTCACATGTTATTCCTATGGATGAGGTTGAAGTAAGATATAATCTTACGGTGGAAGCTTTGTCGGTTAAGATTTTGGATCGTGAAATCAAGAAGCTAAGAGGCAAGGATATTGCGCTTGTGAAAGTGGCGTGGGGAGGCGCTGCGAAAGGCAATATGACTTGGGAATTAGAGAGTGGGATGCGAGAGTCGTATCCAGAGTTGTTTGAATCAGGTAATATTTTCGAGGACGCAAATTTCTAAAGTGGGGGAGAGTTGTAATGCCCCGATTCAATATTTCCCAATTTTGTTGAGTCTTTTATTTTATTTGAGTGATAATTGTCTTATTTGTGAAATTGACATGATAATATGATATATTTATATGTTAATGTGATTTTACCGTTTTGTGAATTTTCAGGTAAAAATTAGATTGGAGGGTATTTTAGACATTGCTAATTAATGATAAATTAGAAATTATGTAGAATTATTATTTTGTGAGAAAATGATATTTAGTGGAAAAGAGAAGAAAATGAGTTAAGTGTAGAAATAGAAAGAATAGAAAAATAGAAAGATAGAAAGAAAAAGATATAAGTTGTGAGAAAAGAAAAGAAAAGAGAGAATAGAAAGAAAAAGAGGAGAAAGAAATGGAAGAGAAGAGAAAAGAAGAGAAAAGAGGGAAAAGTTGGAAATTCATCAAGATTGCTCCTAGGAATCAAAACAATCGGGTAAGGGTGATAAACATTGTTATCTTAATCTTGTATGTGATTGGGTTTTTGTTTTGGTGAAGTTTAGAGAGAATGAAATGTTAGGGTTTTTGATAAAATTGTGAGAAATTGGTATTTAATCGGTTAGAAGTTGTTATAATCGAAGTATGATGTTAAATACATGTTATTGATCATGTTTATGGAGATTTATTTGAGTTTGGAGGGTTTTGGAATGACTGTTACACAGCTGGGAGGTTGCTGATATCGCAGCTCTTGCTCAGCGAGCTTTCCAGAGATTTTCTCGCTCAGCGAACGAGAAGGTCGCTTAGCGAGTCTGGAGGGTTTTTGGGAGTTTTGTGTTTTAATTCTAAACTTTAGTTTAGGTTATCCGTTTTAGGCGTTCTTTATATCAATTCGAAGCTAAAAATGTGTAAAAACTAATGATGCAAAGAGATGTAATTATTAGCCGACTTTTGCCCGACTTTTCCGATAAAACGTAAATAAGTTAATTATGGAAATGTGGGTTTGATGTGATGTTATTGGCGTTTGGAAAATGAATACATTGCTTGAATTGAATGTCAATGTATGTTAATTGAATAAGGTGAGTGCATAATTATGTTGTGAATAATGTATGCATTTTCAAGAATGTTGTGTGTCATTTTGCATGTGAAGCATAATGTATGCATTCTTGTGTTGTGAGATTCTTTGTGAATTCGTTGTAGCATCGTGTGCTCATGTGGAGTGTGAGTGATGACTACAACACGATCGTGTGTCCAAGTGAGGTGTGAGCGATCAAATTGTGTGCCCGTGTAGGGTGTGAGCAATCCATAAACATTGTGTGCCCGAGTGGGGTGTGAGCAATGGGTGATTTATTCACATTGTTTGGGTGCCCTGTGGGGTGTGAGCAATCGGGTTGTGTGCCCATGTGGGGTGTGAGCAATCCATAAACATTGTGTGCCGATGTGGGATGTGAGCAATGGGTGAACATCGTATGCCCGACGGGGAGTTACTTTAGGTAACGAACGATGGTTCCAATTAGTTCCTGAGTGAACTTGATGATGATTGAGTCGGTACCGCATTGCATTTGCATAGAGTCGTGATTCGGTCTCTATGATTTGCATTTATCATTTAAATTGTGAATTGGTGAAATAAACATGAATATATATGTTTATATGGAGATGAAAGTATGTATTGATGAAAACATACTTGAGTATATATGTATGTGTGGATATATATATAATATATAATATATATATATATATATATATATATATATATATATATATATATATATATATACATGTGTTTATATACATTGTAGTGTATATGTGTGAATGAACATGAATGGATATATGTTTATGTGAATTGTGCATAATGAATGTGCTAATGTGAATATATAAATATATATACATTGTGATGTATATGGGTGATGAGAAATGATTTGTGGTGAGAACATGTTTTATGTGTAGTTTATATGTTGAGATATATAATTATATGCAATGTTATTATGATAATGTTTCTCACCCTTCTGTTGTTTTATGACGCTCTATGAGGCATTGCAGAGTAGGTGCTGGAGGTCTTTTTGGTGAAGCGTGTCTTCATTTATTTTGGTCGGTCGGCTCTGATATGTAACACCGGGTAGCTAGGATCGATTTGATGCCTTTTGTGATGCATTTTGTACATGTATTTTGGTGATGAATATTTTATATAAACATGAATTATTTGGTTAATCAAACTTGTTGATATATTTATATAAGTATATAAGTTTGTTGTTGTTGATGTTAGTTTCCGCTGTTATTTGAATCTTTTGAATACGGGTGTAAGGATGAAATCCTTCTGTTGCAAGTTACCCCGTTTGTTGCATATCTTTTAATGAGCATGTGTTGTATGTTTTAATTTCATTGTTGATATGACATGCCTCTTTTATACCATGTTTCAAATATACTCTGATGAAATTTTTAATATGTGCCTAAATGATTTAATTGTTTATTTGGGGGTATAGAAAGGGGGTGTTACATTTCCTCGCTCAACGAGACCTGGAAGTTGGAATTTGTGTTTTAATTCATAACTTTTGATCCGAGTATCTGTTTTAAGAGTTCTACATATCGATTCGAAGCTAGAAACATATAGAAACTAATGATGCTAAAATATGTAATTTTAAGCCAACTTTTATCCGACTTTTCCGATAAAACGTAATTATGTTAGTTAAGGAATTATGGGATTGATTGTGGTATAGTGGCCGTTTGGCAAATAAATGCATTTCGTGGAGTGAATATGAATGCATGTTGATAGTGAGAGAGTTCGTTGTCGTTTGGCGTAATTGATGCGAATGCGTATAGTTGTTTTGTGATTGTATGAGATGAATGCATAATTATATTGTGAATATGTATGCATTTTCAAGAATGTTGTGGGTCATTTTGCATGTGAAGCATAATGTATGCATTCTTGTATTGTGGGATTCTATGTGAATCCGTTGTAACATCGTGTGCCCATGTGGGGTGTGAGCGATAATTACAACATAATTGTGTGCCCGTGTGGGTTGTAAGCAATCAGATTGTGTGCCCGTGTGGGGTGTGGGTAATCCATAAACATTGTGTGCCCGTGTGGGGTGTGAGCAATGAGTGATTTAATCACAAATGATTATATGCCCGTGTGGGGTGTGAGCAATCGTATTGTGTGCCCGTGTGGGGTGTGAGCAATCCATAAACATTGTGTGCCCGTGTAGGGTATGAGCAATGGGTGAACATCGTATGCCCGACGGGGAGTTACTTTAGGTGACGAGCGATGGTTCCAATAAGTTCTTAAGTGAACTTGAGATGATTGAGTCGGTACCGCATTGCATTTTCATAGAGTCATGATTCGGTCTCTATGATTTTCATTTATCATCTATAATTGAAAATTGGTGAATAAACATGAATAATATATGTTTATGTAGATTGGTGTGAGATTGTACATGATGAATATGATTGGTTTGTATATATACATTGTGATGTATATGTGTGATGGGTGGTGAATTGTGGTGAGAATATGTATATGTATATTTTTATGTTAAGATATATAATTATATGCATTGTTATTATGATAATATTTCTCACCCTTCTGCTATTTTATGATACTTTATGAGGCATTGCAGAGTAGGTTTGTTGTAGGTCTTTTTGTGAAGCGTGTCTTCATTCTTTTGATCTGTCGACTCTGATATGTAGCACCGGGTAGCTAGGGTTGGCTTGATGCCTTTTGTGGTGCATTTGTATATGTATCTTGGTGATGAATGTTTATGTAAACATGAATTATGTGGTGAATCAAACTTGATTATATATATATATATATATATATATATATATATATGTGTGTGTGTGTATGTTTGATGTTGATTAATGTTTAGTTTCCACTGTTATTTTAATGTTGAGATATGGGAGTAAGAGTTAAACCCCTTTGTTTGTAAGTTACCCCATTGTTGCATATCGTTAAATGAGCAGGTGTTTGATGTTTTAGTTTCATGTATAATGTGACATGCCTCTTTTATACAATGTTTAAATTATACTCTGATAGAAATTTTAATATGTGCCTAAATGATTATTTGATTATTTAGGGGTATAGAAATGGGGTGTTACAATGACCCAGTTCACCACACCTGTAACACTTTAAAGAAGCAGGGGCACCTCCCCCACTTGGCTTCTTACCTTCAACATGTTGTTGCTTACCGTTACCAGTTGGAGCTGCATAAGGCTTCCCACGATTCATCTGTTTCTTTCCTCTTCTCTTAGCCAAACTCTTGAAGTGATCTAATCGAGCCTTGTTATCTTCCCCAAAGATTCTACAGCAATCCATTAAATCAGGGAATCTTCTGATTCTTTGATAACTAATTTCCTACTTGATCTCAGACCTCAAACCATTCTCGAACTTAATACACTTCAAGAACTCAGCAGTTGCTTCACTATGGTGCGGATAAAACTTTGCCTGGTCAGAAAATTGGGCAGCATACTCTGTAACTGACATACTCCCTGTATTTAACTCCAAGAACTCAATTTCTTTCTTCCCTTAAACATCTTCAGGAAAGTACTTCCTCAGAAATTCCCTTCTAAACACAATCCAGATAATTACCTCACCTAACGCTTCCAACCGCTGACGAGTGCAAACCCACCAATCATCAACTTTTCTCACCAACCTGTGAGCACCCAACCATACCTTACGGCCTTCAGAACATTCCATCACTCGGAAGATCCTATCGATCTCCTTGAGCCACTCTTGTGCTCCATCTGGGTCATACTTTCCCTTGAATGTAGGTGGGTCATTCTTTCGAACCTCTTCATTCTCACAATCACCAACATTCATTAGATTTTGAACAACTTGAGCCATCGCCTGCATAGAGACAACAAGTACAACATCATTTCTCCCAGCCATTCTAAATCTACCATGCAACAACAACCAAACAACGATTAAGAACTCTACAACAACACTCAACAACGACTCAATGACCCAACTACTTGGTCGGACGGACCGACTTGCTCTAATACCACTTTGTAACACCCAAATTACTCCCCACGAATTATTATTTAAAAATAAAAGTATTAAATATAGAAATTGTTTTCGAGTGTTACATACAACTTCAAAACAAGGCTTATATGATTCATAATATAATTGTTTCACTTGCAGCGGAAAATCAAAAGAAGTCATATAATAAATAGTTAAGTAGTAACATGCTTTTCTTAAATGAATAAAAAACGGAAAAACAATCTTTGTCTCGACACTCCAAAGTACGTATCAGAGCCGACTCCTCTAATGTGAAGTGCATTGACTTCACCAACCACCAACTCTACTAATCATGATCACTTGCACGTTACCAACATAGGGGTAACATTCAAACAGAAGGGGTGATATACTTACACCAACAAAAGGGAAAAATAATACAAATATCAGCAAGTGTTATACCGTAATTCACCACTTCTCATCAATTCACGACTAAACAAACACACCAAAACACATAATAATATTATGCACACAATCCGCAACAAATACAAATGAGACTCCACCAGACTCAATGCATGCAGTACCATTTATCGATCCCTGTTTCATGATCCAGTTCCCATCAGAATTCTCGACCCCTGTTTCATGGTCATGTACGATCCCTATTTCATGACCGCACCAACATCAGAATGATTCCCTTTGGAATTCGGATGGATATACCCGATCTTGGTACACCATCCCCAACTATGCACATGTCATGCACTATCAATGAAAACATGTATATTTACGACAACTATTTCATGCAATCAACATCATTAACAACAATATAACAATAACTACAACGACACCTAACAACTTCCACACCATACATCAACAACTACGTCAACATACAACAACATCAACAAAAACACATAACCACATCAATAGCATGCATCCACAGTTACAATGAGATATACCAACACATAGAAACATCAACAACTACGTCAACATACAACATCAACAAAAACACATAACCACATCAATAGCATGCATCCACAGTTACAACGAGATATACCAACACATAGCAACATCAACAACTACGTCAACATACAACAACATCAACAAAAACACATAACCACATCAATAGCATGCATCCACAGTTACAACGAGATATACCAACACATAGCAACATCAACAACATATATATATATATATATATATATATATATATATATACACACACACACACACACACACATACATACTAACTAATGTTTCTATTATTTTATGTTTGTTATATTTCTAAACAAAACTCATAACACCTCCATACATGCCTCTAATATCACCACATCAATCCCTATTCATTTATATGTTAAATAAAGGATTTTAGAGAATTTTTCAGAATAAAATAAATTATTTTTTCACTCCAGGTCTCCCTAAGCGCCCTCATGCTCGCTAAGCGAGTAACTTTCTGCCATGAAGGGTCCAACATTTTCACACGCTCGCTAAGCGAGAACGGCGATTTTCAAAGATTTTCCACTGTGAACCAACTAAACCCTGCTACGATTTCTACACCCCAAAATCATTCTTAAGGTTAGAAAACTCCGAATTTTTACCATTCATCCTAAAATCAATCACCTAATTCATACAATTATTACAATTTCAACAATTCCTAGTTATTCTAACATGTTATTCATCAAAAATCCCTCCAACCTCATGGATTCCTACTCAATAATCCTATGCCTAATATTCGTATTATAAAATCATTAGGAGATGAAGAAATCTCACCCTTACCTTAATTTGATGGACGATTTCTTCCCAATTGCCTGAATTCTTCTCTACAAGCTCTTTCCATAGCTCCTTCTTCTTCTTTCCTCTGTTCCCACATTCTCAATTTCTCAATCAGTTTTTACGAACTGATTCCCTTTTTCCTAAATTCCAAACATAACCCTTAAACCCTAACTAAGTATTTCCTATTTGCCTTCACTATCCTCTTGTCCAATGACCATCTTACCCTCTCCCTTCATATTCCAATATTTTTATTTATTCAATATAATTTAATTAAATTCATATAATATTAAATAATACCATTCTTCCTTCCACATACTACCAACTTCATGTCATACACAATGCACAACAATTCCAATTATTTAAATTAAATAATTAAATAAATAATTGGGGCATTACATTATCAAAAAGAATGCGACAGTGAGGGGATAGTTATAGGTTAAATGAAATAGTAATATTTTTATTTGTATATTGGGGAAGATGTACTAAAAGTCTGGATATGTAGTGCATTTAGGTAATAGTTATTGTTAAGGTATTAATATGAAGCATTAAGTAGTTTAATTTTTTGTTATGGTTGATGGTTATGTAACGAATCTATATTCAGGTTGTATAAGAATATGTTTTTTTTGTTAGTAGTTATTGTTTTTGGGTATTTATAATATTAAATATGTTATTTTGTAGTTAATTGATTAGAACTTTGTGTTGTATGTATGTTAACTGAAATTTGAAGTGAAGATATGGTTAGGTGAGTTAGTCTTTAAAAGTCGTGATGTTTATGATAGTAAGATGGATTCAATTAAATCAACATGGAAATGTAAGGATTGGCAGCAGCCTATCCACACTATTTCAGTTTGATAAGACGTTGATGGTGTTGAATGTTGTAGGCATGAAAGTGATGCATTGATTTATTTATACATTAATTTAAAGACATACTCAATGGACAAACAAATTAATAGGAAAATAAAGTCTATGCAATAATGAATAAGGCAGGAAAATTTATATGATTGCAAATCAAGTTGGTGTATCAATATTCATAAAGGTCATATAAAAGAAAAATACATATGAAACAGAAAAAGATGACGCCTCGAAAAGAATAGAAATGGGCTCCTTGTTAAGATGGAAGACATATAGAATTCAAGTGTATATATAATTAAACTATAATGAAAAATAAATAATAATATTAACTATAAATATAATAGTAAAATTTGATTGTTTGTAATATAAGTATAAAGTTAGTTAAAAATTTGGAAAATAAAAATGTTATTCAATGGCAGAATACCAAACGTTTCTAATAATTACATTAGTTGTATTAAGTGAAGAAAATAATTGTAGTTTAGTGTAATTACATGAATTGTATTAAGTGAAAAAACAACTGTCAAAAGAAAAGGTTATATTGTATACTACTCTAACCTACAAAACGTCCCAAAACATCCCAACAGAATTTTGCACGTTTAGTTCTCCATCTGGATTTCATCGACAACGAAGGTATCTCTTGAATGGCTTCTCCGACGAACCACCAAAACATGAACGACAACATCACACCAGGGTAAGAGCTCCTTTTAGAAATATTAACTAAATGGAAACCTTTGTTTTGAGTTTTGTGCTATTTTATTAGCATAAAGTTTGATGTATTGTAGATTAGACATAAACATTTGATTTTAACATAAACCCTACTTTTTGTTGCATTTAGTTGTTGTTATAGTAGTATAATTGCTAGAACTTAGAAAGTTAGAGTAATCATTTTATTATTAACATTATCATAGTGATGAAGTCATCAAAGAGGTCCAAGAGGTCGAAGGCCAACACATGCAGACTCATAATCGTTGCATGTCACGGGAGGAGTCTCTTGCTAAAAAAACATAAGGGTCTCGTGATTAACGGGGTCCTGCATATGCGTGTGAAGGTTAGTCAACCAGGCTCGCACGGTGGAGAGATGAACTCTAAATGTGTAGGTTGGAAGGGTAAAAGAAAGGCAGGGCAATGTTCTAAAGACTCAAAGGGAAAATGCAAGGTGTATGAAGATAGGGTTTTGGCTGGAAAAACACACAGTCTTGCTACAACCAAAGGTTTAGCAGATCGTGATTTTCTCGAGGTAAAAAAGGAGCAGGATGAGTGTGTTACTCAGGAAAAACATAAGGGTCTAGTTATTAATGGGGGTGTCATTGTGGTTGTGAAGGGGAAAACAGCAGGGCATCATGGTTCCAAGATGAACTCCAATCGTGCAGGTTGGAAGGGAAAAGGTAAGGCAGGTCAGTGTTCAAAAGAATCAAAGGGAAAATCTAAGGTGTTTGAAGGTGCATTTTTGAATGCCAACACAGTCACGGTTTCTGCAGGAAAATATACAACAAGCTCGGGTTTTATTGAAGTTAAAAAGGAGCAGGAGTACAATAACATATCATCTGATAGTGAAAGATTAGAAATTGGAAACGTATAATGCCACCGCCTTATTATAGTAATTAATATTATATATATATATATATATATATATATATATATATATATATATATATATATATATATATATATATATATATATATATATATATATATATATATATATATATATATATATATACACACACACACACACATGAAATGGTTTTGATTGGACTAAATGCAGGAAATTTACTCCTATCTATGAAGAAGAGAATGAATTAAACTTGGTCAGGGTTGTGGAAAATGCAAAGGAATTTCGTTCTAATGTTTTGGTAATATGTTTTAAAATTCCTTATTTGATATATAAGCATCTGATATATTGTTTGGTTGAATAATGTAATTGCGTTTGTAATGTTTAGAAAATACCGCGCAATGTGATTTGGACGTGCCTTCGTAAACGTCAAGACTCAATCATCCTATATGATACATATCAATCATGTGTGTACTACTTCAAATTGAAAAAGAGGAGAGGTGAAATGGAGAAGTATTTGCTTGGTGGCTGATACAACTTTGCAAGAGACAAAGACTTGAAGGAAGGAGGCTGTTTGGAGTTTTGCATTAGATATCCTCCTTTGTTCGAGATATTGGTGCCTGTGAAGCGAGGACCTGCGAGAGACTGACGGTTCTGATAGTGATAATGTAATTTTGTATTCTTGAAGGTTGTATTTGTATGGTTAGGAAGCTTGAACAAAGTGTCATTATGGTTGGGTTTAAGTTGTATAAGGTGAAATAGGATGAACAATATATTAGTTTGTGTAGTAAAGGTTGGATGGTTTAAGTGTTGCAGGCATGTTTATGGTTTAATGTAATTTAAGTGTAAAAGTTTGTAATAGATATGGTTTGTATGCCCATTAGTAATTGGTTGGATTTTGTGTTATTTTGAATATGCAGCTTAAATGTGTTTTTTTTCAATCTACATATATCTGTTGTGTTTCCATATTATACAGGGTGCAATGATATGTCATTTTATTACGCGTTAATTTGTGTGCCACGTGGAATGCTAGGATAATTAGTTAAAAGGAATACTGAATATCAAACAATCTACCATAATAAATAGATTTAGTTGATATAAGTTAATGAAAAATGACCTTTACTCACATGACATCAGCAACCATGGTCCACAAAATTACCTTTAGTCACATGGGCATAGATTCCTTTCAAATAGATGTATCTAAAACTATTGTTGGCATGTGAATGGGAAAAAGTATAGGACACTAATGTATAAACAATAAATAGGAAAGGATGGTATGAGTAAGATCTTCAATCTCCCTTATTTATAGTCACACAAAACTTTACATTAGCAATGGAAAGGCATGGACAACTGTCTCACAAAGACCTGATCTCCATTTTATTAATAGGAAAGGTAAGTTGAATCTTCGTATATTATTTTAATCCCCATGAATGTTTTAATTTGATTTGAAAGTAATATGAAATAGCTGCAATTCGGGACTTAGAACACATATCTTTGTATGTAGTCATTTCCAGAGATTGATCTATTATTTGTTCGAGAGTTCAAGGTAGATCTATCAAAAACACGGACAATACTAAACAATCAAGGTATACATAATACCCTGGTATATAACATAAGTTAGGTTCAACCACCTGTAATTAGTGGTTGGAAGAGTATTGAAGATTATTACTCACTACCATGTAATATGGATGTTCAGTTGGGCTACTATGGAGATAAAAACTTCGTGATTATTGGGTTTAAAGAGATATGTGAATTAGAGAAACTAACTACTTTCCAAAGTAGGTATGTATATCACAAATCGATATATGTATTCGACATCGAGTTGTCATCGCACATCGAGCTGACAGGTCTCAAAAAGCTTGTCATGTTTATAAGATTTTTCACAAGTGAGTATGCTTTTAAAATAAGTATTTTAATTATAATCAGTGAATTATGTTTGAACTTTCTAAAAATATATTTTAATTTCTTGCATCAATTAGGAAAAGATATAATAGGTTTTGTGTAGTGGTAAAAGTGGCAACATAATGTAAATAAAGCAGATAATCATGGGCAATTAACTGATTAAAGTAAAATAGAAGTCTACATGTTAGCAAGTATCAGTTTGTAATAAAATGATGCAATTGTTATCTACATATAAAAGCACGCAAAAACGGAGGATAACTGGAAGTCTATGATTTTTAAGGTTACATGCCCAGTTAGTGTGTTACTGCTAAACATTGTTGAAAACCTCCTTGTAAACAACATTGACTGTAAATGTTTTTCCATTGTTGTTTTCACCGTGTATCAAGATTTTGATACCTTTTTTGCTTATAACCCTTGAGAGTGCAACATATATTTGGCCATGGGTAAACACGTCTCGAGGAATATAAAGCCCTACCCAATCCAACGATTGACCTTGTGACTTGTTAATTGTCATTGCGTATGAGACAATGATAGGGAATTGTCTCCTACTTAGTTTGAAAGGCCATAAAGACTGTAACACCCCAAATTCATAATTTAATTATTTATGAACATGTGGTAAATTGTGGTATTTTGTGGAATATTAAGAAGAATGAAATATTTTATTAAATAATGATATTAGAATAATTGTATATTATTTAAATATTATTATTAAAAATAAAATAAAAGAAGTTGGAGGTCTTAGGGGTAGAGTGGTCATTTGAGGAATTTATGAGAAAAGGGAATACGTTCAATTTCTCATAATCATGTTTTTGGTGAAGACTGAAGGTTGAATTATGAGAAGAAGGGGGATTTTTGAGGAAAACCTTAGGGTTAGGTAGATTGTTGATAGATTGTGGCAAATAGATGTTGTTAGTGATGAATTTATGTGGTTAATAGGTTGTATGATTAATTTCTGTGTTTTTCTGCTGTCAATTGGTGTTTTTGAGGGCTTTGGGCATATCTGTGATGTATGGAAAATCACAGGGTTTTCTGTTGAAAATCACCTTCTCGCTTAGCGAGCAAGAGCTCTCTTAGCGAGCGAATGAGATTTTGGGATGTTAGTAAACAGAGAGTTGTTCGGTTAGCGAGCGTGTGGCCCGCTTAGTGAGACCTGTAGCTTTTTGAAAAATAATTTCTTTTCTTGGATGACTTGAAATGATTTATTTTGTTGCCCTGTGTTGCTTTGATGATATTGTGAATTCTTACCATGCAATAGCATTCTATATGTGTGAGAATTATGATATACATGATGTTTATGTGATTAGGGGTTTTATGATGATATGTAGTGTTGATGACATAAGTAGATAAAGTAGTAGACTTAAGAATGATGAATAATGATGAATGTTGTTGCAAATGTTGATTAAGATGGTTATGTTGTTGTTGTTGTTGTTGTTGTTGTATTGTTGCATTCATGGAATTCTTATGATGATTTAGGATTGATCCCATAGTGTGGATTGAGGTGTTGTTGTTTATGTTGAGCTCCCTTGTGCAGGGCTGATGGCCCAATGTCCGTCCATGATGATGATTCGACACCACATGCATATTAAGAGGAATACATTTCATTATTGGTGGCATAGCATGATGCATTTGTTTATGATGTTATGATTGATTTGTTGAATCTGGGTGAGACTTGATGTAAATGATATGTTGTTGCATGTTTGTCTTATAATTCCATCTTTATATTATTTATATTGAATGTGAATTTGCTCACCCTGCCTACCTTTCGTGATGGTTAACTATGTCATCCTGTAGATACTCGAGAATAGTGTGGTGATTTGGAGGTAGCTTGGAGTGCATCTTTTGTCATCTATATAGTCTGGGTGGTGTCCTGCTATGTGTCATGTAACACTAGGAACGTGTGGATGTTTTCTTTGTTTCTGTCTATTTGATTGTATGATGATGACGTTTTGGATTAGAAATTGAATCCTTTTGGTATGTTGACTAAGTTGTTGAATGATGATCTGTTGCCATGAATTGATGTTTTGTTTCTAATTATGAAATATGTTTCAAACCGTGTTACGGGATATGACACATAAATGAGTATATTGATGATTTGTTGAAAATGTGATGCCTTTTGGGTTTTAACTGTTTTTCATAAATAATTTTATATTAAATTGTTGTGGGGGTAAAAAGGGTGTTACATTAGTGGTATTAGAGCAGGTCGGTCTGTCAGGTCATGTGTCGTTATTGTCAATTTGTTGTTGGCTGTTAATTGTTAACGATTATTCTTTTTCTGATGTTGTGAGTGTTGTGCAGAATGGCTAGAAACAACATGCATGCTCTTGCGGAAGCTGTTGTGACGATGTTGAGGCTACGGCTCGAAACAATGAACAAGATGAATTTCCTGCTTTGGAGAAGTACCAAAGTAACAATTCGTCGTTTTTAAAGGAGATCATGATCTACATAGTTCATAGAAGTGGCACAAGGAAAATGAGAATATCTATAGGGTGATGGCGTATACGGATGTGCAGAAGGTACATTTTGGTACCCACATATTATCTGAAGAGGCTGAAGACTGGTGGGATAGTACCCGTCAACGTTTGGAGGATGTTGGTATTGTCGTGACCTGGGCAATGTTAAGGAGGGAGCTTATGGGGAAGTATTTTCCATAGGATACTCGTGGTAAGATGGAGGTGGAATTCTTTGAGTTGAAGCAAGGAAGTATGATGGTAGCAGAATATGCTGCTAAGTTCAAGAGGTTGGTGAAGTATTATCCTCACTACAATCTATTGATGTTGAGTTGTCGAAGTCTCTCAAGTTTGAGAATGGGATGAGACCAAAGATCAAGCATGGGATTGGATGTTAGCAGATCCACGGGTATGCTAAGTTAGTGGACAAGAGCATAATTTATGATGAAGATAGCCGAGCTCGATCTACTCACTATAGAACTTGAGTGAGAAGAAATAGAAAGGATAGTTTAAATAAAAGCCTTATGTGAATCCAGCTGAGACGGGGAAGCAGAAGGTTTCAGATGGGAAGAAGCCAAGTGAGGGAGCAGGTTCCATTCCTCCCAAGTGCTACAAGTGTGGTGAATCTGGTCATAAGTCGGATGTGTGCAATAATCTAGTGGTGAGATGCTACAGGTGTGGCAAGAGAGGTCATCGGGTTGGTGATTGGCCGAATGAAGGTCCAACTTATTTTAATTATGGTGAATAGGTACATATGAGCACCCAGTGTCAGAAGCTTAAGAAGACGACTATTGCTGCTCAGACCAATGGTAGAGTGTTTGCTTTGAGTGGTTATGAAGTTTCTAAGAAGGACAACTTGATTTGAGGTACATGTTTTATTAATGGTGTTGAGTTGATTGCAATTAATGATACTGGTGCTACGCATTCTTTTATTTTTCTTGAATGTTATAATAAGTTGGGTTTGAAGTTGTCTAGTATGAATGGTAATATGCATTCATACTTCTTAATCTTTGTCGTTTGTGAACTTGTTTGTTTATTTTGTGCTTTTTTGACCTAGTTTGGTTTCCTTTAGATACCTTGAACTTCTTATAGTTTCTTAATGGTTAAGTTCTGACTTGTAGGATTCTTATACCTTAGTATCCCTTTCATGGGACTTATTTGCTTGTTTAGTTTCCTTGTCACTTCTTATTTGAAATTGTGTTTCATTTGCTTATTTTTCAGGGGCTATGGTAAGTCATAAGAGTGTGGATGTGCATCCACATTCAAACTTCTTTCCTCATCTTTTTAAACTTTCAACTTATGTTTGATTAAGCATTTAAGATGCTCTACTTGTACAATCTTCTCTCATCCCTCTTAGAAACAACTTAACTTCCATAATGGAAGTAAGTTACTTTCTTCTCTTTCTTCTACTTCTTCTTCTTCATCTTCTTCTTATTCTTTCTTCTTCCTTCTCCTTTCTTTTAGGATATAGATCTTATACCATACTAACCCTAAGACATCCTAGCATGATAACTCTTAGCATTATTAGTTTCCTTTTAGACTTTTACCTTTTGAGTATTTTTTTAGTATTTCTCTTTCTCATCTCTAAACAAAAGCTAAAAAACACCTAATAAAGGTTTAACTTCTTCATGTGCTAGGGGACTTTACCATGGGAAACTTGAATTCATTCCATATGGGGATGAGGTTTAGGGTATCTATCATGATGAATAAGTATTAGTATGAGGATGTTTCACAAAGAAAATCAAAAAAAAAACACTTCTTCATTTCAAAAACAACAAAAACACTTAATAAGCAAAGTAGGCTAGTGTACTTGAGCATTAATATTTGGTACTAGTTTTGAGGATCTCCTTCATACTTAGGTGTGCTCCATATTCATTCCATATTGGAGTGATGTAAGAAGTACACACTCCATTGCATGATACTTGAATACGCTCTCATATGCAAACTCTCAAATAAAAAGCTTCTAAAAAACTTCAACAAAAAATAAGTATCTTTCCTTCGGGAATTCTCTTCTCATCTCATTCACTCTAAAGGAAAGAACTCGCTTCTACTTATCATTTGCAAGACGGTAAACACACTCGTTACAGACGAGCCTGCAACACCTAAAGAGAGGTATAAGCAGTCCAATCCCAAAAACACAAGCAAGTTATGTCTGTCTTATTGAGTCAAACTATGGTGTTCTGACTTTCTCATTGCACAAAGGGAATACGTAGGCACAAGCGACGATGCTTGGCGAACACAATCCTTCATTCTCTTTACTCGTTTTTAGTTCCATTTCATTTCCTTATCCTTTCATCTCATTCTTCTTTATTTCCTTTCAGTCTTTTCCATTAGCAGTAGCAAATATCCTCACCATTTGAAATAGTGCTAGCAAGCATGGATCCCATCGAGTACGTCGGACGATCTGAGGTGTTAATACATTCCCACTTTGTAACTGACTCCCTTACCTTTTCTCTTTGGTTCACGAGACCCATATTTCTCCTTATTTCGAGTTTGTGCGGAATTACCCTACCTTCGGGATAAAAATGTCTGGCTGGAGACTCTTCCTTTTCTGTGCCACTTTCGCGTCTGTACCAGGATGGAAATCCCGGGAGTGACGTCTGGCGACTCTATTGGGGAAAGTGTAAACACCCTAAATTTACCCTCAATAAGTTCACACCATGGCTTGTGATCTTTTCATTTACATAAGTTTAATCATACCACATCATATTGCATTTTTGCTTCACTGCATTAGTTCAAGTTCATCAGCATCTAGGGTTTGTGATATGAGCAATCCAAGGATCCATCTGAGCCACTCCAAAGGCCATAAATAATTTCAATAGGGTCCATGTATGTTCAATCATCATATTCTATCCTCCAAAGATCAAGGAAGTCAAAAAATCACAAGAACTGGCAAAGCATGGAAGCAGAGCTAGGGTTTAACTGCACATATGACCTGAAATTAGGGTTTTGGTTTCAGAGGCCATAACTCCAATTTTTTTGGTAATTCTTATTTATAATAGTCTCAATATGTTATAAGTATCATGCATACCAAGTTTTATGAAGAAATTCATTGTGTAAGTCATCTGATCACTGGGTAACTTCCTGAGCAAGTCAGAGCAAAATCAGGGCATCTGAGGCCCCCATCCATGGAACCAAAGTGGATTTTTCATCAAATTGAAGTTATATGGTCTTTATTTGATCAATGAAGTGTTTAGAAGTTCAAAAAATTAAAGAAAAGTGAGCTAAACCAAAAGTTGCCAAAAATGGAAATGACTTGTAATGTAAACTTTCCATTTTGGGAAAGTTTTTCAACCTCCTCTTTCTCAACCAAAAATGCTTCAAATGAAAAATTGTTGGTCATGAAAGTTTTAGATTGGATCATTCCATTTTCAAAAAGTACAAGAACAAGTCCTAATTCATTATGGAACTCAAGTTATGGCTTGTCAAAGTTGGCAAAAATCACATAATTTTCAAGAATGTACCAAAGAGGGATTTTTGCAAAACCTCTTGCCAAGCTATTTTGTGACATCAAACACACTTCTAAGCATCATACAAACATTGTTCAAAGTCTAAAACTCAGAATTTCCCAAAGAATTTCAAAATTTCATGCCTTACCCATGAAGAAATCTCAAAGGGGCCAAAGTTTCATGAAATTGCAAAATGACCAAGAACCTTTCACAAACATGTTGAATTGCCTCTAAGTGAATTCCATGGACATCCTTAATCTTAGATGAACCAGGACATGCCCAAATCCAAGCCTGCCACTTGCCCATACCTCAAGTACAAGAAATGTTGACTTTTTGCATTTCACACCATACCAATCACACTATGCCACAACAACTCTCTGAACCAATTGCATTTGTTTATACTAACCTAAAGCAATCCATAACACATAAGAACACAGCCTAAAACCTCAGCATTCTAAAGTTCACAAAAATCATCCCTCTTGCATTTTCCTTCGAAACACAAAGCACACTTGCTCAATCTTCAAACAAACACCACCATTCATTTCCAAATCAATCACTGATCACAAACCACCCACCAAAACAGCCAAGAACACACCACAAGCAAAACACGATTTTCTGGCCAGTGGAGTGCAAACTCACAAACCAACTTTCTTCAAAGCTCTCCAAGCATCAAAGCTTCTTCAGGGAGGTCATTGGAGGCATTTTGCACCAACGAAGCTGCCAGAAATTTCAAGGGTTGAAAGCTCCATCTCAGGTAGCCATCTCAAACTTTTTTTTCCAGAAATCTCTTTTTAAGTTATAGAAATGTTCCCCATGTTCCCCTGAGTACACTGAACTTGTTATTTTTGAAAATGGTGAAGAAATGAGCATGAACCGAATCTCTGAAATTTTTGACCTAAAAAGAGATTGATTCGATTCATGCTTGTTTTTGAGAATAAATGGATTTGGTGCTTTGATTCTTGTTCCTTGATGTTTGTTGAGTGATTCTGGAGATTTAGGGAGCTTGGGGTGAGGTTTTAAGTGAGTTAGCAAAATGGATGGCCGGAGAAGATGACCAGAACACTGTTTCGGTCACCTGAGAGTGTTTAACGTGTTAATTAGGGTTAGGGCATTGTTTGAATCTGGGCCGTTTGATCACTCTTTCTTGCGTGCGTTGGATGGTGTAGATTAGGTCATTAATTATAAACCAGGATTAATAAATTAATTAATTAGGATTAATAGGATTTGAATGCTGACCCTTAGATCACGCGCCAAGTCAACTCCCGCCCCCCAGTTTTGAATCATGTCCCTTAGATCATCATACCTCCATTTAATTCAGTTTTAATTTTATTTTTTGTCATTTATTTTGCACATTTTATTTAAAATAGATAGAAAATGCCAAAAATATTTTTCTTCTGCATTTTAATTTCAAATAATTTTCTCAACCCAAAAATATTTTTATTTTTATTTTTTGCATTAAAAAATCATTTTTTAGAAATTTAATTGTTTATTTTAATTAATTAATTAAAATTAATTAATTAAAATATCATTTAGGTTTCTAAAAAATCCCAAACAATTCATATTGCATCTTTAAACATTTAGAGACATTGTCATACCATCCACATGAATTTCCTTTTGGTTTTGAATCATTTTTACATTTTTTCTTTGAATTTAGGGTTCATAAAATCCTATTTTTGAACCCTAACTTCAAGAATTATTTTCTGCCTAACCAAGAATGGTATGACCATGGTTCTTTTTGCATTGATCTTAATTTGAAATGTAGTTTCTAGCATAATTTTGTCATAAATTTATTCTGCCTTTTTGAATTGATTGGCATTTTTTCCCTTTAGGTACCTTAAAACCCTAGATAACTTAGAAAAATCATAAGTCCCTTAGGGTTAAGAGTTAGGTCTCCTCCTTTGGGGTATGAAATCATATGGGGTTAGGGTTCTTTTGATTTCATTTTCAATTTTTTATCTTGTCATCTGCTTCTGTTTTTGAGTTTTGCATCTCATCCTTTCATAAAACCCTAATTTTGTATCTTCTCTTGCATTCATCTTGCATATGCATCCATACATAAACTTTCCATGCCATTTTATGCATTCAGATGACTTCTAAGGCATCTTAGGACACATTAGAATCATGTTTGATCATTGCATCATCCATTTGCCATGTTATGCATTCATTTCATTTCATGTGCATTCATGAACTTTCATGCTTCTTTCATGCTTCATTTGCATACATTTGTACCATCTCTTAGCATCATTTGCATCATGAATGTGCTTCTGGTTTTTCTTTGCTTCCTTGCATTCATTTCATCTCATTTCCTTTTACTAACTTTTCAGGTGGTAAGTTACTTTGAGAAGTGAATTTGCCTTCACTTCTCACAATCTCTTCTCATCTCTCTTATGTATTCATTGTTGCATTTTGTATTTGTATTAGAGTGAGCTTGCTCATTCATATTCCTACTTCACCTTCTTTCTTCAAGCAACTTATCTTCTTAAGTGAAATAAGTTGACTTGTTTCTTCTGCTTCTCCTTCTTTCATCTTGCTTCTTCCTTGGTGGCTCTTCTTGAAGATCTCTTGCAAGCTTCATAAACCCTAGGAATACCCAAGCATGTTAACAATTAGGGTTTGATTAGTCCCCCCATTAGTTTTACCTTTGTGTCATCTTTTGTTTCTCTTTTCTCATCTCATAATCAGAGACTAAACCTTCAAGGTTTTAAGGCTTTGTGATTAAGCTTATGCATGCATCCTTCTCTTATGATGGAGTGTATAACTTTAATCCTAAGTGTTAAACCCTTAATGTGTTTAAATCCTTTAAGCAATTCATCTAATAATCACTAAGGCATCAAGCTTGTAACTTGGGCCTTGCATTAGGGTTCTAATTCTTCCTTAATTGGTTAAGAAGGACTAACCCTAGTGTTAATGGACAAGTCCCCCTCAAGTTGTCTTACAAACCATAAAATTCACTTCTTAACCTTACCATTAATTAAAATCCACTTTAATAAAGGCTTTGTTTTGTCATGAGGTTAATCCCTAATCATGGATTAAGTTGAGGAGCCTTCCTCAGCTTAAATGTTCTCATCTATTATCCTTCTATTAGGATGGTGTAATGGGTCCATTAAATCCTTGATTATGGCTTAAACTCATTACTTAACACTAAACAAAAACTCCAAAAACATCTAAATAAGTGCAAGTATGTTAATGATATTAATCCTACATCATGGTGATTAAGTGTGAGGTGTTTACTTCATACTTAAGGTATTCTCATTACCCCTAATCAGAGGGAAGATGTGATGAGTTTACTAACCCTTGGTTTAGGCTTAAGCTCATTTTCATATGACAAACTCCAAAAAGCAATAAAATATTGAAAACACAAAAAACAAGCAATAATCGTCTCCTCCGGGATTCTTTTCTCACCTCATTCACTCACAAATGAGAACTCGCTTCTTCCGTCTCATGCAAGACAGTTAGCACATGGGCCAGACAGGTCATACACTTGAGCATAGACAAGCAAGCAGTTCACAAGTCAATTCATTCTTTCAGTATCTTTGAGTCGAACTACGGTGTTCTGAATTCCTCATTGCACGAGAGGATACGTAGGCATAACTTAACTGTTATCGAACAAAAGTCTCTGTATATTCCCCCTCTTCTAGCATTATTCTTTAAGCCTCATTGTCTTGAGCATTGCACTCCTTTCTTGCACTGACACTCCTTTTATTCACTTCACTTTTCTTTTGCACTGACACTTGTATCCTTTTCCAGTTCCTTTGCACATAGAATAACACTGACACTACCCCTTTAAACACAATCTTTCAAGCGTGGATCCCGTCGAGTACGACGGACAATCTGGGTGCTAATACCTTCCCAGGTTGTAACCAACCCCCTTTCTCAGTTTCTCTGGTTCGCGACCGTCTTATCCATTTCTTTCCTAGGTTTATGCAACATTACCTTTCCTTCGGGATAAAAATGCCTAGCTGGCGACTCTTTCCACCTTCATCTTCATGTTCTCTCTCTCGTCGACCATTCGCGTCTGTACCCCTCTTGGCCATGTGTCATTTGGTAGGAGCGACAGAAAGAACCTGAAATTTCTGGTTCCCTTTACGAATCCATCCTAGCACTTGTCTATTTCTGTTTCTTTGGGTGTTTATTTGTTTGTTGTTGTGTGTTTATTTTAGCTTTACTATTTATTTATAGCTTTATTTACTACTTTTCACATTTAATTTTCATGAATCATTATACTGGACTGGTTTTTCTTAGCAGGATGGGAGATACTATGAGATGAGCCCAATATCCAGGCTCGAGTGCACCTTAGACTTTACCGTGGACATACATTATACTTCCATGATGTATCATTATGATGAGCGACAGTGTGTTCCACACCCAGATTGCGAACATCTTGGAAATATTTTGTGTGGGGGTCTTCTCCACTTCAGGATACGACCTTGATAGTTATGTGCATCTGGGGACCGATCATTGAGGACCTTAGTGGAAACAACCCTCTCCAGTGGTGACAGTGGTAGAATATATTTGTTTGCAAACCCACTCGCACCCGAGGGCCCACTGGGAACTCACATAGGATATATAGCCTTGTTCTCTCGTAAGAACTAAGTCAAAGCACTTTTCGTGTGGCGATAGTATTGTACCTTTTGGGATGAATGTACTATTGCTGATCGATCTCAGTGCTTGAGGCTCGGAACTTATGGGGATGCTTATTTTTCAGGACTCAGTGGAGACCTCCTCTTTTAGTGTATAATGCCAAACCTGAAACGGTGAATGTATTATCGCTTCTCAACCTGAGAATCTGCGATGCTGACCCTTAGCAGCACCAATGACATGGGGGGATTGTTTACAAGTTTGTAGGAACTCATACCTTCTACATACCCACTTCCTCTATGTTGATTCTATGAGTTGATATGGTTCTATATAGTTCTTTGGTTCTCTACTTGGGGGTTTTGTACAGAGATGATACTGTTATTGTGGTTCTAAACAGACACTTGGCTCATTGTTCAACACCAACACCAGATGCATATCATTGATCACATGCTTGTTGCATACATGACATTATAGCATTTCAGCACACATGTTCGGTTATTTCTGTGGATCTCATATCTGAATCATGTTGTTGGATTCCTTCTATATCAAAATGTAAATTAAAGCAGATAAATTCATTGGAAATAACCAGACATGGCATTTGCATGCATCCTTGCATTCATGACAGGAGTTTAGAGACAGATTCTCATCCTAACTTGGTTTCTCTTCAGAATGGCCAACTTGAACCACAACTACTAGGGTATGGACATGGAACAACTCCGAGTGGAAGTGGCTGAGATGAAGGCCCAACTGGGGCATTTTAAGGTGGATATTTATCGCAAGATCAGAAAATGATGAGATAAGAGGTCAACTGGATGAAGACTCAGATGGGCCAAATTACATAATTCTTGGATGCGGTATTGAAGAAGGAAAACAATCAGTTGTCTATTTCTGCAACTGAAGTTCTGGCTCCTCCCATCTCTTTGGGACCTTTGATGGATCATGGATTGCATTCTGAATGTCCTTTACTGTCAGAGTTTTCTCATCAATCACCGCTTCCTAAGGTGTTCAAGATAGAAAAGTCTGAGAGAAAGTTCGACCCAATCCCGATGCCATATGTGCAGTTGCTTCAACTTTTTCTCAAGTTGAAGTTAATTAAATTGATTGATGCAGGACTCCAGCACACAAGATATCCTATTGGTTCTAATGTCTATGCTAGGTGCGAATTCTATTCAGGAGTGTAACACCCCAAAATTTTCCCTATCATTTCATGGCATTTAGTATATCATATTGCATACATAATTCCACATCCTTGCATAAAATTTGAAGCATAGCATTCATGGCTAGAGGCATAGTGCATATGATCAATGATTGATGAAATTGAGGATCATCCAAAGGCAATAGAAGGTCACATGGCTTCACAACAATGTTCAAAGGGTTCACTACATCCCACAAGATCTCAAATGATTCCTCAATTCTTAGAAAGAGGTGGATTGATCAAAGAATTCAAGCAGTGCAACAGCTCCTAACAAAAAGGGCTAAAATTAGGGTTTCTGATTAATGGAGCTTCTCAATGAATTTTTGGTTCAAACTTGATCTCATTTTTTTCCACATGATGTAAATTGTCTAGGGTGGAAAAATCATCCATTGAATCATTTCAGAAGGCCTTCAATTGATCAGTTACTTGAAAAGCAAGAAATTAGGGAAAAGTCAATTATGCAAAGGAAAAAGTCAACCCCTGACTTTTAAGATCAAAATCATGAAATTGATGTTACAAGGATTCAATGGACCAAATTTTATCAAGAAATTATGGAGGGATCATCAAGAATCAAGAAAATCAAAACTTACCATTTTGGGAAAATTAGGGTGTCTTAAAATGGCAACTTTAGGCCATTTTGCAGACATGTTCAAGAGAGGCCTTCTCACAATTTAAAAGTCAAACAAAAATTCCACTTGGACTATTTTAAAGAGGGAATCCTAATATTCAAATCCATAGGTGGATCATGTTAATGGGATTAAAATTGAGGAAGTTATGATCATTCAAAGTATGATCAAACTAGGGCAAAAACCAAGTCATGGCAAGCCTCATGCACGTGCCAGGCAAGGCAATTTTACAAACATGTGGTGTAAAAAATGTATGTCTCATTTTCTCCATCAACGAAGCTTCAAATAAAAATTGTTGAACATCAAAGTTGTTCATCTCCATGTTCTCTACAACTTTCATGTTGGCCAAAAATTCATTTGATAAAAGGATCAAAAGGTATGAAGGGTCAAAGTCATGTTCAATTCCTGATCATGTCACAAGCACATTGGCCCAAGGCAAGCCAACTTATGCAGGCCAAATATGCAGCCTAGTGACATGAAATTCCATGACATATTTGAGGTATCTAATGGTATTGTCTCATCATGGAGTGAACTACAAACTTGTTGTATAAATATCTCGTTCAAATTGAGCCCAAGAAGTATATGAATTGATGCCTTGATCATGAAGTTACACTCCATTGAAGATCACAATGTACAATCTGGTTGCTTGTGTACTAAGGAAATGCTACTAAGCTTGATTCAGTTCAGTCCAAGTTTGTAAGCTTCACTTATCATGTATTGATCACCAAGTTTCATCACTTAGAGTGCAATTTATCTCATACTTGCATGATCACCTTATGCCATGCATCCCTTCATGAGAATCAATCCAAATATGAAACTTCAAGCATGATGCATCATTGATCAAGTGAGCTTCACCTTACATCACTAAACCTCATCATAACTAACATGTTCAGCTTCTCACATGATCAAATTCAAATCACAAACTCAGTATTTCACTTCATTGCACCAAACACCTTCACTTTGCTCATGGAACCTCAAGTCAAAACTAACTCTAGTTTAACTGTTAACTAGAGTTAGTTAGCTTCTAACCATGGATATAAAAGCTCCACCCTAACTAAATTGTAAGAATAATCATCATTTGCTCGAAATCACTCCAAAAACTACACTCTCTCTCTCTCTCTGAATTTTCTCTGATTTTGAGAAGATTGCACTGCATTTTGCTTCAATCTTGCTTCATTCTTCATCCACTCTCATCAATCATCATCAATTCTTCATCATCATCATCTTGTGAGCATCCTCCATGCCTGAATTGGCTTAAATCCTCAAGAACACATTTTACTGCACTTCTACATTTTCCTTAATTCAGCAAGATTTCACAAGCTTAAAGTGTTAATTTCACTCCATTGAAGATCAAGAGTGCATTGCCTCAAGATTTGGAACCTCACCTCTAGTTTTCTTCAACATTTGAAGCTCTTCACTTCAGGTTTTATCTTAAATTCAAGTGCATGATTTCATTGCTTTCTTGAGTGTTTTATGTCATTTGAAGCTTCATAGAAGCAATGGTAGATCTGGCTAGTTGATAGGCACCTTAGGTGCTTAGATGCCGTTTTTAGGTTGATTCTCCTTCTCTTCGATTTGCATTGTTTGTGTAAGATAAATGAAATTTGAGCTTGGATTTGTGATGTACATGACCTAAGGGTCATTTTGATGGCAATAGTTTTCATTTTCATGGAGGTTTGTAGTTTTCCCTAACTGAGTGTCACTGGAGAAGATGACCGGAGGTCTTCTCCGGTGCCAGAACAGTGTCCTGGAATTTTTGTAACTTTAAGTCGTGACTATTTGATCATGTTCATATAAAGTCCCTCATGCAGCCAGCACATTAATGATCACTTGCCTTTCAGGTGTGTTTTAAGTGAAGCCCGAGTCTTCGTGTGTGCGTGTGTCCACCATTATTGCCATGTTTCCATCATATCATCCACTTGATCATACTACTTTGACTATGTTAGTATGCGTTGGATTCATCCTAAGTCCTAGATGGAGTCAAACTTTGACTGAGTGTCCACCACAAACTTGTGATCTGCGTATTTATGGATTAGGCTCAAATGTGATATACACACCCCCAACTCCAAGGGCCCAACCATTTTGTACATGGAATCCTTTCTGCTTGCACCCTTCTCTCATTTCTTTCTTTTTTATTTCCATTTCATTTTTCATTCCAATTTTTAATTCCTAAAAATACCAAATCACATCCAAAAATTCTAAATAAATTCAGGGACCTTTTTCACAATATTCCAAAATTTACCATAATTTTTAATTTTATTTTCTTTTAGTTTTCAGTCCATAAATTAATTTCCCTTTTATTTCTTTTTGGATTTTCATGTTTGTGACCACTAGTCCTTCTCCATTTTATTTCTCCCAAATTAAAAATGTTCTTGAGTCCATTCTTTTTGCCCCATCCAGAGAGTACATTGAGGGTCCCAAATATATTTTTCCTTTATTTTTTAGGTAACCTTTGGTCCTTTGTTGGCTCATTTCTTTGAGGATGTTTCTTCAAAACCCTAATCCAATTTGCACAATTATTTGAATGGGTTAAATTGTGATTTGTTATGAGATATTTTATAGTTTTATTTGTCTCTGGTTGGTGACTTTGAATACCATTTTTCATAATTTTTCCATTTCCTTAGGTATTTGTTTGGTACCTTTCTTCTCAAGTCACATTTTGGTCCTACTTTTCTCATTCTTCTAATCTCATTTTAAGTAAGTGTAAACACCCCAAAATTTCCCTCACTAAGTTCACACCATGGCTTGTGATCTTTTCATTTGCATTTATTCAATCATATCATCTCATATTGCATTTTTACTTCACTGCATTGGTTCAAAGTTATCTGCATCTAGGGTTTGTGATCTGAGAAATCCATAAGCCAACTGAGCCACTCCAAAGGTCTCCAATCATCTCAAGAGGGTCCATGTATGTTCAATCATCATATTATATCCTCCCAAGGTCAAGAAAGTTAGAAAATCACAAGAACTTGCAAGGCATGGAAGCAGAGCCAAGTTTAACTACACAGATGACCTAAAATTAGGGTTTTGGTTTCAAAGGCCATAACTCCAAAATTTTTGGTCATTCTTGTTTCTATTGGTCTCAAAATGTTATAAGGATCATACATACCAAGTTTGATGGAAAAATTCATTGTGGAAGTCATCTGATCACTGGGTAACTTCTTGAGCAAGTCAGAGCCAAATCAGGGCATCTGAGGCCCCCTACATGGAACCAAAGTGGATTTTTCATCAAATTGAAGTTATATGGTCTTTATTTTATCATTGAAGTGCTTGGAAGTTCACAAATTTGAAGAAAATTGGGCTAAACCAAAAGTTGCCAAATATGGAAATGACTTGTAATGTAAACTTTCCATTTTGGGAAAGTTTTTTAACCTCCTCTTTCTCAACCAAAAATGCTTCAAATGAAAAATTCTTGGTCATGAAAGTTGTAGATTGGATCATTCCCTTTTCAAGAACAAGATCTAATTCATTTTGGAACTCAAGTTATGGCTTTCCAAAGTTGGCAAAAATCACATAATTTCAAGTTTCATGCCTAAGAAGATTTTTGCAAAATCTCATGCCAAGCTATTTTATGACTTCAAATGGACTTCTACACTTCATAACATCATAATGCAATGCCTAAAATTCAGATTTGTGCCAAGAATCTCCAAGTTTCATGACTTGTGCATGAAGAAATCAAGAAAGGTCCAAACTTCATGAAATTTGCAAAACCACCCACAAACTTCATTCCACTTGCTATTTGGCCTCAATCTGAATTCCATGGTTACCCATGAATCAAGCTGCGCAGGACATGCCTTTGTCCTTGGCCTGAATTTGCCCATACCTCAAAGGACACCTAACCTTGACTTTTTGCAAAAAGAACCATACCAATCAGCATAGGCCACCAACAACTCTCTGGCCTATCAAGGATTGATACATGGACCAAAAGCTAGCCATTTAATACAACAAGCAAGGCTGAATCCTCTCACAACTCAGCAACCACAAAAACTCTTTCTTATGAATTTTTCTTCGAAACTGATCCCACAAGCCACAAACATCAAAACAAACTCCATAGAACAACTCACCATCAACCTCTGATCATTTCCCAACCATCACCTTGCCCTGAAACCCCCATATCAAAAACACGATTTCACTCCCCCTTTGAACTGAACTACATCAAACTCACAAACCAGCCATAAAAAACTCCATCCAAGCATTGCAAACTCCTCAGGAAGATCATTAAAGGCATCTTGGACCAAAGAAGCAGCCAGAAAGCTCCAGGGTTGAAAGCTTCACCTCAGGTAGCCATGCGAATTCATTTTTCCAGAAGCTGTATTTTAAGTTCTTAAATGGTTAAGTGTGATCCCCTGAGCATGATGAACTTTGAATTATTGAAAATAGTTGAGAATTGAGGATGTATGGCTTGTCTGAAATTTCTGCAGTTTTTGTTCTTGGCTTCGATTCGTGTTAATGGTTGGAAATAAATGAAATTTGAGGGTGGGGTTGGGTTTAGAATGGAGAGAGAAAGCAATTTGGAGCTTTAGAGCTCTAGAAATGGCCTAGGGTTTGAGTTGCGAAATTTTCAGGGGAGATGTGGCCGGAGAAGATGACCGGAGGTCATTTCCGGCCACCTGAAAGTGATTAGTTTAATTAATTAGGGTTAGGGTTTGTTTTGAACGTGGGCCGTTAGATTGAGTTTCCCGCGCGTGTGTGAGTGGTGAGGATTGAATCATTAAAATTAATTATAGGATTAATCTTTAATTAAATCAAATTAAGGAAGTTTGAACCTGGGCCGTCCAGATGCGCGCCCAGTCAAACCTCCCAGAGCCCAGATTGCATCTCCACCACCCATTCAGCTTACTTCTGATTTATTAATTTTTATTTCATTTTATTTCCATTTTATTTGTACGAATTTTTAAAAATAGAAAAAAGACATCAAAAATTCTGAAAATTTTTATTCAAGCTTTTATTAATTTTCAGAACCCAAAAATATTTTTATTTTTTGCATTAAAAATTATTTTTAATCATTTAAATGTTTATTTTTAATTAGTTAATGGAAATTAATTAATTAAAAATACATTTAGGTATTTAAGAATCCCAAAACAATTCAGAGAGCATTCTCAAACATTTAGGCACATTTACAAACTCACAAAACAAATTTCTTTTTAGTTTTGGTCACACTTTGATAATTTTCATTTGAATTAGGGTTCTTTAATTTGAATATTTTTAACCCTAACTTCAAAAATTCATAACTTTTGATCCAAGTTGAGTTTGTGAATGGTTCTTTTTGCATTGTGTTATGCATACTTTCAAGCATCCAAAAACATTTTTGTTTCATTTTTATAGTGCATTTTCAATTTGTTTGGCATTTTCCCTTTAAGATCACCCTTAAAACCTTAGGAACTTAGAAAATCATAAGTCCCTTAGGGTTTAGCTTCCGGCCTTCCCCTTTGGGAAGTGAACTTGTATAGGTTTAGGGTCCCTTTGATCCCATTTTCAATTTTTTATCTTACCATTTGCTTCTGATTTTGAATTTTGCATTTCATGTTGTGCATAAACCCTAATTTGCATCTTCATTTGCATCCACTTTGCATAAGCTTGCATACATGAACTTGCCATGACATTTTGTGCATCCACATGACATATAAGACATCTTAGGACATATTAGAATCATGTTTGATCATTGCATCATCCATTTGCCATGCTTTTGCTTTCATTTCATGTCATATGCATTCATGAACTTTCATGCTTCTTGTATGTTTCATTTGCATTCCCATCTCTTGTATGAGCATTCATATCCCTTGACAAGCTTTCATATCATCTCATAACATCATTTGCATCATGAATATGTTTCTGACTTTGGCTTTCATCTTTGCATTTCATCTCATTTTCATTTCATTTCATTTCTTTTTGCTAACTTTTCAGGTGGTAAGTGTTTGAGAAGTGAATTTGCCTTCACTTCTCATAATCTCTTCTCACTATCTTTTATGCATTCATTGCTTCATTTTACTTTTGTGTTTGAGTGAGCTTGCTCATTCATGCTTCTTCCTCACTTTCTTTCTTCAAGCAACTTATCTTCTTAAGTGAAGTAAGTTGTCTTGTTTCCTTCCTGCTTCTTTTCTTCTCATCTGCTTCTTCCTTGGTGGCTCTTCTTGAAGATCTTCTTGCAAGCTTCATAAACCCTAGGAACACCCAAGCATGATAAAAATTAGGGTTTTATTAGTCCCCCATTAGTTTCTACCTTTGTGTCATCTTTGTGTCTTCTCTTCTCATCTCTTAATCAAGGACTAAACCTTAAAGGTTTTAAGGCTTTGTGATTAAGCTTATGCCTGCATCCTTCTATTAGGATGGAGTGTATAACTTTAATCCTAAGTGTTAAGCCCTTAATATGTTTAAATCCTTTAATTAATCCATCTAATAATCACTAAGACATCAAGCTTGTAACTTGGGCCTTGCATTAGGGTTCTAATTCTTCCTTAAATGGTTAAGAAGGACTAACCCTAGTGTTAATGGACAAGTCCCCCTCAAGTTGTCTTACAAACCATAAAATCCATTTCTTAACCTTATCATTAACTAAAATCCACTTAAATAAAGGCCTTGTTATGTCATGAGGTTAATCCCTAATCATGGATTAAGTTGAGGAGCCTTTCTCAGCTTAAATGTTCCCATCTATTATCCTTCTATTAGGATGGTGTAATGGGTCCATTGAATCTTTGATTATGGCTTAAACTCATTACTTAACACCAAACAAAAACTTCAAAAGCATCTAAATAATTACAAGTAGGTTAATGATCTTAATCCTACATCATGGTGATTAAGTGTGAGGTGTTTACTTCATACTTAAGGTATTCTCATTACCCCTAATCAAGAAGGATGATGTGATGAGTTTACTAACCCTTGGTTTAGGCTTAAGCTCATTTTCTTATGAAAAATTCCAAAAGCAATCAAAGATTGAAAACACAAAAACAAACAATAATCGTCTCCTCCGAGATTCGTTTCTCATCATCTTCACTCACAAACGAGAACTTGCTTCTTCCGTCTAACGCAAGACAGTTTGCACCTGAGCCAGACAGGTCATACACTTGAGCATAGGCAAGTAAGCAGTTCATCAGTCAATTTAACTTTCAGTCTCTTTGAGTCGAACTACGGTGTTCTGACTTCCTCATTGCACGAGAGGATACGTAGGCATAACTTAACAGTTATCGAACAAAAGTCTCTGTATATTCCCCATCTTCCAGCATTATTCTTTAAGCCTCATAGTCTTGAGCTTCACATTCTTTCCTTACACTGACACTCTTTTATTTCAATTCACATTTCTTTTACACTGACACTTGCATTCTTTTCCAGCTTTTGCACACAAAATAGCACTGACACTACCCCTTTAAACACAAACATTTCAAGCGTGGATCCCGTCGAGTACGACGGACAATCTGGGTGCTAATACCTTCCCAGGTTGTAACCAACCCCCTTTCTCAGTTTCTCTGGTTCGCGACCGTCTTATCCATTTCTTTCCTAGGTTTATGCAGCATTACCTTTCCTTCGGGATAAAAATGCCTAGTTGGCGACTCTTTTCTTTTCATCTTCATGTTCTCCTTCGCCGACCGTTCGCGCTTGTACCGGGATGCAAATCTTTGGGAGCGACAGTAAGGCATTTATTCCATTCATTAGAGGTCCTCTACTTGAGTTCTTAGAGTCCCATTTGATGTTTATAATTCATTTGTGTCCAATTATAGGTCATCCCTTTTAATTTTTGGGTTACTTGATTCTTAAGCTTCTCATGTGTCCATATGTGTTCCTTTTGCCCTAATTAATCTTCATCCATTCTAATCAATTTAAATCCATTTTGTGAGTTTTGTATCCATGTGATATATACTTGTTATACATCTTATAGTATGTTCACATCCATTTTCACATCATTTTACCAAGTCATGAGTCCATTTACTTCTTTTGGAATCTTTGTGTACATAAGAACTTATAATTCACACTTCTTTGTCCCATAACCCTAATATGCTTCATACTTGTTCATTTGTGGATAATCTTTGAATCCAATCTTCATTTTATCTTTCCATCTAGCCTCTTGTTTTTTTATAGGAGATTCACATTTTTTTTTCATGTTTGACTTTTATTCTAAGTCACTTGACTTCTTATGACACCATGTGTTCATTTCTTCTCATTCCTTCTCCATTCAATCTCTTATACTTGAATCTCTTTGCTCACACTTTTGTCCACCTTTTAAAACATTTTTAATTGATGTTAGGTTCTGACTTTAACATTCAACCTTGGTTTATTACATGTTTACCTTGTGTTTTTCAAACATTTCCATCCAACTTCACATTGAATTCCTTTAGGGTTTAGTACCTCATTAGGGCATAAATTGTAGGTATTTGATCATAGGATCTTAGCACCCTTTATGTGGTTTAGCTACTTACTTTATAAGTCTTTTATCATTTAGGATCCTTTACTTCTAGGATTTATCCTTAGGGAACCCTTAGTGCTTTTCCTTAGCTAGTTTGAGCCTTACTTGTGCTTTTGCCATGTTTATGCTTTGAATATGCATTGTTAAACTAACCTTTGTTTTGTAGGGAGTTCGAGGTATGCTTTGTTTATAAAACTTCTTCCTTTATAAAATTTATACTTTCAAATTGTGTTTGTCATAGCACTTTGTGCTTTGTTTGTATAACTTCATTATTTCCCTCTTTTGAAACAGATTAACTTCTTTAGAGAAGTAAGTTGCTTTCTAATTTCCTCTTCTTTTCTTCTTCTTCATTAGGATTAGAAAACCACATCAACCATAGGATCACCATGATACAACAACTTAGGGTGAGTCTTAGTTCCCTTAGTTTTTTCCTTTCTCGACTTGAGTCCCTCTTTCTCATCTCAAAAAGAAAACAAAACACCTAATAAAGGTCGAGCTTTCTCGTGCGCCATGAGACTTTGCCATGGGGTACTTGCACACATCCCATTTCGGAGCAAGGTGTAGGATATCTATCATGATGAACAAGTCTTAGCATGGAGACTGTTTCACAAACAACAAAAGCAGAACATTTCTTTTAAAAGACAGTTAACAAACAACAAACTTATTTTCCAGCGGGAATTCTCTTCTCACCTCATTCACTCTAAACGAGAACTTGCTACGAATTGTCTCTTTGCAATATGGTAAATGCACTCGTGCTAGACGAGCCTGCAACACTAGAGCATAGGCATAAGCATTTCATCTCATAAAAAACACGCAAACAAGTTACTGCCTTAGTTAGGCGAACTACGTCGACTTTGATCCTCATATTCATGATGAGGTACGTAGGCAGAAGGGTAGGGCCCGCTCGAGCACATTCTTCATTTTCCATACATTTCCCCCTTTATTTTCGTTCTCTTTTCCAGTTCCCTTTCTCATTCCAGATCAAGTTAGCAGTACTTTTGTTCAACAGTTTTATTCCTTATCCTTTGAAACAGACTAACAAGCATGGATCCCTTCGGATACGGCGGACGGTCTGGGGTGCTAATACCTTCCCATGTCGTAATCGACTATCGAACCCAGTTCTTTGGTTCGCCGGACCTGGTCCTTTCCTTTCTTTTAGGTTTGTGCAGCATTACCTTTCCCATTCATTCGGGATAAAAATGCCTTGCTGGAGACTCTACCTTTTCCACGCCACTTTCGTGTTTGTACTAGGATGAAAATCTTGAGAGTGATAGCTGGAGACTCTGCTGCAGATAGAACCCAGAATCTTTTGTTTCCCCTTTAAGAGTCAATCCTAGCGCTTGTCTATTTTTGTTTATTTGGGTGTTTAGCTGTTTGTTGTTGTGCACTTTAGTTTAGCTTTACTGCTTTATTTACAACTTTACTTTACAACTTTATTTACTGCTTTCTATATTTATTTTACATGCATCATATATATTGTCTGTGTTGGTTTGGTTTTTTCTGTGGGATGGGGTTATTGTGAGATAAGCCAAATACCCGGCTTGAGTGCACCCTGGGACTTAGCATGGACAAACATTGTACTCGCATGCTATCATGATGAGTGGCGGTGTGTTCCACACCCAGACTGAGACCATCTTAGAAATATCTTGTGTGGGGATTTCCTCCTCTTTAGGATAAGACCTTGATAGTTATGTGCATCTGGGGACCGATGATTGAGTACCTTAGTGGAAACAACCCTCTCCAGTGATGACAGTGGCAGACCATATTTGTTGGCAAACCCACTCGCATCTGAGGGCCCACTGGGAACTCACATAAGATGGCCTGGTTCTCTCATAGGAACCCGGTTAAAGTAAATTGTTCGTATGATGATAGTACTGTATCCCAAGAGCTGAATGTATTATTGTTTCTCGATTCAGTGCTTGAAGCTGGGAACTTATGAGGGATGCTTATTTTTTCCGGACTCAGCTGAGACCTCCCTGAGTTGTACATAATGCTAAACCGATTCCCTGATTTGGTCATGAGCCATTTCTCGGAAATGGTGAACGTATTATTGTTATTCGGCTTTGAGAGTTCGTGATGTTTGACCCAGAGAACACCCGTGAGATGGGAGGGATGTTTACAGGTTTTAAGGAACCCTAAAATTGTAACATACCCACTTTTCTAGTATTATTTTTATGATATCATTTGGTTCCATATGGTCCTTTGGTCCTGAGTTATGGGATTTCTACACAGAGATACTGATATTGTGACCCTTCACTGACACTTGATTATATGATCACCACCAACATAGACACGTCACTGATCACATGCCTTATCTTGTATAACATCATCACATCATTAATCATTTGTGTTTTCTTTTCATTCTCAAGGTTTATACATTGTTCCCAGTTCCGGTCGGACTTCTGATTCAGAGATGGAAGACTTCAGAAAAAAGAACATTCACTACAAATTCTTCGATACTAAGGTGGACATGATAAACAAGATGGTATCCCTTACTATCCCAGAGCATGTGGGAGGTTTCAGAGAGTTACTGAGATATTCTGGAGATGGTGGTAAACCTGGATAGTTCTAAGAGGAGTGCCATTAACACCTTGTTGCAGTATTATGATCCTAGGCTCAAATGCTTTACATTTTCTGATTTCCAACTGGGTCCTTTTCTTGAGGAGAATGCTTTGATTTTAGGGGAGCCACTTCAAGATCAGGTTCCGTTCAATCTAGAAATGACAAGGCCTACTCATGCTGACATTGCCAAAGCTCTTTAATTGAGCTCGTTTGAGGTGACTGCAAACCTGGGTGCTACCAAAGCTGGGGTATCTAGCTTTTCTTTGGACTTTCTAGTTAAATGGGCTGAAGAACATGCTACTGCTGCCCGGTGGGATGTTGTCTGTGTTATCCTGGCCTTATCAATCTACGGGATCATTATGTTTGCAAATATGGAAAAATTTGTTGACATAAATGCCATCCATCTTTTTGTGTTGAAGAATCTGGTGCCCATTCTCTTGAGGGACCTTTACTATTCAATGCATTATAAGAATGAGAAGAGACGGGGATGTTTAGTATGGTGTTGCGCTCCATTGTTTCACAAGTGGATCATGAGGCACCTGCCCAATACTGAAGCTTTCAAAGACCCTAGCCTGATTTGGGCCCTAAAGTTGAGCATGTTATCGGCCAAGGACATCAAATGGTGTACCATGAGGCTGAAGTGAAAAGACTTTATCTCCAGTTGTGGGAGTTAACCCAATGTGCCACTTTTAGGAGTAACAGGGGGCATCAGTTATAACCCTATTCTCTTGAATAGGCAACTGGGATATGCACTTAAAGATGTTCCTGATGAGTCAAAGTTGGTTCAGACCTTTTACTTCCCTGTGAAGGACAATCTTCCTTTGGTTCGAAAAGCTACGGGTTCTTGGAAACTCATCCGAAGAAAAGGTTTGACATGTTTGGAAAAGTAATCATCAGATGTTTCCCGAGTATGGAGCTTGGATAAAAGAGAAAGCTCAGGTGCTTCTAATTCCCCTCTCTGCACCAACTCTACCTCCAGTGGTTGCACCAGAAACTATTGTGCCTTTGAAAGATTATCAAAATTTAGAAGCTTTGATC